>VWZI01017528.1:1506947-1666730 GCA_013396835.1 Psilopogon haemacephalus | reverse complement strand
GCGGCGGCGGCGGCCACCACTGTCCCGGAGGAGGCGGCGCGGCTGCTGGCCCCGCTGCCCGGAGGCGGCCCGGAGGGGCCGAGCCTCTCGCCTGGGGGAGCGGCGGCGGCCGGTGGGGGACTGAGTGGGGGCCCGGCGGCGGCGCCGAGGAAGTGCTCGTCGCGGCGCAACGCGTGGGGCAACCTCTCCTACGCCGACCTCATCACCCGCGCCATCGAGAGCTCCCCGGAGAAGCGCCTCACCCTTTCCCAAATTTATGACTGGATGGTCCGCTGCGTGCCCTACTTCAAGGACAAGGGCGACAGCAACAGCTCGGCCGGCTGGAAGGTGAGACGGGGTCCCGGGGTCGCGGCAAACCCACCGCGCCGCCCAGACAGGCGGGCAGCCCGCGGTTGGAGTGCCGCGGCTTTCGCCGACGGCAGCCGCCCGGGCGCTGCTGCTTGGTCGCGCTGTCGCCTTTGCTTTCTTTATATATTATTGTATCTTATTGTCTTATTGGTGGGGGGTGGGGGGATGTTAGGAAAACTTTTGGCTCGTTCTTGTTGCTGAGTGCAGGCGGCGAGGGCTCCTCACTCTGGGAACAGTGGAGATGCTGGAGTAGAGCTGGCTTCTCTGGTGCAAAAGAATACAAGCAGAGAAACAAAAATAATAGGGGACGGGGAGAAGAAGGAGAAAATATTTTAAAGAGTGTGTTTTTGCTTTGCATTCTTTTTTGAGTTACACCAAAAGTGTAACTCGTGCCGGAGATACACAGTTGCTTTTATGCAGGGTCAGTCCTGACTCTGGAAGCTCAAGTACAGACCGACTCTTACTATTTTCACCAGGAAAACCCCGAGTGGTTCCTCACATGTTCCTCAAAGGCAACAGAGGGAAATTCGGGTCTTGACATTTCTTTATGAAGTTAATCAAAGCGTGGAGTTGTTGGCTGCTCAGCCAGGGGAACGCTTGCTTTGCGTTTCCTGCCGTGGCGGTGTTTGAGGGCACTGGCTGCGGGTAAATCCCTTGTAGCCGAGCATTTAAAGCCCAGCGTTGTGACAGTTAGCAGCTACGATCACTATGGGTTTAATAAGTGAGGGGAAAAAAAAAAACAAACTCGTCCCTTTGTCGTGGCCTTATTAGACTTAGCGCATGCAAAAAGCACGTTGCAGGAGGGGAGCGTTTTGCTCTTGGAGTCTAATAAGGCCTACCAGGAGCCGGTGCTGCATGTAAAGCACACTGAAAGTGATTTCCAGAACTGCATTTATTTTTTATTTTCCTCTCTCGTTTTCCATGCTGATCTATCTGTGCCTGCGGACGCTTAAATGCCGCCTGCTTAAACGCAGGTGTTGCTTGATGTCAATCCTGTTTGCAGAGGGAAATCCCGGTACAGTTCAGTTGCTGGGGAGGACCGACACTGGCAGCATCCGGCACCGAGTTTTTGAATGGATGGCTGAAGGCGAATTTGCTGGCAAGTTTTGTTCTGTTAACAGAGACATCAAATTTCGCCTCAGAACGTGTGTAGCTTTGCATCGGGGGCTAGTTTACAGTATACAAATCAGACAGGAATACTGTACGGATGGAACACTGCTGGCAGTTTTTGTATTAGCAGCTCTGTCTCCTATTTTGGTGCCTGAGTAGGAATTGAAGTGCAGCTGTATGAATTTTACCTTCCAAACGGAGCAGTGTAGAGGAAGCATTTCACTGACAGACTTGTCTCAGGCTGGGGAAGAAGAGAAACACAAGTTTATCGGCGGCAGTGCTGCTAATTCAAGACAAGGCTTTTAAAAACACAGATCTTTTCTACAGCTTTTGCGTTTGTACTAGGTGTCGAATTTTGATTTGACTTTAGAAGTGCGACACCGAGTGTGATGAAGGGTTACATCTCCTGATGACAGCCCCGTGCCTTCCTAAGTTTGGTTTCACGCAGAAGCAGTGGCTTTGGATGTCAGCTGCTTTAACAGATCCAGCCTTTTTATCTGATACTTTGAAATTTCAGTAAATTCTCACTACCTGGCTCCCACGAAGATTTGTCAAACAGTGGTGCAGCTGCTGCCTGGGCTGAATTTGGTGGCAAAACTCCCATTTGCTTCAGCAGAAGCAGGGTCGTAACGCAAAGTGCTTACATTGATTAGTATGCTTAATACAGTCACAATTTTTCTGACAATTTATACTGTTAATTTGATATTGATTCCTTTGCTAAGCAGCATTAACTGGTACTTGGAGCTAATTAAAATGTTAAAAACTGGGATCCCTTGAGACTCCTCTGATATAATTTAGTTCAGAAGTTCCTCTGAAGCCTTCAAGATGACCTTTCTCAGGAGATGCAAGCGCACTGGTAGAGAAAATTCTGCCTCTTTTATGACTGTGAGCTGGCCCTGGAAGTTAGGGTGAGGCATTCGGTCACGTTAGTGGTGGGTGCAGTTGTGCGTGGGTGGTGGGGGCATACTGAAAAGGGCAAAGGAGAGGTCTGGAGCTAATAATTGGCCAGGCATCCAAGACTGCAAAATGTAATTCCTTAGCAGGGCCGGAGTTCCTTTTACTGTATGCATACACAACCTGAAGAGCACTATTTCAGAAGAAAAGTGCTTTGGTTTCTTGACTGGAATGTAAGTTAAGTTTGTGCAGAGGCAACACTCTTAAACAGAGGCTCCGTCTCACTCTCCCGATGCTAAAACACATTATATGCTATTATCATCTTTGTTTCCCTCACAGGTAATGAATACAACTCTGGAGGAACTAATGTCAGCTTTTCACATCAGACTTTTTTTTCAGATTGCTAGTTACACCGAGATTCTAAATGAACAGAAGATAGTTCTGTATCAGGAGGCTTTTATCTTAATTTAGAATATTTTTTACACAGCTGAGTTCATCTTTGGAGGCAGAAAGCCCATTTAACAATATTCTGCTGTGGCACTGAGTGGGAAAATTGTCATTTTAAACAAAGGGAAGAAGAGAACTTGGGGTTTATTATCTTACGTACTATTATATATGAAATAATAATGCTGTTTCCAGTGAGATGTGCTGAGCACCATAATCCGTAAACATAGCTGGGATTATACTCCTCGAAACAATTATTTTAAGAGCTATAAATTAAAGTTACACTTTTTTTTTTTCTCCCCCTGCCTAGGGCATTAAAGCAGAAGTGAATATTTCAGATGTGGTTAGCAAGGCATATATTACGTTTCCTCTAATTCCGATAAGGTTTGCCCAATACTGCCCTACCCCCCTCTCCCCCAAACAATCATCTTTGCTTCCCCCTCCCCCTGGCCCCGGTGGGATGTTAGCTAACCTAATACTGCCTGAGAGCTAACTAGGGCAGTAGTGTGCGGTGCATCACTGTGGAGCTGGCACGCTGCGGGTGCTGCCGTGTTTCACGGGCAGCCTGCCCTGCTATGGTCCTGTACACTCCCAAATAACTGGGAGGGGTTTATGTGCATGCCTCGATATCCACTTACTGTCTCGAATACTTTGGGAGGGTTTGGTATTTATATTTATCATCACTGCAGGGAGGGAAAAAGGTTTGAGGGCGCGCTGGTTTCACCCTCGTGATACGCACTGTGCCAGGCGGCTGTTGCAGGTTCTTCCACACGGCTTCTGGCTGACTCCATCTATCCATCTTTCCAGATTCGAGTATCTCTTACCCTGCCAGTGTCCTGCAGTCCCAAACCTAGCGTTTGGACTTACACCCCAAGTTTTTCTCTGCAAATATTTATGATGCAGTAACTCCACTCTAATCTCAAAATAGAAAACCGAAACCCCTTTGTGTCCGAGTGTGTAGTAGAGGTGCCTCGTTTCACTCTAGCTGAAGTACTTCCATATCTCTTCTTATAATGCTGTTTTGTAATTTCTTGCAGCACTATCTTGTGAAAGAGTCTCTTCTACATGAAGAGCACGCTAGGGGGACTAGTCTCCTCTTTGCTGAGCGGTATGGCAAGGCTGAATCTGGTCCTTTGCAGGCAGACACCAGTAGCTCCCAAATTTAAATGCAGCTGATTTGCTTTGATTTGTTTTTCTATATCAGAAGCCTATTTGTTTTACACCTGTTGCATTCACCTTCCTCGTGAAAGCCAAATACCAGCCACTGGGATATTTGCTTTGGAGAGGAGATTTTTGGTAAACTTTGTGCATGTACATTGCATCATTCCTCACCAGGTTTTACTGGCCAGGAGGTACAGAAGGGCTGCAGTCCCTCCAGCAGACGGTCGAGTCTCTCTTCTAGTTATTGAGACTTGAAAAGACTTGAGGAATTTGCCAATGCTGTAGACAGATGTCTAAATCTGTTAGCCAGATGCTGGTACAGGAGATGTGTTGGACTTTAAATTTTTTTTTTTAATTTTTATTTTTTTAACAAAAGATGTGGGAAGGAATCAGCAGCACTTTCTGTTCTTCATCTTTCTCCTTTCTTGGAGTGGCACACGGCATCTTTATCAGGAGCAGTGCTGCAAAACTTGCATCAGCTTCATTTTTCTCTCTGCTTTTTTTTTTTCCTTTTTTTTTTTTCTAAGACTGTGTTGAGACTGCGATCACAAATATTTTTCCACTCTCCTATTAAAAAAAAAAAAAATCATAATTTTGATCTGTACAGAAAGGTTTGGCTTACAAGCTGACAACTGATTGAGGTTTTGTTCTACCGAAGCAAGATCTGCACACAGGTTTAAGCACATGTATGGATCCTTGGGGCTTCACTGGGGTTATCTGTGTGCTTAAACTTACTGCTTTGAAGCATCTTACCTGATCAAAGCCTTACTGTGTTTTGCTGTAATGAAATACTTGGTGGTGACATTTGTGAAGTGCATTTTGTGCTGAGCAGCATGGAGAGAGATGTGTGATTCCAGCCCCAAAGCTGAAAGTGCTAACTGAAGCCTCAAAGAGCAGTGTGCTTCACAATCAGTGACAAATGACTTTCTAAACTTTACAGCAGAAACCATATGTAGATGGTGCACGTAACTATTTTGTATCTGTAACCTACATCAAAGATTTCACTTTTCACCAGCTCATGCAGGTAGGTGACAGCTATTGGAGGAGAGAAAGAAAGACTTGAGTAGCTCTCCCAGAATCATTGACGTTGCTTGATTGACAGTGTGACAGTGAGGAGCACATCCACTGAAGTACTTGTTAAACGCAGATGCAGAAACACTGCCTTGGTGAATCTCATCAGCTGCAGAGAGTCACAGGCTCTGGTAAACTTAACTTGTAAAGTGAATGGGAAGCTGCCAGTGAATGGTGCTGGTTACTATCTCTATACAGTAGAGCTGCATGATAAATACTGGAATTGGTGTTACTCAGTTTCTTAGAGACAGGAGGTTACCCGAAGCAGCCATGCAACATCCACACGCTCTGTAGTAGGCTATTAGTGTCACTAGTTGAGCATATTTAACACGGGAAGCTTGAGAGTCAGAGGTTGGCTCCTGCACTTACCCATGCGTTTAAAAGGACACGGTTAATGCTAATAAAAATGAAATCACCTTGGTGGTTTTTCTGTCTGTTGCACTGACTTGAACAAACACAGTCTGAGACTTTCAGGCTGGGGAGGCAGAGCTATCCTGGCGCTGCTGCACCAGCTTGGTTTTGCCCTGGCAAGGCAGCAATGCCTTAGGCACGAGGCCATTTTGTATTGGGGTCATTTTGGTGGTGCTACACCACTGCTGTAATCCGGGGAGATTAGGGGAGGCTGGGCACGTGCTGGTGCCTTTAGAAAGGCGAGTGATTAGGGTTAGCCCAGGGGGGTTGTGAAAGCTCTTTGTGCTGACCTGGACAAAGTAGAAGCGGGGAGTTGGTGGCGTCCCTTGCAGAAGGCAGGCAGCGCTGGGACGGATCCAGCACACCCCTCCTCAGCAGCTGGGCTGTTTTGAGCCACCTTGCAGTGGGGTGTGGATGGGGAGAAAAGGCTGTAATAAAATCGCCCCGGAAAACCATGGTGGGTGTGCTGGGTTCAGAGGGAGGCTGAAGGGATTGCCCTGGAGAGAAGAGAAATCCGGAGTTAAACCAGCCGAAGCGTTTCTCTAGGTGGCAGCCTCCGAAAGGTGCCCTGCAAGATTTTGGCAGGCAGCTGTTTTGCGTGGAAGTATGGAAAAAATCTTTTGTGAAGATTGTTTCTGATTTGCAATGCAATTACAGTGGGTTTTAGCCTATTGGCGGCTTGCCAAGGGAGAAACTGAAAGTGTTTCCTAATGCAAGTTGTTACTTAGACTAAAATCTTTGCGTGCTCTTGTTTCTCTGCCCCCTTTTTTTTTTTTTTTTTTTTTTTTTTTTTTTTTTTCCCCCAAAGCCTTACTACCATCTCTATCAGACAAAACGTGCCCAAGGGCAGGATTATAAAATGGCAGTGTTCGTTTCTTTTAAAGGCACAAGGCCCTCCTCGTTTCAAGGCAGCCTTTCTCTGGAGGAACCTGAAGCTCTGAGCATCCTCCCGCCCCTGTTCTGCTTCCCCCAGCCACGAAAAGTTTGGATTCCCAGGTTGGGGAATCACAGGGGCCACAGCCTCAACCAGGTCCTGCAGCAGGAGGTGCATCCAGGTCCCACAGTAGGTAGGAAGCATCTCGAGGAAGGTCTGCCAGCTAGCACAGTGCTCAGAGAGCTTGCCGAAATTTTTTGATGGGGCTTTACTTTGGGTTGACAAGATTTGTCTAGTGCAGTGGTTCAGGAGCAAAATCAAGTGTCCAAGTAATGTGCACAGTCATTCAGGTTTCAGTAGTGCTGGCTCAGCACACCGTGAGTTAAGTGAAGATTGTGCTTAACCTTTTGTTTGCTCTTTTTCCTGCCCTTCTCCAAACTTCTCTGTTAGGATTTCCCAAGGCTTGCCACACACCAAGCTTGGAAAATGAGGTGCATTTAGCCAATTTATGGCCTGACATATGTTAATTAACACTAATTACCTGCTTGAATAGTCCATTTAGCACTTATTATTAAAAAGTGGCTTGTCTGCAGAAGGGGATTTTCCTTCAGAGTGAGATGCATTGTTCTGACTTGCTTCAGACAAAGTCGGGATGGGGTATCCCGTACTCCGCATGACTACAGCAGTTCCCTGGTGTTCCCGTTGTGTGGGTGGGATAGGAGTGAGCAGCTACATAGCCCTGAGTATTTGACGTTGATCTGACATTGGCTGAGCTTGCCCAAGCAAACAATGTTGTTTCCAAGCAGTTTTTGCTAGCAGCAGAAGCAGCTCTTTCTCCTCTATTGAGGCAGCTGGAGAAGGAGCCATGTGTCTTGGCTTGCCAGGAACTACAGGGAGATCTAAAGCCCTGCGGTCTTCTGGCCCCAGCACCTGTTTGGGATGGAGAGGGAGCAAAAATTGAGATGTGTAAGGCTGGAGGAGGTGCATAGAAGTTGCTGGGGTGCACAGTGGTGCCCTGCAGTAAGTGTCTTCAGCTCTACATGACTGAAGATGATGGATACTGAGGTTCTGACAACCACTGAGAGCAGACCAGGTTGGAGTGGAGCATGGTCACCAAACCCAGCAGGTATTATCTTGCAGTATTCATTTGCTACAGTATATCTAAATAATCAGCTGGGAAATGCATTGGGCAAGGGTTGCCACAGACCAGTTTTTGGTCTAAAATCTCTGAGGTGAGTGGAATAATGAGCAGATACCCCTTGTTCAATTTCCAAATACCAATATACAGAAAAAAAGCAAACAAAACAAAACCAACAACCAACCAAAACCAAAACAAACAAAATATCCCAACCAAGCAAACAAAAAAAACCTCCCCAAACCCAACCAAATAAAAAGAACTCCATTCCCCATCCTCTAGTTCTTCCTTTCTGTCTTGGGAGACTCCAGAGATGTTACATCCTACTTCACCTAATCCATCATTCCCTTCATAATATCACCCAGCTGTTAGGAGGTGAAGTGAAGGGTGGGTTGCCATGCACCTCATGCATTAGGCTAGGAGAGCAATGAAGAGCAACTTCAGGGCAATGTAAGGGGTTGTGAAGTAGCAAGTGATTGTGTTAGTGCTCTGCCTCATCCCTCTGCTGGGACAGCAATGGAGCTGCCTTTCCATGGGGCTGAAGGAGGTGGACGTTACTGTGTTGCCTTTGGTTTTTGCTAAAATGGTTCCTCCTGGTGCTGTGCCTGCTTGAGAGGTCCAGGAGGAGCCAGAATGCTTTCTGTGGGCCACCCCCTTGGCATGTTTGCTCAAGGACTGGCGTGCTCATAATGCTGCTTTGCAGGGAACTTGAGGCAGGTCAGGAGTTAACAGCACTGGTGTCTTGTTAGTAACTCTGTGTGTGTCCTACTTGGACTTTGCTTATTGGGGCAATTTTCTTTATCTGTGCACTGGTACATACTAAAAATAAAGGCTGTTTAAATGCCTGCACTGATAGAAAACACCTTTGTAAGATTTCACTGACAGGGAAATGCTTTTCTGGGGACTTGTGCTGATAAAGAAATGCCTTGTGAAAAATCAGCCCTCGTAAGGGGCTTGTGCTAACAAACTGAGCGGGTGACTTGCTCCATTGCAACATCCTGTATACTTAAAAGCTGAAATATGACATGTTGGGTTCTCTCTTGAATATGTTTCCTTTGGCAAGGTATTCTCTTGCTTTCCTTTTTTGTCTTATCCCTGCTGGTGAGTTTGCCACTCGCTAGTAGGGCGAGGAGGTGTGCACCGGGACAGGAGGGCAGAGGCAGCCTGTGGATCATTGCCAGAGGGCTGGAGGAAGGTCCACTTGGAGCAAGGAGGACAGTGCTGCAGCACCAATGACTCATCATCAGCTTCTTTGCAGCTTGTGCCTCCAGGTCCCCCAGAGAGTGCTGCCTGCCACTCTCGGGGGGCAGGAGGCTGCTCACAGAAGGTGTGTTCTGCCCGTGCAATCTCTGGCTGCTGGGCACCTGTGTGCTGTCAGTGGTCAGGTGCATTTCCACTTCTGCATCCCTTTACCTTCTGCCCACACCGAGGCAAAGGATGGGGCCCTGTGCACCCCGAGTTGCTGATGTCACCATGGTAAAATCCTTTTGAGAGCTCCAGAGTGAGTGCCGAGGCAGGAGTGCTGCCCAAGGGGCCTTTTCCTGACACCTGCCTCATGCTCTGCCTTGTGCTACCACATGGAGACTGCTGCAGCCCAGCCTGCAGTGCCTTCAGGCCAACCTGCCTGCTCATCCCTGCCTTTCCAAGACCTCAGTCTCTCCCTAGGGAGCAACAGAGGTTATGGACACGCCTGGGATTTTGACCAGCAGGATGAGACACAGTCGTAGGAGAAAAGTTCAGTAAGTTTGCTTCGTCACATGAGCTGAAGAGGGCTAGGCCCAGGCTGCTTGCCAGCGCTTGAGCAGGGAGGTAACTTCTGCTTATCAGGACCCCAGAGGGGTGGGATGCAGCAGATAAGTGCAAAGGCTGCTGAGGCCAGACAGGCCTGGAGGAGGGCAGATAGGGGAGCACCCAAACACATGGGCACGTGTCCGCTTGGGCTTCTATCTGCCTCCCAGCTGCTGCCACTGCCCAGCCACAGAGGGAATGACAGTGGTGGAGGGGATGCAGCCTGCTTCGTGATGGATAGATAAGAGAGCAGGGTCTGAGTCTTGTCCCTGCCAAAGGCCACGTTAAAGCAGCAGCAGCAGCAGGAGCAGGGCTCTCCTGGGGTGCAGCAGCAGTGTGCGTTTGCTATTAGCTTAAGAAAGACTCAAGCCAGCAGTTCTTAAAACCCTGACTGCGGCTGAGCCTGGGCTCGCTGTGAGGACTGAGTATGGCCAGTGAGTGTCAGTAACAGTGTGGCACTTAACGAACAAAGCTTTGTTTAGAAAGTATTAATCACCCAGTAATGTTCTAAGGCTCTCCTAGTCTAGACAGCAAGCACCTGACACTGTAAAAGGTTTGCCCTTGCAACCTGGTGTGTTCGGAGGCAAACTGCTCTCCTAGTCTAGACAGGCAGCACCTCTGACACTGTAGATGATTTGCCCTTGCAACTTGGTGATTTCTCCTGCTGTACCATGTTGGTTTCCACATTCTATCCCCCCCACCCCCCAAAACAAACAAACAAACAAACAAAAAAACTAGGATGCAAAAGAATAAATGTGTTATTCCCAAAAAATAATTTTTGGGACATGACTTCCAGGGCCGTATTTGTTTTATCTAGAGTGTAGCCTGAATTCTATATACTCCAGTTATGTGTCAGTGCTTTCAAAACCTGCTGTATTTGTTGTTATTTTTTTTTTCTCTCCATGCTAGCTCTTCAAGCAGCTGTTTCAGCTCTCTGAAGACACATTGTGACCAGAGCTGGCTCTGCTTTTCTCGCATGAAGTTTGCAGTGTAAACATACCTTTGAACGTGAGACTTAATCCCGATCAAAAAAAAAAATCTGATTTGGCAGATATTTGAGAAGTTAGGCTGTGGAGCCCTATCTTGTGTAAATATATTGGCTAGTATTTCATGGGGGACTTATCAGTTTCATATGTAAAGTTCTAGATACGCTTAGCACATAAAGTTTGGCGTCTGATAAGTGGGAACAGTACTCGACAAAGAACGTCATTGTGTGGGGCTCTCACAGGCTCCCAGATTATCACCTTTTTTTGCTGATTGGGTTTGTGCTGAGAGCAGCGATGTGGTTTTCTGCGAGTGTAACACCTACTGTTTGTTCTGCAGAACTGCTCTGCACCTTAGCTCATTTTCAGAGCATGTTTGTTGTTTTGTTTTGTTTTTTTTTTTCCCTTCCAGGAATTCGTAGGAGAAGGCTATGCCTGTTCAAGTCGTGTCCTGGGATGCTTGTAAACTGAGACGTTGTAGAGCTGCTCTCCCTGCTTTTGTGCAACACGATCTGTTGTGTTTAAAAGTTTCACTATATGGGGGAACTCAAAACCATTTGTCTGAGATGTCAGGTTTGGGAGTGAATGGTGCTTCTTTAAGTATTCATCAAGCGGTACAATGGGAGGCTGCTGGTCCTACAATGCCTTTGTAGGAGAACAGCCTTGGCTGCCACTGAGGAGCTGTAAAAACCCTGAAGCGTTTTGTTCAAGAAGCTTCTGCTGTAGCGTAGTCTGATCCATGTCCAGACAAATGAGCAAATGGATTTCATGTCAGGTTTGCTAATGGAAGTTATAGAATCTTAGAATGGTTTAGGTTGGAAGGGACCTCAAAGATCATCCAGTTCCAACCCCCTGACATACGCAGAGACACCTCCCACTAGAACAGGTCCCTCAAGGCCTCATCCAGCCTGGCCTTGAACACCTCCAGGGAGGTTGTGGATCACAGAATCACAGATCTTTGATCACTTTCTGTGATTCTGTGATCTACAACCTCCCTGGGCAACCTGTGTCAGTGTTTCACAACCCTCACTCTGAAGAATTTCTTCCTATCATCCTGTTTAAATCTCCTTTCTGCCAGTTTAAATCCATTCCTCCTTGTCCTGTCATTACAAGACATTGTCAATAGTCCATCCCCAGCCTTCCTTCAGATACTGGAAGGCCACTCCATGGTCTTCTGGAAGCCTTCTCTTCTCCAGGCTGCACAGCTGCAACTCTTGTAGCCTGTTCTCATAGCAGAGCTGCTGCAGCCCTCTGAGCATCTTGGTGACCTCCTCTGGACTGGTTCCAAGAGTTCCATGTCCTTGTGTTGGGGGCTCGAGAGCTTTACACAGTGCTCCATGTCAGAGCTCTGCATGGAGTGGACCCAGAGCTTTCCAGCCTAGTTTGTGCAGCAAGCCAAAAGCTCTGAACCTGATATTATTATTTTCATTGTGATGTTGACTGTGTGATTCTTGCTTCCCATAGCACGTTGAGATTTATTTCTTGCTCCATTGCTCTTGCAGCACAGTGAAAATATGTCTGATTAAAATGTACAAGAAGATTTGCACACTTGGCTTAGGAGACAGATCTCTTTAGGAGGAGCTTGGTTTTCACAAAGCTCTGGAGAAGGGAGCCATGTGCTTAAGAAGGTGTCTGAAAATCAATAGTGAGGTCATTTTACATACCAAAAAGAAAAAAAGAGGGGAAACATGTAGACCATAAAGTATGACATAGGGGGCTGGGAGGAGGAAGGATCCCATGGACTAGCAGTAGGGAATAAATCAACCTGATGTATGTTCATAGCCATCTGATGTCTACTGGGCCTAGTAGGGTAGCTTGGAGCAGGTGGAAGCAGCATACTGTTTACCTAATTAGAAACATAAATAAAATCTTTCCAACATTTCTCTAAATTAACATGCAGTTGAAGCATATGTCAGACTTCTCACATCCAGGAAAGATCTTTCAAACCCTGCCGTTCCCTAGGGAGGCTTTTTCTAGCCCACCTACTGCGGGGCTGTGCCAGGTAACAAGTCCTCCTGCTTGGAGGGCGGAGTGGGATGTGCATTAACAGTTGGAGGTGTTGGGATTATAGAGTCATGGAATCGTTTTCCTTGGAAAAGACCTTTGATTTCGTGGACTTCAATTGGTGTGCTCAGGATGATCCTGAAAGACTGTGCTTTTTAATCAGTGGGAAAAGGTCTAGCATTTGAGACAATCCACAACCCCCGAATTACCATGGTTGAAATCATGGAAGAAAGGGTTTAATCTCTGTGTATTTATTGAGGAGTCAGTGATGGTGGGGAGCAGGGCTGGAGCTGCTGTGCAGTCGGAGCAGCTCTGTATCTCCAGTGTATTTTAGACACTGAGGAGACAAAGATGATGCTAATTGCAAGAGAAACTACTTAAAAGCTGTGTATTATGTGTGAAATGAAGGGGGAATAATGCTGATTGTATGACCTATTTTGACTTTCTCCGTATAATATGTTTAATGTTTTAGTCCTTTTACTGGACAGTGGATTCTAATTGTATCAAATCCTATTGGAAGCGAATGTGTTGCTGGGCAAAATGCTTTATCCTTTCAGCTTTAACTGCAGTTACCTCTTCCTGTTTGCCTCGGTGGCCAGAGTTTTCTCTTTTGGCTTTTGCTGTGCACCACAGCTGCAGTAGGGTTTTGCTTGGTACAAAATAGAGACCTGTCAGGAAGAATATAAAATATGGCACTGAAGAAGTCTAATTTAGAAGGAGAAAGGGCATAAATCTCCACCTCACTCTGATGACGGAAGGCTAAAGTACAGCAGAAACATTTCCCTGCTTGTAAAAAACTGTTCCTGATACCAGAGAAGTTATTCAGTTAAAGGCACAGCTATGTCTAACCTCCTTAAAAGCTGATTGACTTTATTTTTGGGATGTAACTGGATGTTACATTGTGGATTCTTAGCCAACGAAACACTTCTCTTAGGGTCTGCTCTTCTTAACTGTGCTGTTACAGAAATTTTTTTGCTGCTTTGGACCAGTGTCAGGCAGAATAATACCGAACAAGTCCCAGATGAATGTGGGTGGTGAAAGGGAAAAAATAGCTTCAAATAAAGAGGGGGTACTATCAGCTGAGCAGTCAGTGTTGATCCTGTGATGCTGAAAAATGGAAGCAGGAAAAATATAGGTTGGTTGGTTGTTTTGTGTTGTTTTTTTCCCAAGACGGAAAATCTTCACTGAAAAATCTGTTCTGACCAGAGTTTGGTACTCTAATTAATTAAATCTTCACTTAGAAAACTGAACCACTAAAGCCTTAAAATGCAGAGAAGAAAAAAAAAAAAAGCTGGTGGGACACACTTCACAAAAAGCCTCAACAGGGATCCTTCTCTGCTCACAGCAAATTGGCGTTGGTGTAGCAGTGCTGGCAAAGCATTGAGAGGGAGAACAGAAGTACAAACAAGCCTCTAAAACTTGAGAGGATCCTCACAGCCTTTGCCCATTTAGGACAACATGACCTGTAGCATCACTCGCAGCTGCCGGAGCCAAGAGTACAGTGAAAAGAACACTGATTTGGCCAGGATAAAATGTTCATTTGGGGTTTTTCCAACAGCTGTGTCGGGACTTAACCCTGGCAAAAGCTTCTCACGTGTCTTTTTTTTTGTTCAGGCTCGTACTAAGCTTGTTGGAATCACAATGTTCTCTCAACTGACAGAAAGGGGGGGGTGGGGAAAAAGGTAAATTGAGAAGCATTGTGGATTTGGTGTCCCCTCAGCCTGAAGGGAAAACAGTCTGCTTGAACAGTTTGATAGCAGTTGTTGGGGAAATTAAGTATGGGTTTCCTTCCATTGCAGTTGAATCATGACATCGTACTAAATTTATCCACTCTTGAGTGCCTGCTTTCAGATTTGACATTTTTCTTGAGTGGTTGTTGGTTGTTTTTGGTTTTGTTTCTTTCTTTCATTTATTTATTTCTATTTTTAAAAAAGGTTCTGCAGGAGCCAAGAGATGATAGTGTCATTATTTTCTGAAGGAAACTGTATCAGGTACCAAAGCAGCAATTCATTCATGTGGGTACGGGCATGTGAGGACCAGCAGCTTTCACCCTAGAAGCAACTGTGATGCAATGGATGGGTTTGACCAATGCCTTTCCCATTTTCCAGGAGCAGACAGGGAGTAGGGAAGTTGGATTTTGTGTGACTTGACCACTAACTGGAGCTGGCTGGGTTATTTCTCTGGATTGTTTGCAGCATTCAGTGAAGTGCTGAGGGGAAGCACTAGATCAGAGCGTGCCTCAGCTATACCAAAATCTACACCAAAGAAAGGTTCCCCTATGAAAGCCAACTGCTCAGGAAGGGCTAAATGTCAGCAATAAAGATGCCTTTAACACTTGAGCTTACTGCTCATGCTGGCTGTGACACCATGGTTAGTAATGAGCTCACACCCCCCAGTCTCCTTGTTGGGCTGGATGCCTCAGGGGGTATTGAGGGTTTCAGCTTGTCCCCCGTGACCTCTGTGTGGGCCTTGCGCCATGGCCATTGCACACAGCTCTGAGTAGAGAAGTTTGCCCTTCCTGGTCAGCTCATCTGTGTCATTCACCTCCCCAGTTCCCATGAGCTTCCCTGACAAACACTGTCCCCGTCCTGCATCCTCTTCTGTCTCCAAGCTCCTTGCCCTCGATGGTCTGTCCTCCTTCCCTGTGATTCCCAGTCTTGCTCCATGCATCCCTCCTTCCTTTGTGTGTGATCTCCTCTGACAACCTGCCCTTATTTTCACATCTACTCTGGTTGTCCACCTTGCCTTTATTTCTTCATCCAGCCCCCTCCCCCCGCCGATTTAATATTCATCCCCTGCCTCAGGGTTTCCTGTGTCTTGCCTATCCCTTACCCACTTTCTAATCCCAGTTTCAGTTGAAGTTTGCAAAGCTATTAGCAGCGGGGAACAGGATTTTATAGTAGGAAGTGTTGGACAATACGAGGTGTAGGTGGGGCTCACGGCACCACCTATAATTTAAAGATTGTTTATTTTAACTAATCCACCCTTAGGTAAGCAGTCCTGGTGCTGACAGTGTGCAAATCCTTACTCTTTTGGGTAGTCACCTCCTTTCTGCTGATGCTGTGTGCAGAGAAGTTGCTCCTTTGTGTAAGAGATGGAAGATCCAGCCTTAGAGAGACTTTAGTCTCTATTGTTGTGTGGCCTGAACTAGGCAGCAAACAATACCTGAGATTATACAGGTCAAAGGGCTGCTGAGCTGCCCCTGAAGAGTACAATGGTATGTGTAGTAATTCCTCTAATTTCTATTTTTCTTTCCCTCTTGGGGACAAGAGAGAGAGACAAGTTCTCCACTGATTATGATACAGCTTATAGTCACACCATATTCTGCATCCTCTGCTAGGTGTCCTCTGACTTGGTGTATTTAGACTAGAAAATATAAAGAACCTCTTCCTTAAATAGCTCCATGGTTTTCTTGTAGCATCTGTCTCTGCTGCTAATTCAAGCCTGGTCTTCAGGAGTTCTGGTAAATGCCTCCACATCCAGGTGGTAAACTGATCACAGCTTTCGTGTTATCAGGAGTAGACTGAGAAATTCACACTGAATTGTTGCTTAAAACTGCAAGGTGATGCCTTGGAGGGTGGGTGGATGGATACCTTTTCTTTCACAGGGTACAGCTTGGCTTCTGTCATAGAGAGTGGGTGGCTTCAAATGGACTTGGTGATAGATAAGTAGTTTAATGGTGTGAATAACCTTATACTGACCTTTCACAGAGCTCACGCAGAGAGTGTGCAGTGTGAGTCCCTTGCTTTGAACTTTATCTGAAGGAGCTTCACTCAGGTGCCAGGGTGGCCTGTCTTCTTCCCATCGAGATCAAGTGTGCAGCAGATGGTGCAAAGGCAAAGGAGCGTGCCCTGCTTCCTCTTGCAAGAGGAATCTGTGATTTATGCCCCACCACTGCTCCCATCTCAGCCATCTCAGCAGCGCGGTCAGTTGAGAGATTTGCTGGTGGTGGCTGATGCCTTTCAGGTACTGTGCTTCAGTCTCCCAGGCTATTGATAAGAGCTCTTTAGTCACAGCTCTCTGGGTCACCGTGTGTGAGGGCTTTCTGTTGGCTGTGGTGACCTTGGTGGGGAATTAGACTGGATGTAATGTTTCCAAGAATTGGAGACGCCTGTGCCATTGAGCTGGTGCACATTGCTGAATCAATGGCTGGCATTGGCAGGATTTTGCTTTAGGGGAATCTCGGCGCTACATCACAGTCTTGTTCTTAGTAGATTATTATTAATTGGTTTTAATGCAGAGGCAGATATTTGCAAGGAGGAGAGACCTTAAACAGCTGGTTCCTGAGAAGTGTGTCCTTGTATACAGCGCTGTTGCAGGGCACACCCTGCCACTGTAGCTCACTTTTGCTTTGGGGAAAATTTTATCAGCTCCTCTGTGGGAATAGACGTTTGAGGTCTTCAGGTGGAGAATGGCTGTGTGCTGCCTCTTCCAAAGCCATTGAGGACAACTGAAACTCTCCACGTGTGGGTTTTGTAATGTGTTCGATCACAATAAGGGGACTTAGGTGCTTTTCAATTTTGGGCTCTTAGACCCCCGGTGAGCTTTTGCAGAGGGGCTTCCCAGCCAGCCCTTAGTTTAAATCCAGGTCGCTGACCTCTCCCGCACCCATGGCAGTGAGGTGGCACGGAGCAGCCGTGACTCAGTGTGCTCAGGTGCTTGTAATTTGTGACCTAAGAGATTGTGAATGAGGCTGTCGGCAGGTGAGGCCGGAGCGTGCCGTGACCGCGCCGCACCAGCGCAGGCGTTGAGCCGGCAGCATCGGGGTCAGGCGCAGGGCTGCTTCTCTCTGTCACCCTTCAGTTTTGTGCCAGTGCAGGACTGCTCAGCCAGAACCTCACTTAACTTAGCCCTTGCTCACCTGGTCTTTGAACTCCCCCAGAGCCCTTCGTGGAAGTGCAGCAGCCCCCTCCCCATTCAGCCACTCAGTTGTTTCCTGTGTTCGACTGCCAAAGTGTCGCCTTTCATTCAAGTGCTGGTAGAGTTTTCCTCAAAACGCCTGTGTAGCTTTAAGCCAGTCAGGAGTTACAAATGTAAATATGTTTACACAAAAACGGGGAATGCAGGAAAGCTGGCATCACTTAGGCAAGCCAAAAGCAGCGAGATCGTATGCTGGAGGGACGCTGAAAAAAATGCGGGCTGCCGAAGTGTGCCTGTAGAAGTAAATCCCAAGCAGAAGCACTTGCAGTCTCCTGCCTTCTGATGCGCTGCCTGCCTGCTGCAGCTGCTCGGGCGGCGCGGGGAGAGAGCTCTGGAGTTCCACGGGGAAGTTTGAAACGCCGAAGGGAAACGCCAGCTCTATCCAAACAGGTCCTGGCTTTAGATTTTTTTTTTTTTTTCCCCCTCAGGCAGCAGCCATATAGCTGGCACCTCTGACGCTGGTGTTTCATAACTGCGAGTTAGGCATTTTTCACAGGCTGTCCTATTTCGGGTCGCACACCCCTCACACACCCCCCGCACGCCCCCCCCAGAACATTGTTTACTTCCTCTGCGTGTTCTGGGACATTCAGTCCTAAGGAGCATGATACGCTTGCATAAACACCCCAGCCACATTTATCTCTCCAACCTATCTTTCCTTTCCCCTCTTGGAAAGTGATTAATCGGCAGCACACATTTTGTTCTTTGATTGCAGGGCATTATTCTGTAATCATTTACAGTTTTGCAGAGCCGTAGCACCGCCTTGCTGGGAATATTTCTGTCGCGTAGCCGCTGGAGCTGGCCGCAGCTTTAGCTGCCTAAGGTGGAGGGAGAAGCACGGCGTGGCGTTGGATCGTATTAAAGCTCTCTGCCTTTTTGTGCTTTCTGCACGTTCAAAACTAAAACAAACAAACCAAGCAAACAACAACCAAACAACCAAAACCCACCAAAAAACAAACAAAAAAAATCAGTTGCACACATTTAAAGTGCAGGGGAGAGTCTCTGCAGTGTGCTGGAGACTGGAGGTTTTGGAAACTCAGTACCTCAGCACTCTGGCTGCCAGCTGAGGTTTTCCTACGTGTTTGTAGAAGGTGGAGGAGTTTAAATAACTTTTGTTTCCCGTGCTGCACATCATGTATTGAAGCCTACACCAGTTAGAAATTGGCAGCCTGTGTATATGTACAAAACTGTCTATGTACTACCGAGTATCTGAGGAAGACAGAAAAGTGAAGAGGTTGAAGGTGAATCAGAAAAATCTGCCCTGTCTGTACTGCAACCAGGCTTTTCCATGTGCCCTCTCTGGTTTTCCTTTCGTTTTCCAACGTGCAGAGAGGGGAGGTAGAAGATGACAACCTTGAGTTAACACACCATGGATTGAGATAATGCTGTCAAGGAGACATAGGTGGACTTGACCTATGGAGGTTACTTCCAACCCCTAACGTCTTGTGAGACCTTGGTTTGATGTGCAAGCTATAAACCACTTCTTTTTTTGGTAAAAGAGGTGTGAACAGTAGGTACGAAAAAAATCCAAAGAAAGTCCTGGGATATTGGGTCCTAACCTGTTGGTAAGTTTAGTTTTGCAACTTACGTGCACCTTTTTCTCCTACCAAGAGTTTTTAATGGACTTGAAGTTGGTGGGTCTGGACCAATCACCCACACCAAAGAGCATCTTGCTCCCAATTGTTACTGACCACGTTAGACAAAACTCTTTGTTGTCACTTTATGACAAAGCAAAGCCCCACAGTTGGAAGAATCCACAACAGCGATGTACTGTTTGCAAAGAGCAAGGAAAGCAGGTGCAGAGGGTCTGTTAAATGAGATGTCCAGAGGGTCCTGTGCCAGAACTCAGGACCAAACATCTGCCAACAGCCTTCTCTGTCAGTCTGATCTTGAGGACAGGGCAGAGCAAAGGAGGGTTTCCTCTGACTACAGATCCAACAGTTCTAAATGGGCAGGTGTCAGAGTACCTGTTTTGTCTTGGGGACCTCAGAGCACTGGGCAAGGAGGAGTACCAGCCTCACAGCAGTGGGCTTTGGAATGGGGAGGACAGGCAGCACTGACAAGTGATGATGTGATATTTTACTGAAGTATAAGGTTATCAGAGCAGCTCATAACAAATTTCACTTCTGCATCTTAGAACTGTAAATTTCTATGAAGTCCTCGTGCAAATTCCTTAATTACAAATAAAAGGAAACATGAGGGGAAGGAAAGCTAAGGTTGTGAGATAACAGCTGTTCAGGAAAGCTGACAAAGTCTGTAAGGGAGCCACAGGCTCAGAGTGTGTGTTTATGGAGGTATCCAACCGCCTGGTTGAACTAAACCCCAGTCTAAGTCTTGTGCAACTGCAGAGTTTTTGAATGTAATAGTTGCAGTTGGATCAGACCTTTAGAGGGGACTTGTCCTGTGTAAGGCTGCAGCAACCCTCCCTACTCCATGGAGCCAACAGTGGTGGTGTCTGAGGCTGTATAAACCCCCCTAGCCCATGGAACCAACACTGGTTGTTTTTGAGGCTGCACAACCCACCCCCCCACCCCCACCCGATTGCTGATTCTTAATGCTTTCTTTTCCCTAAACTGTGAGGCATCAGCTGTCAAATCTTGTTTATAGGTCATTACCCAGGGACACTGGACACTGACTTGTAAACTGTGAGTAGGCTAACATTGTATTTCTTTATTTCGTGCTAGAGGTTGGTTCTGGGCACGGTCTTGAAAGCACCTCCTGTGCAACATAGAATGGGGCCTGGAGAGAGGAAATGAAATCAGAAATGGAGAAAAGTTATTTTAATTATAAATAGCTGTGGTAGGAAGGTAGATGTTTATACGTGCACCAGTACAGTACCTACTGTGTGTATTTTAGGAGAACCTGAGAATAGCAGCTGTGCTGAAATACTTGACAGCAAAGTCAAATATAGTTTAGGTTTAAAAGAAAAAAAAAGTGGCCAAGGGAGGGTGGATTTGGAGCCTGAAGCCTGCCAGTGTTATCTCGGCCACGCGGCACAGAACAGTCTGTGACTCCAGCGCTGTTTGCGAACGCACAGTTCCCGTAATGGGATACGTCCTGCTCCTGTCAGCCTGCTGTTGTGCCCGACCAGGCACTCCCCTGCCTCCCAAACTTGCCCAAGACCTCCAGCAGGCTGACAGCTGTACTCGTCCAAAGGCGACCTTCCCCTGAAGCCTCACTGGTTTTGCAGCCAGTGGACCTGTTGAGCTGAAGATCTTGCGGAGGTCAGAAGCGGTGAAGCTGCGGGCGCTAAAGGCAGAGCTGTCGCTAACATGCCCAGGTCAAAGGGATCCAAACCTAAATTAAACTCACTGCTGAGATTTGGCTCTGAACCACACATTCAGGAAGTTTTAGATTAAAGAAAAAAAAAAAAAAAGGGGGGCACTGTTTCTTAAGAGTTCTTTGGCTAAAAATAATGTCTTGCGCTATAGTTATAAATAATATGGGCTGCGCTTTTTTGTGTGTGTGACTTCTCCCATCTAATTAAATTGTTACTCTTGCCACAACGAAGGGAAAGGGAAAAGATAATAGCATGAATCTGGTTGAACAAGTATGCAGCTCGCAGGTTGCAGCTAGAGTGTTTGCAGCTGCAGCCTGGGCTGAACCTTCGGCTAATGTGTTTGGTTGTTCCAGTGAACAGGGAGTGCTCTGGAGAGATTTGCGGTGGTTTTTGGGTGTCCATCATTTGGGAAACCCCCTGGAAAGCTCCCCCAAAGTGGGTTTTTCCTGTGCTATTGAAAGAGCTTAAATTTTTTTTTTTTTAAACTGAAACTGCAGGTTTTTTTTTTGTAAAATTGAGGTTGAGCCAAACCCTGAGATGTTTTGATGGGTTCTGGTGTCTTACTAAAACGCCAAGCGATGGCCACGGAAAGCTCTGCTGTTCTAAAGAGCAGCACTCAGCAGGCTTGCTGCAGGTGAGCAGAGGCTAAAGCTGAAAAAAAGAACTTTTTTGCCCCGGTGGTGAGGGCACCAAGATGCTTTCTGAAAGCTGTATGGGGAGCCTCTCCGGGGCAGTCCATCCAGCGGTATGGAAGGGCAGCAGCCTGGTGAGGCGGAACTTACCACCGGGCTTCTGTCTTAGCAGCGGGGCAAGTTTGGTGTGTTTTGCTGAGTGGAGTTTGTCAGTGCTGCTGTGGCCTTGCAAGCAGCCTTTGGGGTTTGCAGTGGCGGTGGCAGAGGCCATTTAGCGCGGCTGGCTCCTGGGAGCGCCCCGATAATGGGCAGTGAAAGCAGTAATCCCCGAGGCCTAAGGGGATAATGACAGGCAATGACATGGCTGCCAATCTTCCAGCTTAATCGTGACATCTTGCAGGTGGCGACAGGGTCACTCTTCCCAAAGGAGACCCGCGGTGTGGCGGAGAAGGAAGGGTCCTTAAAAGCAGGGTACAGCGGCAGGAGCTGGCCTGTGTGGGCAGTGGAGCTTGGCGCGGGCCGAGTGGCAGCAATTTGCTGTCCCTTAACACAAAGGAGAGGAGGCAGCTGCCTTGTTTGGGTGGCAGTGATGCAACGCCGGAGACACACAGGACGGGAGGGAGCAGCAGGCTGTGTGACAGCACAGCCTCACCGGCCCGCGGCTTCAGCCGGGGCTGGCACCTCTCCGGGGCTTCGTTTCCCAGCCGGGGTTTGTAGGTAACAGCTGGCAGCATGGGTTTGAAAGGAACGCGTCGTTAGGGTTGGTGGGCAGCTACCGAAACGCCGCCTTCACCCCTCCTCTCTGCTGTGCTTTGAGGGGCTTAAGGCTTTTCTTCGCTTTACTTGATGTTATTACAGCTCGGACAAGGCATTTGCTGATTTCTCCCTCGCTTGTCAACCGCTCTGCAAGAGCGAGGCTCTCACAGGAGAGCGCTGTGCTCTGACGGGCTTGGGAAAAGCAAGCAGAGATCCTGCTGCTGGTTTTCATGGTTTACTGTGTCATCCTGAGGTCATCAGCTGCCCTCCAACAGTTGCTGATGACACAGGCAAAACGAATACTGCAGTAGTGGAACGAAAGACCGGAAAAGGAAAAACGGAGGCTTTTTTTCTTTTCTTTTTTTTTTTTAAAGGCAAAAATTGCAGAGGGGGTGAGGGAGAAAGCTGACGAGTAAGTGCGTGTGTTTGTTTAAGGAATTGAATGGGTAGCAAATACTTTTTCCATGTGCGTGGAAAATCTGAGTTGGCTTTTGCAACAGCATTTTATGGGAAGAAAGATCAAGGGTTCAGGAGCTGAAATACTTATTCATAAAACGGAGGGAGCAAAGACAAGCTACTTGTTGTGCTTCTGCCCGTTTGCTGTAAGCCCGGTCGAGCTGAATCATTTCTAGGAATGGAGTGGGTAACTGGATTTCCAGCCTCCTCTCTCTCTGTCCTTGGCTACTCTCCTGCGTGGTTGCTGCTGATTAGTACTGGTTGTACTGAGCTTTACGTGGAGGGTGTGTGCCTGTCCACTTGATTGCTAAAGCTTTTACCACCTTGGGATCTAAGCACAATCCACTTGAAAGTGGATTAAAACAGCCAACTCGTTTTGCGGAGGCTTTTTTAACGGCTGTGTCAGGCAGCAAGCAGAAGCGGCCCCGGGGTGGGATTTCGATCCGGTGCTGGGGAAATGAAAAGCCCTTCCCCATCACCAGTCCCATCACCACTTTCTGCGTGTAATTTTCTGATAAAACCAGCCCAAGCACTTCCCCATGTGTCTGAGGCCCTCTTGAAGCTGTGTGATCTGCCTGAAGACAAGTTATGCCACAGGTGTGACGTTCATCAGTTGGGTGAACGTGACCTATTATTTGTACCTTTGCAGCGATTTGGGGTTGGGATGCACAAGCTGCTTCCCCCACCCCACCCTAGTTGGATGATTTGAGCCCCACTTAGCTGCTGGGACATGAATATAGGTCAGTGCAGCAACCTGGGCTTGGCCACCACACCGTCCCATGCCTGGCTTTGTTTGATCTGGCACCTTCCCAGTTCGTCTTAAGTATTGCCGCATGCCTGAGCATACAGCATCAGCACGGCTGAGCCACAGAGGGGCAGCTGGGATTCTCCCCCTTCTTTTCAGTAACTTGGTGGGAACGAGTAGGGAGGGGGTAATTGAGTAAGGGAAAGGGAAATAAACCAACTGTCCAGGATATTTCTGAGCCTTGAGACAGATGTCAGCCCAAGTGCTTTGCACAGATTTCAGGAGGGGCTGATTCTGAATCAGAGGACTAAAAATTTGTCCATCCATCAGGAGCAAGACCTTTGCCACGAGGGTAGTGGAACGCTAGAACAGGTTGCCTGGAGAGGTTGTTGGGGCTCCATCCCTGGAGATATTCAAGGTGACACTGAACAGGGCTTTGAGCAACCTGCTCTAGTTGAGGATGTCCCTGCTGACTGCTGGATGGGCTTGGACTGGATGACCTTTGGAGGTCCCTTCCAACCCAAACTATTCTTGAGCTGTCTGCATTCAGCTCAGTTTGGTTAAAGAAGTTAAAAATCTAAACCCTTTTGTGTGTAGTTAACAAGTTTCAGTATTTAGTATTTCTGTTCTAGTGGGAGGTGTCCCTACCTATGGCAGGGAGTTGGAACTAGATGATCCTTTAGGTCCTTTCCAAACTAAACCATTCTATGATTTTAGAAATTTGGTTCCAAAAGAGACACAGCTTAGAGCTGGTGTCTTTATTTTTTTCCAAGAAGAGGGAAGTGTTCTTTTAATGGTGGTCTTGTGTCCAAAGTGCAACCTGGTTTTTAGCAGCAAGTGAAAGCTTTCTAGAGTAAAAAAAGGGTTTTGGTGAAACTGTCACCTCTGCATTCTGCAGTTGCCCTGCATTTAACAAATGGCTTGGGAGGGCTAACAAAGTTCATTAAAAGCAGTTTGTTTACCTAAACAAAGCCTGTGTGAAAATGTCATCAGTGAATGGACTTGGAACCCTTTCATGGTTTTGTAGGGAGGAAAAAAAAGCTTTTTTGTTGTCGTTTAAAATCCTTAAATGTGATTCTCTTTCTTCCCTGCCTTTCTAGCTCTGTACCCATTTGTGTGTGTGTGCTTGTGTGGTTATCAGCCTGAGTGTGGTTCCAGGTCCCTTGGGGCCCCAGCTTTGCCTTGCCTCATGGCTCTGAAAAGGCTCTGCACAGCCAAAAAGATCCTGGCGATTTACAGGTACCACCCTGTTATTGCCTGCCTCTCCAGGCTGCTGTGCTGAAGTGATGCTGCCTCAGATAAGAGACTTCTCTCCTGTTTTGGAGCAGCTGTTGTACCTCAGGGGTATTCCTGCTGTGGGGGGAGGATGCTGGCAGGCTGGGCAGAGCAGCTTTAGCTGGGATGCTGGCAGCTTTCCATCTCCTCTGCTGAGGTCTCCCCACTTCTACAACCACAGGGAAAGGGTCTGTACTCCCCAGTATGCTGTTGCAAACATAACCAGGGGTATGCAGAAGGCCAGTACGTGCTCTTTCCTCTCTATATGGCTCTGTCATGGTGCTGTTCCATAGGTGTACCTGTTCCATAAGTGCTTCCCTCCTGGCTAGCCCTGCCTGATGAGTCTTTTGACGGCAAGGTTAGGGGAGTGCTCACTGTCACTGCAGGGAGTGGCAAATTGTACAGGGGAGGCAGTAAGCAGCTTTTAGGGTGTGAGGACAGAAATACCTTGGGCTGGCACATTCTCCACACAGTTTTCTCTGAGCCTGGGCTCCTTCTCCAGATGTTGGCTCTACATACCAGCAGCTGAAGCCAAGGCACTATTTCACCTTGCCCCTACTGGTCACCTTGGTGAACTTGAGTGCTTATCTATTTAAACCAGCATGAATTAATGTCAAAATTGGCCAAATCAATGCCAGAAGTTTTATGGTGGCAAAATGATGATCAATGGCTGCTGTCTCTTTCCTTCTCATGGGTGAAGGCCTGCTCCCCAGGAGCTGCCAGGGCAGCCTGGTCTCAGTGTGTAAAACACATCAGTGCTAGCACACTGGAGTCGGGGTGGATGCTTACGATGATTGCTGTGCCCACCAGAGCTTCTGCAGCCTTTTGGGAGACCTCGTGGTGGGGACTTGCTGTCTTCTGCAGGATTCTCCTTGTCCTATGGGGAAGATGTCCAGGTCAAAGACTGGGAGACTATACAGGGATGATTGTAAATGTGTGTGGTACCTGAAGCAGAGAGCATGTCTGTGTTTGAATACTTTATTTTGGCTGCAGGAACTAGTCTGTCCTACCTAACGCTGTCACTTAAAGGGATAAATAGCAGGAGATGGGATTGAATTGGGTTTTAAGTATTTTTTGAATCTAGCCAAGATAGAGATGGTCCCAAGACCTCTGGCAAGGATAAATACTTTATTATTATTTTTTTTTAAAATATAGTGCATTAAGAGGATCACAGCAACCTGTCTTCTAGGAGCCTTCTCCCTCTTTCTCCCCAACCACCTGGGGAAAGCAAACCTTTTTCTTTAGGAATGAGGAGCTCTTTGTGGTGCTGGGGCACAACCATCCTGTCTTCCCACCTTTGCTGCCTCCAGTCAGTGCTTCGTTGAGGGAGTTGTGTTTATTCTTTCCAGCCTGAGCGTTTGTTTGGAATTCTTGCTGTGCTTCCACATGGAGTCAGCTGAGATCCTTTGTTTCAGTCTCTTAACATGTGAAGCAATTAAGATCATGCAGTATTCTGCAAGATGGGCAAAAGCCAAAGACGTTTTCCTCTCTCTTCTCCCAGTCTCCTCCACATTGTGCAAGTGGTTTTGCTCAGGGGCCACAGGTTTCAGGAGCTTTCTTGGCCTCCTTGCATGTTGGGCCAGCAAAATTTAAATCCTGAAGGTTGAAAGGCAACTGCCTACGTGATCCTGCAAGCATTGCCAGGAGTGGGGTGATCCTACCAGGCCATTTGGAGAGGGAGGATGTTGACACGGTCTCACAGGGTGTCATTTGCAGTTATCCTTCCCTCAGGCAAGAGGTGCTGAGGTCAACCAAAGCTAAGTGACCAAAGGGTTCCATTCATTGCAGAGTTCAGGCAGGTAGCTTAGAAACCTGAACGTTTCCTTTGCAAATTCAAATTGTCATTCCGTTGTGGGCAGTTGGGTGTCCTCAAGAGCAAAGATGAAATGGGCCACGTGTTCTGTGCATCATTTTCTTACAGCAGGTATTAGCAGGTTGCTGGTATTATTGGATCACCCTTTTGGCTATTTCTCTATGCCAGAATGAAGACGCCTTAGTAATTATATCAGTGCCCAATATGCACCTCCTCAGCAGAAATCATTTCAGAGTTCAGATTTAGTGAGAGCAGCTTTGTGAATCCTTTGCTTATTTTAGCTAGCTGTCAGTGGTTAGGGTTATTAGCCTTCCAGTAACCTCTCCTTTTCTTTGTCTCCAGTGATTATTTTTGTGTGGAGCTGTTTTCTTAGCCCTGTGTGCATGGTGATCCTCGTTTGCTGCCCAACAGGAGTTACTTGGATTCTAAGCAGGAAAAAGGGAAAATTAATTTGCAGTTGCATACTTGTCACATTGATTTGATCCAAACACAGATGCAGGATTATGCCAGAGGAGCCTTCCCTGTACCTAATCTCCCATGTATTTTCTGGTTTAATGCAAGATGTTCTTCTGTGTCTTCTGACTCAGAAAGGAGGGAGTGAAAGCTGAGTTAATGCCATAATGTGGCATTAATTTTGGACTACAATTCTGGTTTTCCACAGACTCTTAAGGAATAGTGTGAACAACTTTCCCAGACAATAAAAGAATGTACTGAGGGTATTTTTCCCCCCTCACCCCATTTAGGCTTCGTTTTACAGACTTGCTTTATTAGTGTGACAGTTGCTCCTTCAGACACAGTGTGGCTGGGGATGGGGACAGGGTTTAGACTGTGCTTAAATAAGTTCTGTCCAGCAAGTTCACAGGCTCACAGGATGTTAGGGGTTGGAAGGGACCCAAAGAGATCATCAAGTCCAACCTCCCTGCCACAGCAGGACCAGACTATCTAGCTCAGGTCACACAGGAACACATCCAGACAGCCCTTGAAAGGATCCGGAGAAGGAGACTCCACAACCTCTCTGGGGAGCCTGTGCCAGTGCTCTCTGACCCGTACAGTCAAGAAGTTCCCCCTTTGTGTTGAGCTGGAACCTTCTGTGCTGCAGCTTCCATCCATTGCTCCTTGTCCTATCCCAGGGAGCAAGTGAGCAGAGCCTGACCCCCCTCTCCTGACCCCCAGCCCTCAGAGATGTGTAAACATTGATTAAATCCCCTCTCAGTCTTCTCTTCTGCAGACTAAGCAGCCCCAGGTCCCTCAGCCTCTCCTCATTAGGCAGTGCTGCAGTCTCCTCATCCTCGTAGTCCTCCGCTGCACCCTCTCCAGCAGATCCCTGTCCCTCTTAAACTGGGGAGCCCAAAACTGAAGGCAGTACTCAAGATGAGGTCTCAGCAGGGCAGAGTAGAAGGGGAGGAGAACCTCCCTTGATCTACTGGACACAGTCTTCTTAATGCACCCCAGGATCCCATTGGCTCTCTTGGCCACAAGGGCACATTGCTGTGCCATGGATGTTCTCCACTAGGACTCGCAGGCTCCCAGGTCCCTCTCCACAGGGCTGCTGTCCAGCAGATCACCTCCCAGCCTGTCCTGGTGCAGTTTATTACTCCTCCCCAGGTTCAAGACTCTGCATTTGGGCACTTTCCCAGCAGCATCTTCTTCTCAAGACAGGAAGACACAAGACAAGAGCATCCTGTGCGGCCCAAATTGGATTTCCTGTGCAACCTGAGCTAGATTCTATGGTCCTGGCTCTGACAGGGGGGGTAGGACTTGGTGATCTATGGAGGTATCTTCCAACTCCTAACATCCATCCTGTGAAGACATTGCTATCACTTGGGATGGCTCTGCAGTCAAGCAGGACATCTGTGTGCTTGGACAACAGCAGAGCACAAAAGCTGGCTCCTTTGGTGTTGAAAGGCTGTGCTGCCTGCCTCTCCGTGGCAGCAGCCCTTGTGCTCTAGAGGAATGTCATTTGGGAGCTGGACTTTTATTGTTGTTGTTTCCAGTCTGGCTCAGTGTGCTGCTGGGAGGCAGTTCAGAGCTTCAGTGCGTTACGACAAGCCGACAGAAATTAATACCATGTTTTGCATTGTTTGAGAGGGTGACCTCTCCTTGCCTGGCAGACATTGAGGAGCTCAGTGTATTTCCACCGCACTTCTTTCCAAAGCTGTGTTCAGTTTCCCTTGGTTGGGCTTAGTTTATGACACTGGAAACAAAGTCAGATGCAGAAGATTTAAAAGAGCTGGTTCTTGAACTTTAAGTTCCCTTCAATGGGCTGGGCACTTCTAAATGTCTCCTTATTCACAGCTTCTCTCTCTCTTTTTTTCCTTTCCTTTCCTTTCCTTTCCTTTCCTTTCCTTTCCTTTCCTTNTTCCCTTTCCTCCTCCTTCCCTTTCCTCCTCCTTCCCTTTCCTCCTCCTTCCCTTTCCTCCTCCTTCCCTTTCCTCCTCCTTCCCTTTCCTCCTCCTTCCCTTTCCTCCTCCTTCCCTTTCCTCCTCCTTCCCTTTCCTCCTCCTTCCCTTTCCTCCTCCTTCCCTTTCCTCCTCCTTCCCTTTCCTCCTCCTTCCCTTTCCTCCTCCTTCCCTTTCCTCCTCCTTCCCTTTCCTCCTCCTTCCCTTTCCTCCTCCTTCCCTTTCCTCCTCCTTCCCTTTCCTCCTCCTTCCCTTTCCTCCTCCTTCCCTTTCCTCCTCCTTCCCTTTCCTCCTCCTTCCCTTTCCTCCTCCTTCCCTTTCCTCCTCCTTCCCTTTCCTCCTCCTTCCCTTTCCTCCTCCTTCCCTTTCCTCCTCCTTCCCTTTCCTCCTCCTTCCCTTTCCTCCTCCTTCCCTTTCCTCCTCCTTCCCTCCTTTTTTCTTCTCCTTTCTGAAATTCCTGAATCAGATGAAAGATATTTGCAGTATGACTGTGGCAGAAATTGATCTCTGCTTCCCATAATACTTCAGCAAAAAAGATCACAGAAGCCCCCATGCCTTTGCACCAAAGCTGCATTGCCTTTTGCATTGTTAATCTAATTATTTAAGTGTAATCTTAAGATGCCAGATCATCAGAGTGTGCAAACTCTTTCTCAGTCATTCAGCACCTGAATGAAGGACAAAAGGGCCAATTCCAGGGCAGCTGCATCACATCTTCCTTCGATGCTCACAGGCTGTCAGGGGTTGGAAGGGACCCAAGGAGATCATCGGGTCCAAGCCCCTGCCAGAGCAGGACCAGACAATCTAGCTCAGGTCACACAGGAACACATCCAGACAGTCCTTGAAATTCTCCAGAGAAGAAGACTGCACAACCTCTCTGGGGAGCCTGTGCCAGTGCTCTGTGACCCTTAAAATGAAGAAGTTCCCCTTTGTGTTGAGGTGGATGGGTGGCAGTTGTAACCTTGTGCCCTGAGCCTTCTTCTCTAGGCTCTTGTCCTGATAAATTTGCAAGATGTTCTTTATTTTCTGGGTTTGTTTTAGGAAATTGCAAGCAGCAGAGTAGAACTGAGTCTGAGATCTGTTCTGTTGTATCAGTAGATTTAAATGTGCTCAGGAGCAACGAGGGAGATGCTTTGTGTTCGCCTTTCAACTGCTTCTCTGGGAGCTTTAGTCAAAGGGGTCAGTAGGTTTTTCTTACCAAAGCAATTTTTACATCTAAAATTGAAGGACCTGATGCCTTCTCTCATCAGCAACTTTTCGCTGTTACAACTTTGGATAATTACTTTATTTATTATTTTTTTCTCTAACAAAGTTGGCACAGTTGAAATGCGAGCTCCCAGAGCAATTTGAGCCTTTGGACCCAAATAGTCTTGGTACTCAGGCACTTTCTGGGAGGCAAGGCAGAGTCCTGCAGGACTTCCAGGATCTGTGACAACTACTGGAGACCTCAGCTGTCTTTCTGATGTGCGTGTCCCTCACAGTGTGTTGTACCCATATTGATGGGGGTTTTAGCACTCTGAACCCTGGCTCTGATTGGCAGAAAGTTGAACTCTTGACCAATTTATGTGAGCCAGCTTTAGCTGTGGTCTTCAAACAAAGCATTCAGGGGAAAGCTGAGGTCTTCAGCAGTTGGTCAGGCAGTTTTCTGAGCCTCGTCAGCATTTGTCTGTATTAGCAGATTGGTGATCTTTGCTTTATGGTACCTCCCAGACCACATTTTGTTATTTATTTTCAGTGGGAGGACCTTTGAGGCACAGTTTGAGTCTGCTGTTTTTGTTGCTTTAGTGATTCTGGAGGACATCCCCCAGCCTGGTCCACACATTCCAGAACATTCCTTCTAGCACCAGGGGCTTCATAAAGTACTTTGAGTGACTGGACTTTATACTTTTTAACCTTTTTCTGATGTTGTCAAGGTTTCCCATCTTCCAGAGCTTTTACTTTCTCCCTTTTTTCACTAATTCCCATTTGACACATGTGAGCAGGGTGTTGTCTGCAGGCTGTGGACCCAGGTTGTGGAAGAAACTTGAGGAGTAACCTCATTTTGTTAGGGAAAACAAAAGCTGTGCTTCCTTTGCTGGCCAGTGAAATGGCTGAGCTGAGCAAATTGGCTCATTAGGTCTCTGGCTTGCTCCATCTCCCTCCCATGCAATTATTCACAGAGAGGAAAAACTCCCATTGCATATTTCCATTCACATCATCCAAGCTCGAGGAGTTGGTCTAGAAAGATTAAACTTGTGCACTGTATTTGCTGCCAAGATGCTGCAGTCCACTGGAGATAAAATTAATTCCCTCTTTTTTTTTTTTTTTTTTTAATGCTGAGTGAGAATTTAAAGTGAGTTATTAATAAGGAAAAAGAAAGTGCCAGATCTTTCTCCTTCCTGACTTGGAGGTGTGGGCATAGGAAGAGTACAGGTCCTGCTTTGTCACTCTCCATCCCTGCTTTCCAAGGGACGTTGCCTATAAATCAGCATTAGAATTAGTAGGTTTCTGAAACCAAGTGTGACAGAAATGGCTTTAATTTAAATGCCTTTTAATTTAAAGTCATTCATGCTTTCCAGTGTTCCCATTTGAACAGTAATGAGGAGACTTTCAGGTGTGCTGGAAGAGTTTTGTCTCTCGACTCCTTTTGCCTTTTACTGGGATATGAAGGAGCTGCTGCTGCTGCTGTCCTTGAAATATCTCCCTGTAAATGATGAGTTGGTGTTTCTCTCCAGGAGTCTTTGAAGCTAGGATTTCCCCCAGCTTCTTACCAGAACTGCCAAGCAAGGCTTTATATTCAAATATGGGAAAGATTGTAATTGCTTTAATTAAAAAAAAACAAAAAACAAGCCAACTTGCACGTACCTGTATTTGATTTATATTACAAATGCTTGTATTATCAGGTTGTATTTGCCAGAGTAAATACCTGAAAGGTTTGGAGAAACTCATTACATTGAAGCCCATGGACTGAACTGGCTTGTTTGTCAGGTTTCTCAGGGTTTTGTCCTATCTTCTGTGTGTGTTCATGTCTGGATGGGTGGATGTGTGGCCTTGCATTTACCTTACCAAAGAGCGAGCAGACCCGGGAGCTGTATTCATCCTTGGCTGCCTTAAATACACATTGCTGTGTTTTCTACAGCCGTGGCAAACACTGCTAAAATGGTCTTGAATTGCAAGAAAATGGTCGTTGGCTCCCATTTAGGTAGTCTGAGTCTCTCTCCCATGCAAACTAAGGCAGAGAAAAGGGAGGCTCCAGAGAGAGCTGGTAACAGCCTTCCAGTACATGAAGGGAGCTACAGGAAAGCTGGGGAGGGGCTTTTTTACAAAGGCTTGTGGTGATAGGATGAGAGGGGATGGGTTGAAGCTGGAAGAGGGCAGATTGAATATTAGAAAGAAATTCTTTACAGCAAGGGTGATGAGACACTGGAGCAGGTTACCGGGGAGGTTATGACTGCTCCCTCCCTGGAGGGGTGTCTAAGGCCAAGTTGGATGAGACCTTGAGCAACCTGGGCTAGTGGAAGGTGTCCCTGCCCATGGCGGGGGAGTTGGAACAAGATGATATTTCAGGTCCCTTCCAATCCAAACCATTCTATGGTTCTGTGATGATGGAAGTGGAAAAGCTTTGCTGCAGGAGAGGGTTGGGCATGCAGTCACCAACTCTTTCTGCCTAGGAGTGTGTATTCCCCTCAGTAGTGTCTCAATAGAGTCATTGGTGTGGACAAGAGGTGCACAAGTGATCTGCTGCCTCTGCACTGCTATAGATTGCTTCTTCTCCCACTTAAAAATACATGTTGGAAGGAAACACTAGGTAGGAGACAGCATCTTCTGGCCTGTTCTATAAGGGATTTAATGCACATTACCAAGCAGTATTTTATCACCTCTGTATTTCAGTAGAACTTTAGCCTGTGTTTCTGTAGCCTTATGTAATGTGGGATCAAACCACCTCATACAGGGAGGAGGTTCAGAATCACACAGTCACAGAATTAACCAGATTGGAAAAGACCTCTAGCATCATTGAGGCCAACCTATCACCTAACCTTTCTAATTAACTAAACCATGGCACTAAGTGCCTCATCCAGTCTCCTTTTAAACACTTCCAGGGATGGGGAATCCACCACCTCCCAGGCAGCCCACTCTAATGCCAATCACTATCTCCATGGAGAACTTCTTCCTAACATCCAGCCTAAACCTGCCCTGGCACAGCTTGAGACTATATCCTCTCATTCTGTCTCTGGGTGCCTGGGAGCATAGCCCAACCCCACCTGGCTATGACCTCCCTTCAGGTAGTTGTAGAGAGCAATGAGGTCTGCTCTGAGCCTCTTCTTCTGCAGGCTGCACACCCCCAGCTCCCTCAGCCTCTCCTCTTGGGGCTGTGCTCCAGCCCCCTCACCAGCCTTGGAGCCCTTCTCTAAACATGTTCAAGCACTTCAACATCTTTCTTAAATGGAGTGACCCAGAACTGGACACAGCACTCAAGGTGTGGCCTGACCAGCGCTGAATACAGGGACAGAGTTCAGCTTGAGTTTCTAGAGAAGTTTGGGAGCAGGGTGACCTAAGCTCCTTGCAGGAGCCAAGGTCAAGGCAGGCATTCTTGCACTAAGCTAAACTTAAGAAATCCCTTGAATTCAGAAGTCAAATTTCACTGAGAAGTAATGGAAAACAATAAAGGGCAAGTACTTTTGTTTCCCCCAGAAGAATACAGTAGCCTGGCTTTACGTACCTTAAACACAAAACTAGCAGGACAGGCTCTGCGCAACAAGAGTGACAAGTGAGGGTGGGAGGAGAGGGAAGGGAGCGGGAAGGTAGGAGCCTCTTCTTTCTCACCCTGAGCCAGGGAGTGAAGCTGTAGTGAAGGGTCTCATTGGGTGGGGGGGTAGAGGGTGGAAGACACACATGCAAAATCTGGAAGGAGCTTGCAGTTTTGGGCACGCAAAAGCCATCTTTGTTTGAAAGTGGTCTTGAGAAGGAGCCGAGCAAACAGCGCTATCATCATGCATCTTCTCTTCCTTGACGTGCAGTTGTCACGAGAGATTTGTAACTCTTTTCTTGGTTCATTGTTCCCTGGCTAGTGTGTGCTCTCCATTCAGTAGTGCCAGAATTAAGATGAAGCCTGCCTGTTTCAATAAGGCAGCTTTGTTGTCCAAATGGCAGCACTTGTATAGGAGCTGGATTGACTCCAGCAGAGCTTGCACGATACGCTGCAAAACTGTTGTCATATGATCCTTTTTATTGCTAAGAGAAGGCCTGTCCTCAAAAAAAAAAAAACCCAAACAACAAACAATCCAACCAGACTAGGCCTTTTCTTTCTTTTTAATTTTGTTATGGGTAAGAAAAAAAGCTACCAGAAAATTCTTTCTATTACTAATTAGCTGCCAATTTGAAAACTATGCCTAACGATCAAGTGTAATAAAGAGATCAGAGTAAGTGGAATGACATTAATGTAGAAATATGATGGAGCCCTCTCTACTTTGTTTTATGGAGTAGCAGCCTTGATTAATCAACTCACAAGTGTAAGTAAGAACACAGTGTTCAACCTGAGCAAGGAGTGATGGGAGGTGATGACACAAAGGGGAAGTGAGAAATAATGAAGTGATGCAAAATGCCATTGTGGTTTCACAGAATGTCAGGGGCTGGAAGGGACCTTGAAAGCTCATCCAGTCTAACCCCCCTGCCAGGGCAGGATTAACTATAGCAGATCACACAGGAACACATCCAGGTGGGTTTTGAATATTTCCAGAGGAAGACTCCCCCTGGGCAGCCTGTTTCAGTGTTCTGTTATCCTCACAGGGAAAAAATTCTTCCTTGTTTCCACAGAACTTCCAGCCTCAACTTCCAGCCATTGCCCCTTGTCCTGTCATTGGGCATCACCCAGCAGAGCCTGGCTCCAGCCTGGCATTCACACTTGATATATTTGTAAACATTAATGAGGAAACCTCTCAGTCTCCTCCAAGCAGCACAGCCCCAGCTCCCTCAGGCTCTTCTCATAACAGAGCTGTTCCATTCCCTTCATCATCTTTGTGGCTCTGTGCTGGACTCTCAAACAGTTCTGTGTCCTTCTTGAGCTGGGGTGCCCAGAACTGGACACAATACTCCAGATGCAGTTTGTGAAAAGCAAATTTCTCACCTTGCCTGCATCTCCTCAAGGCATGGAAAAGAGACAGCTTGTTCCAGGCAAGCTGCATGAGAGGGCAAGCATCTTTTGGTGCTTTGTCTTCCTCTACTACCTAGCACTACAAGACCCTCAGCCAGCCCAGGCACAAGGTAGAATGCATCCTTACAAGGCAAACTTGAACTTCTAATGTCTGCTAGTGCTAAGAATGGAAATTGCTATTCCAACTCACAGTATTTTAGTCTCTACAAAGTTACTTCCCCCTCAATTCTGGTATAAAGCTTCTATAAAAAGAGCATTTATCAACTGAAGTCCAGGTGTTAGAACTGAAAAGAGATTTTTTTTCCTTTTATGCTTTTTATTCAAGTGCAGAAGAAGAGGACAGATGAACATATTTTGTTATAATTATTGATACTAATTTTTAAAGCAAGAAATGCCACTAAAATTCATGTGTTGACACTGGGGTAGTGTGAGGAAAACCTGGCTTAGATCTAGAAGAGTTGTGCAAAGTGTCTTTATTTTAAATTCATTAGTGCACTTTTGTCTTAAGGTGCCCTAAGAAGCCTCATTTTGCAATGCTTTGTGACTTACAGGCTGTTTCTTTAGCTTGTCTTTTGTGGCAATGGGATGATATTTGTATAGGTTTTGGTAGCTGCATAATGTAATTGAGTTCCTAGCACATACAGAGAACAATTAATAGATTTTTAAAGCTGGAGGGACCTGTTATGCTCATTGTCTGACATCTGACAGCACATCGAATTTCATCTAATAATTCCTGCACCAGGCGCATAAATTCTGGCTGAGCTTGAGGGTGCCTTAAAGGCATCCAGCCCTCATTTAAAGCCTTAAGATGATAAAGCTCTTGAAAGTGTGTTTGGTTTTTTTTTTTTTTTAATTAAGATTGTTACTACTTTTCCCTTCTGAATTTGCCAAGCCACCAGGGTGTTTTTTGGCTTGCATTCCATTTTCATGTGCCGATTTCAGCTGATGTCTGCTATCAGAGATCATTGCTTAGTGAAGGTGCTTATGGCCAGATAACCTCTTGGTCATCTCTCAGCTAATCAGAATTAGTTGGACTCCTCCTGTCCTTCTTGAAAGGTATGGCTTTGCTCTGGTAGTCCTTTAATATAATTTGTGTATTACTCACAATGTTGTGGGTTAGGGTTTGGAGGTTTTTTTTTGTTAGACACTCAAAGCCTTTTGAAATAATGGAACTCTCTAAAACCCCTACAGTTCCATCAGGTACTGGTTCCACATCCATCTGTAGGCACTATGAAAGCTGATTTGTGTTTGGCGGATGTGAAAGTGACTATGCACTGAGTGACTGAGGAACTATTTTTAGGTGCTCTGAGAGCTGGGAGGGTTGTGTGCTGGTTGAGTGTCCCAGGTGAAGTGATGAGAGACAAATCTGTCATGTTTTATGACAGCCTCTCTAATTCCTCTCCTCATCCCTTCCCTGTCTGAGGATGGCCATGCGGAGATTGATAGTTCAGCATAAATCGTAGGTCTAACAGGTAATAATTATGTACAGTGAAGGCCAATCAGGCTGTTGTGTGTAGTGGCAAATGTTGTGCACACCAGACCATGAATAAATTGTTTCTCACAGCCAGAGCATCTTTGAATTCAGTGAGATTGTGGAGCTGAAGGTACAAACGTCCTTCCCTTTTGCTCAGTAGCCTGCAGTGCTGCTACCTCACAGGTTAGTATCTACTCCAAAGCATTTTTTGATGGGAAAAGAAGTTCTCATCTGCAAATTATTTATTATTCTTAATCCTAGAATTATAGAATGTCAGGGGCTAGAAGGGACCTTGAAAGATCATCTGGTCCAGCCCCCTGCCAGAGCAGGATCACCCAGAGCAGATCAGACTGGGACACATCCAGATGGTTCTTGCATATCTCCAGAGAGAGACTCCACAGCCTCCCTGGGCAGCTGTTTCCAGCGCTCTGTCACCCTCACAGGGAAAAAATTCTTTGTCAGGTTCACATGGAACCTCCTGTGACTCAACTTGGACCCATTGCCCCTTGTCCTGTCAGTGGGCATCACCCAGCAGAGCCTGGCTTCATCCTCCTGGCACTCACCACTTATATATTTATAAGCATGAATGAAGTCACCCCTTAGTGTCCTCTCCAAGCTAACAAGCCCCAGCTCCCTCAGGCTCTCCTCCTAAGGAAGATGTTCAACTTCTTTCATCATCTTCGTGTTTGTTTATATGGGGCATAAAGGATGCAGTACTGCGTTAGGCAGTGCAGTTCTGTAGGCAGAGATTAATGGAGTGGGCTTTTGGTGGGTGGGTTTTTGGCAACACCAAAATCTCATCTCTGCTGGAGAGAGAATTGCTTGCATCCACTCGTGGATATAGTGCAGGGAAAAGAGTAAAGGTCTTCTCTCACCAGCAGGCCACTGCAAGCTCTGTGACAGTTTTGATTTGCTTCTATCTTAATCCAGATCCACAGCTTTCCAAGTAAGGTGGCACAGGAGAGGTTACTAAGGGTCACTTAGCAGTTTCCAAGTTGGGTGAAGCTGCTGTGCAGTGTTTGTGAAGGGGATGGGAGTGTAACAGGTAAGCTGAGTAAATGGATTAGCTGTAAGCAGTCCTATTGTTGGCAGTGCCTGCAGATGGGTTGTGAGCCCAGCGGGCCAGTCCTGCAAGCGATATTCTTTCATCCCACGATTACAGGAGGGTGGCATAAATAGAGTGGCCTACATTGAAGTAATTCCTGGAGGAGAGAGGCATTTAAAGCCAGGGATGTTTATGGGCACTTGGAGCAAAGTGTTCAACCACAATACCCTTTCCAGGAAGGAGGGGAGAGGGGAGGAAGCATTAAGCCCAGCGTCTCTCTGTCCATCTCTGTCTGAATGCTTGAGATATCAGGGACAAATGATTCCTTGGAGGCATGCAGCACTGCTGTCTTCTTTGGGACCTTCATGAGGCAGCTTTTACCTTTAACTATTTTTAATGGCTGGCTACCTTGGCTTGAGGGGGAGTTACATGAGGAAGGTCACTTAGGAGGACGCCTTTGTGTTTTATTAGCAAGATGGGTCGAAGAGGGGTAGAAGCATCTAATGGTGCATGTTGGCATGTTTAGAAAAAACATCAGTCTGCAGTAAGGGAATTGGTACTAAAAATCGTGGCTTGTACCTTTGATCTCTCTCCAGGAAGGACATTTATCAAACCTGGTTTTGGGCAGGTGGGCTGCTCCCCAGTGCTGTGTGGTGGCAGACTGGCTGTGCAAGGGACAGGAATGCTGGCCAGCTGCTCTTTGTCCCCNACTTTTATTAAGCTTTTGGGATTTTCAGCTGATAGCAGGTCTTTGATGAAGATAAAAAGGCATTTTATATTGTGTACATTCAAGCCCCCAGTAAGGTAGATGACTTACATGCAAACCACATTGTTTGAAGTATCCTGCTGTTTCTGCCAGGTGGAGTTGCAGGAGTGAACACTTTTATCACCTAGAAACAATCTCACTGCAGGGAAAAGCAGAAAGGTTGTGGGAGATAGAGTAAAATCTCAGGTGTTTTGTATGGGGATACTAAGGCTTTTGAGAGAACACAGAATCACAGAATTGTTTTGGTTGGAAAAGACCTCTAAAGTCCTTGAGTCACCCATCAACCCGACACCACCACGGCCATTAAACCATGTCTTGAAATGCTATGTCCACAGCTTTTTGAAGGTATCTTAAGATCTTCTCTCCAATGTAAACCTTGTTCTGCAAGGGCTTGGGTGTAGATGTCTGTGTGTCAGTTGAGGGAGCTGTGTGGAAGTGCACATCCAGACCATGTGTGTATTTGGGATCAGCTCTTCCTCTCCTCTGCCTCCCTCTCCATTCTTGTTCATTGTCAGGGACCCCAGAGAGATCTGAGACTGTGGCATGTTTGTTCCACCACGTAAAATCTTGCATTCCTTCAAGTGCATATCTATCTTTTGATGTTCCTTCCACTGGGTAATAAGATTGGAAGTCACAGCAGTGACTGAAGCCAAGTTAGAAATAGATGTGGTTTCTGACACCTCTTTTTCCCAAGGCCTGGCATGATGGGCAGCCTACAGCATTGCCCTGGCACTAAAGAGTGCCCACTGGTGCTTTGTTGGAACGTGTGTCCTGCACAGCCACTGCTGTGGGAGGTAACAAGCTCCTTCAGCAGCTCGTGTTCAGGGAACTTCCTAAGAAAGTTCTCTGGCAATGCAAGGGAGGTGGAAACAGGCTGGGGAATGTCTAGTTCAGCTCTTAGCACAGACACGCTTTAGAAAGAACCATGTAGCTGTGTACGGCATTAGCATATCCAAAACTTCCTGTGTCAGATCAGAACCTGATAGAAACACAATGTATTTTCCAGAAGGACACTGATCTTAAACAATTGGTCTAGCAGGATTAACTCCTTTCCTGATGCTTTTAACTCTCCGCTAAATCTCCCCACGGCTCATTTCCCCCTCAAAATTATTACTTACTCCACGTGAAGTATTCTACAGTTCTGCCAAAAATGAACTCCCTATTTAACATAGCATGGAAATAATGTAATTTGAGATGTCCAATTTTCATTTGATTGATTTTTATATTTTGTTAAATTTGAGGGATTTCTATGACTGCAGCTCTTCAGTCGGGTGAAGCACTGTCTGCAGACGCCGGCAGCGACCGCGCTGCTGAGCTCCCTGCAATTCTCCAGCGAGGCTGAAGAGCTTTCTCGGTGCCTTGCAGCAGGTCAGGGGAGCTACTTCAGCTGCATTCTTCTCCTGCCATTCGTGTGACTGTGCATTGCTTGCTGGGTGGGAATGATAAGGTGGTTTTCACATCAGCTTGCTCCTTTGCCAGTTCTTCACGGAGAACTTGGCCAAGCTGCAGTGATCCATTTGAGCGCCACTTGAAGCGCTGAGCGTGTTGAAGAGTGGGCACATGCCACCACTTTTAGCCTCATTTTATGTGGAGAATGATGAGTTTCATTTCAGGAATGTTAATTGAGCCACTGGAGTTCAGGTATGAGCTCTCTGCATAACTACCTTTTGTCGAGGGAGTTCAATTCATGTGACCCTTGACTGTCCCTCTTCACTTGGCTTGTTTCTTTTTTTTCCTCACTGCAGCCCTGCTCCTAGTTTATGCCATAATCTAGATTATGGCCAAAGGCAAGACCTACATAAGCATATGGTGCACGTTGCATATTGCATTATCTGAACTCATGAGGGTGTGATTAATGGGCTTAGGGTTTTAATTTGGCCTGTCTTACTCTCGTGTCTCTCTCCAGTGAGGTTGCAAAGCCTGACAAGTGACTGCAGGGTGCACACACCAAGTGGTGGAGTGACACTAATTTCCTTGAAGTGCTGGGCAGCTGCTGGAGGTAAACCTCTGCTGAGAGGCTGGAGAGGGGAAGGTCCTTGCTTCAAGACTTGCCAGACTGCCTTAGATGGCATTGTTTTGTCAGATCTTACTGTCTCAAAGCAGCTTGGAGTCTGCCTTCTGAGCTGTGGCAGAGAGAGTGGGTGGTATAATTAATGGGTCACATCAAATTATGTCAGTCTTCTTTTAGATGCCACTTGTCCTTGTGGAGCAGTGTAGGTGCTGCAGGTTTGTAAGAGGGAACTGCTTCCAGTGTACTTGCTGTGATGGGGTTCAACAGATGTGCAGGCACTGTCAAGAACACACATCAGTTGGACCAGAGGATAAACCCCTCTGTGCATTGGCAGCTTCATTAAACCAGAAGTCAAATTTGTCACCTGGAATTTGAAGGTTGTATCTTCTCCATCTGATTTAGTGCCTAAAATGATTTATTAGTGCAATTGCTGACTGTCCAGGAAAAAGACAGTAGCCCTCTGCACATAGCAAGAAGCACTGGCTGGTCCAGCAGCTCTCTGTGCCGGAGATTTCCAGGGGCTTTATTCTGCTGTTTGGCTCAGTGGCTGAAGATGAGTAGACCACAGAAGCAGATTCAAAAGGCTCCTGCATCTACACTACATTCAAACAGCATTTTATTCCAGACCAGCTTTGCTCTGGTCCTCTGGACCAAATGTCCCCAGTGCCTGTCTAGATGGATTCTGTCCAAGCAGCCACTTGTTAAAAATCCTTCAATCTCCATTAAAAGACAGGGGGGAATTTGGTACATCCCCAGACCTGAACTTCCCATTCAGTTTTCTCAGAAGGGAATCTAGTTTGGGGCCAGCAGAGCTGCCTTGTCAGTGAAGCCAACTTGCAATGGTAGGGCTGCCCAGGGGTGCTCTAGGCTGCAAAGCCCCAACTCTCATAGCCTGTCCTCATAGCAGAGGTGCTCCAGCCCTTTGATCATCTTCGTGGCCCTCCTCTGCACTCTCTCCAACAGTTCCATGTCCTTGTGTGTAGAAAGCAAAAGATGAAGCTTCAATTTCCTGCCAGCTTGCTTAAGGTAGTGAAAGGATCTTTAGAGATACAGAAATTGTTGCATCTGTTTTATCCACCATGCCACGTTCAAACAAACCAAATTAGAAGCCTTGTTTGTGGACTGGTAGTCAGGATTCTAAGTTCTTTTATTTATCTTGGAGAGATCTAATGCTTTGTTTTTAGTAATAACAATTCTGCTAATTTTTACATTAGGCAGCCAAACGTTGTTGGCTTAGATGTCTGTGTCCCTCGGAACTGCTGCTTTGAATGTTTGGATTTGGAACAAACCCAGAAGACTAAGTTAAAAGCAAAAAAATACCAAACCCAAAACAAAAAAAAAACCAAACAACTTTTCTCAGCAGGTTGAAACAGAAAAGAAAAGCAATTGTGTCCCAAAATGTAGGCACTTAACAGGCGAGGGTTTTGACTCCATGGTTACAAGCAGCCAACAAAGCCTCACGCACCTACAGCCAGTTGGTGATTTTATTGTTCTCATTGGATGGCCTTTCTTACAGGGAATTCTGATGGACAAGCAGGCAAGAATGTGCTGCTGTACTTGTGCAACTCAAGTTTATGAAATGGGATTGGAAAAATACACAGAATAATTGGGCACATCCTGTACTTAGTGAATCACCAAGCCCTAGTGTAATAAACATTGCTGTGTCCGGGAGTTTAGATGTGTACCCTGCTTCTGCCAGGAGGACTGGGAATTGCCTGGGATTAGGGATCATAGAATCAGCCTGCTTGGAAGAGACATCCAAGCTCATCCAGTCCAACCTAGCACCCAGCCCCATCCAGGTTTTTTTTTTAACACCTCCAGGGGTGGCAACTTCACCACCTCCCTGGGCAGCCCATTCCAATGCCAATCACTCTCTCTGTGAAGAACTTCCTCCTGACATCCAGCCTGAACCTCCCCTGGCACAACTTGAGACTGTGTCCTCTCGTTCTGTCTCTGGGTGCCTGGGAGCAGAGCCCAACCCCACCTGGCTACAACCTCCCTTCAGGTAGTTGTAGAGCAATGAGCTCTGCCCTGAGCCTCCTGCAGGCTGCACACCCCCAGCTCCCTCAGCCTCTCCTCTTGGGGCTGTGCTCCAGGCCCCTCACAGCCTTGGTGCCCTTCTCTGGTGGGCCAGACTCAAGGTGTGGCCTGACCAGCGCTGAGCAGAGAGGCAGAGTTCATCTTGAGCTTCCAGAGAAGCCTGGGAGCAGTGTGAGCTCAGCAGGAGCCAAGGTCAAGGCAGGCATTCTTGCACTGAGCACTTCAGAAATCCCATTCCAGTACCTCAGCATCTCTCTTGAATTGAGGGGCCCAGAACTGCACACAGGGCTCGAGGTGTGGCCTGAGCAGTGCCAAGTACAGGGGATGAAGGCTGACCTGGGCCTCCTGTCTTCTGCTCCGGGCAGAATGTTTTCTTCTCTGTGTATTTCACGTCCTGAGGTAATTTTTGGGGTTTGTGACACAGACTGGAGATTAGGAAGAAATTCTTAACAGTGAAGGTGGTGAGACACTGGAGCAGGCTGCCCGGGAGGTGTTCAAAGCCAGGCCGGACAAGGCCTTGAGCAGCCTGCTCTGTTGGGAGGTGTCCCTGCCCGTGGCAGGAGGGCTTGAACTAGATTGTTTTTAAGATCCTTTCCAACATAAACCATTCTGTGAATCTGTTTGGACTAACTCGGTAGAACCTAAGAGGCAAACCAGGTGCTGCACGTAGCAGGAGCTCAGCAGACACTGGTGTGGTAAAGGAAAAAAAAGATTGGTGAGCACCAAAGAACAGGTCCTGATCAACATCTCCCTTCAGAGAAACAAGACTGCAGTCTGTAGAAGTATTTGATAGCTTGGATATTGTTTGCCAGAGGAGGAAGGGTAAACTTCAGAAGTCGTTGAAGAAGTTAGTGAGTTTCCAGATAGCAGGCTGCTGTTTAAGGCACAGGAGAGCCATTAGGAAGCCAGAGACAAACACAACATCCAAAGCTGCTCTTGAGCACACACGTGGCTCTCGCAAATGTTGAGAGAGCTGCACATACACAGGCTTAATGGGATCCTGATGGAAACCATCCAGGGCTGGAGTCTGGCTCCTGGTGAAACTAGGGCTGCTGTCTGGCTAGGACTGACATTCAGGTCTCAGACAAACTGCTCGAGAAGTTTTCTTCCCTCAAGGAAATAAGTGTTTATTCCTCAGCCTGCAGGACAGGACAGTTTGTGTGTGAGGCTTCTGCAGCATCAATTGCCTTCTTCCATCTTCTCTTCCCCAAATCATGATGGTCCTTTTAAGAAGATACTACTGTTGTTCCCAGTAGCAGAGGGAGTGGAGTGAACCAAATGTAAATTGAAGGTTGTGCTCCTGTTCTTCCACCCTGTGAGGACAACCACCACCCAGGAGATGTAGTTGTCATGCATTTCTGGTACCAGAAAACCAAACGGCAGAATTTAGCTTTTCAGTCAAAGCAACCAGTAATTTCCTCAAGTGTCTGCAAATATGGATTGATAAATCCCCAGAGGGTCTTTTAGAGTTCTGCTGCTTCCAGGGAACAAGAGCTGACATAAGCCCTACCAGGAGCAGCTGAGGGAGCTGGGATTGTTCAGCCTGGAGAAGGAGAGGCTAAGGAGGGGACCTTATTGCTGTCTACAGCTACCTGAAAGGAGGCTCTGGCCAGGTAGGGTTGGTCTCTTCTCTCAGGCAACCACTGATAGAAGGAGGGGACACAATCTTAAGCTGGGCCAGGGGAGGTTTAGGATGGATATAAGGAGGAAGTTTGTTGCAGAAGGAGTGATTGGAGATTGGAATAGGGTGCCCAGGGAGGTGGTGGAGTCACCATCCCTGGAAGTGTTTTTCTGAAAGAGACTGGTTGTGGCACTTGGTGCTGTGGTTTAGTTGTGTTTGGAGATAGGCTGGACTTGATCTTTTCTAACCTGATAAATTCAGTGATTCTGTGAAAGTAAGAACGAATAGCTTGCAACAGCCTCACTAGCCCCAGAGAAGTGCTTCTCTTTGGGGTAGCAGGACAGGCAGAGAGAAATAGTATCACTGAAATGTCTGTGTTAGCAGAATTTCTGAAGGTTAAACTTCTGAAGTGTAGCATTTTTTTTTTTTTTTTTGGTTGTTGCTGAAGATGTAGCCTCTCTTGGGGAAGGAGAGAAATGGATTCAACAGCAGAAAGTGCCTGCTGATCTTCTCACCCTCCTGGATAAAAGCTGTAAAGGTTCAGGACGTTCCCGGTGAGGGGAAATCAATTTTCTGCGCTCCTCAGTTCAATGCAGATGCAACCGTGGCCATACATTAAGTGGCTCATTCTGTGGCCATCTTTTTAATGATGAAACTATTATGTGCTACATCGCCCATTCAAGCATTTTGTTTTCTAATTCTCTCCCCCTGGTTCCCAGAAAGATGAATAATGAGGCTTTTAGCAGAGAGGTGGAAATGTTCCCTCAGACACACTGCTGGGGCTGGATGTGCTGTTGGTTGAAGCTGTGGGTAATATTAGGGATACGGGAGCATAATTGGCTTGAACTTTTGCTCACCCCTAAAATTTAATCCAAAGCTTTTTTATCAAGTTCAGATAAGGTCCCTGCTTCTGTCTGACTCAAATTAAAGCTCTGTCCTCCTCTGGAACTTCTGGTGCTGTCTCTTTCCTTCTTCTTGGGGTCGCAGGTAGTAATGGCAGCGCATTGAGGATGTGGTAGTCGAACCCTAGCCTACGACACCCAGCAAGCTCAGACAGTAAGGAAAGGCTGCTTATTACTCCAAGACCTGCATTTCCCACATCAAGTAGATTTGCACCAGGCGATTTCATGAATCACATCTTGATCTTCATTACTGCAAAATACAGGAAGGAAAATCCTATTTCTGAGAGTCTTTTCTGGTGCAGATAGATCCAGATGTAAAGCGCCGCGCTGTGCACAGCAAACAAGACTCCTATGTATTTTATTAATGTAAGTGTAATGTAATTATTCTCTTGTCCATCTGGCAGGTGGTGTTTTCATTAAGAAGTGAGTAATCTAAGCTATAGGCTCTGTAGAGGGGGATGAGTATGGAGGAGATTCAGGTCATCTGCTGTGGGACCATAAATAGAAGCTAACAAGGGAGCCCTTGCTGTCCTTGTCTACTGAAACTGGAAATCTGTTGCTTTTATTTTTTCCTTTAGCAGACTGCTCACAAGCTTAGAAGATAGTCTATTAATGAAATCTTTTCACCATCATGCAGTTTAGCTCCTCGTTCATGGTAGTGGCTGGAGGCACAGTGTGAAATAAGAAAAATAGGTGTTATATAAGAGAACCAAACCCAAGTCCTTATATAAACCATTCTGCATAGGAGAATGAGATTAAAATCATGCTTCCAGAGGTGCCCAGTACATCTTTGGGTGTGAAGTACTGTGTGAAGAAACAGGAGTTGCTTAAGAATTCTTATTCATGTAGAAGGTTCTGATTGAAAAAAACAAAACAGAGCACAGGTAGAAGAACAACAAACCTGGACTGTCCTTCCAGAAGTCTGGAGAAGGGTGGCATTTGTGGAGCTGTCAGAAGGAAATCTGGTTGCTCTCCGGCCATCTGTGTGGCATCTTCTGTTTCCAGACAAAGTTTTCTGATGTCCACATGGAAACGGGAGCAATTTCCTCTTTCCATGTCCTAGCGAGACTTTTCTTGGCACGAGTGACAGCGCAAGGCCCTAGTTTGAGTTTTGCCCTGGAAAGATATAAATACCCTGGCCCTGTCCCAGGAACATTCAAGCAAGGATTAGGTTTTATTTTTTATCTGGTAACATTCAAGGAAACCTATCAGGGTGACCAGGCTGGAAGAGTTGTTCATTTAGTGAAACCTTTAAGCCAAGAAGGAAACTGAGCTTTAAAAATTTATTATTATTATTACTGCTTTTTTTTTTTTTTTCCCTTCTGTCATTTTAAATTGAGGAGGAGATGCTGAAATGATGCTGACCATTGTTTCTGCTTGCATGGTGTAGGCATTGCCAGGCAGAAAGTTAAAAGACAGTTGTTACCCTTTTGTGAAGGCACAGTTTCCCTTCAGACAGGCTTGTTCTTTCCTAAAGGATCCTGTTTATTTTCCTCCCAGCAAAAGCTCAGGTTCAGCTGCTGTTCAGACAGGGTGGAGAGCGGAGGGTGTAGCACCACCACTTCCAAGGAAACACCTCCGAGGGTGCTCATCAGCCTGGCTGCAGATAATAGGAAACTGAAACCCAACCTGAGCAACAGCCCCTTGAAAACAGCTTTAGTGGCTGGGTGCCCCTTGAAAACAGCTTTAGAGGCTGGGTGCCAAACAGTTTAGTGCTGTCTGCAGGTGCTAGTGTGATCCTTTCTCATTAAGGATGCTGCTGAGCTGCTTTCTTTTGTGGATACTGAGAACACTTGAAAGGAGATATTTAACTACTGCACAAGTTACTCAGTTCAAGGAGTGGTGGGAGTAGGGACAGTAAATACAGCATCCCAGGCAAATTATGAGCTAGAGCTTTGCCAGGCTGTAATAAAGCATGGGTGACCCTTTGCCAGACATGTTCTTTCCTCTCCGTTTAAAGATGTTATTTATGCCCCAGACTTCATGAGATGTTATCTGGGCAGGCTGGCTGTGCAGATCACTCTTTACTCTAAGCCTCCTTTGATACACTTTGCTGAGGAGTTCCTGGGTTTCTACAGGAGTCAATGATCTCAGTGTTTAACAGTTTCATTGTTTCAAGCAAGAATCCACTTCCCTGAACGCATTGAGCCCCAGTCGTTTGTATGTGTGTGTGAAGGTCAGTGGGCTTGTCAGATACCCTATTGTAGATCCTGTCACTAAATCAATTGCTTTTAATTAAAAAAAAAAAAAAAAAAAAAAAAAAAAAAAAGTGCTCTTCAGAAGAAGCACACTCTTTCATCTGGACAAAACCCATTATATCCCAGCACAAACACCATAGCCTTCAGCTCTCTGCCAATCTCACGTTGGCTGCCTGTCCCAGATGGTGTGGTTGTGCTTTGGAAATCTTGGTGGTCAAAGGGGACTGTGTTTTCCCTTCCTCTGAAGGAATGGCTGTTGTTAGTACTCTGTCATCATCTAACCTGAGGATGTTGGAAGCAGAAAAAAAAAAAATCAATAATGGAGAACAGGTGGCCAGCCCAACAGGTGAGAGACGTTCAAGCCCCTTCCTTGCTGTCCTGGTGAGAGATGTTCAATCCTCTTTCTTGCTGTCTTGGGGAGAGATGTTCAAGCCCTCTTCTTGCTCCCCTGGTGCCTGCACCAGAAGCACGAAGAAGTCTGGCACAGTGGCTAAGAGCAGGACAAGATTTTGCATTTGTTTAGTAGTTCCCTTGGGGTTATGCTCTTAGATGACTTAATGACTTAGTGTATACCCTGTCTGGAAGATAAGCAGGCATAATTCATTGCAGGCAGGTCATTCATCCCTTGAGATAACCAGCAGCTACATGCCATAGGCAGCAGGGAGATAAAGATACTATACATCAGCAGCAGTAGTTCAAGGTTTCACCCTCTCCGCCTCCTTCTAGGACCCAGGAGTCATTTGCAGTTGATTATTCAGCCCTTTGCTTTCTTTAGACAGAAAGACACTGGAAGTGGTTGCCTGAAGTGAGTATGTTCTCCGTGCTGCCCAAGCCTTTCCAGGCAGCCATGGCATGTCGCTACCTGGAAGCAGATCTCCTCCTGTCACTTAGGGACATTACAGCTGCACAAAAAGCTAGCTTTGAAAACTTCCTGTAAATAGATTCCAGTTTTTCGTCTAGTTCCAAGCCCCCTGTGCCATAGGCAGGGACACTTCCCACTAGAACAGGTCGCTCAAGGCCTCATCCAACCTGGCCTTGAACCCCTCCAGGGAGGGAGCAGCCACAACTTCCCTGGGCAACCTGTGCCAGTGTCTGACCACCCTCACTGTAAAGAACTTCTTCCTAATGTCCAGTTTCAATCTCCCCTCTGCCAGTTTAAACCCATTCCTCCTCATTCTGTCATTGCAAGACCTTGTCAGTAGTCCCTCCCCAGCCTTCCTTTAGCCCCCTTTCAGATACTGGAAGGCTACTCCAAGATCTCCTGGCAGCCTTCTCTTCTCCAGGCTGCAGAGCCCCAGCACTCTCAGCCTATCCTCATAGCAAAGCTGCTGCAGCCCTCTGAGCATCTTTGTGGCCCTCCTTTGGACTCTCTCCAACAGTTCCATGTCCTGCTGGTGTTGGGGGCTCCAGAATTGCACACAGTAGCTCTCCTTTTAGCACTCTGTTGGACTCTTTCCAGTAGATCTCTGTCTCTTTTGAACTGGGGAGCCCAAACCTGGATTCAGTCCACAAACAGCAACCTCCATCTGGAGATGCACAGCGTTGCAAAGATAAGTGATTGACTCAGCAGCTACCTTCTGATGACTAACTCTCAGCAAAACGTTTCCCTCTTGTCTACACGCACAGCAAACGAAACAGCAAGGACCAGGTTTTTGCTGGAGACATATGTTGGCCACAGTGTGAGTCATAGTCTGTGATGTTGCTTTATTTGAGGGGGAGGGGAGGGAGAGAAAGAAAAATCTATTTTTGTTTGTTTGTTTTCTAATTGCTTCAGCTCTTTTTTTTTTTTTTAATCCTTTGGGCAGCTCTGAACAGTGTGTACTGTATGACTGTAACCAGCAGTCAGGGCTGGGAAGTCCAACGATGGTGATGATAAAAAAAGTAAATATCCTGCATTCTCAGAGGGATTAGGAGGAGATGGAGGAATTAGTCTCGTTATGGTTTTGTGTGGTGTCACAATCCCTTTCTGCATCGGTGCTATCCTGCCTGTAATCTTTAAACCTGTTTTTTTCCCAGCCAAGCACTAAAACCAAACAAGAAATCAGAAGTTTGATGTTCAGGTGTCCTTATGTTTACGAAACTCGTTTGCTTAGATGATGCAAGCATTCACCTGGCACAAGAAACCATGCTGCAAAGGAGATGGTGCAGTCTTGTTGCTGGCTTACGTCCTGCTCAGAGAGTGTCTTAAGAATGGAGTGGAGAGTGATTTGGATTGACATTCAGTGATGTGATCATTTGAAATTATATGAAAATATGAGTAGAGAAGAAATACAATAGACATGAATCTAAAATAAATGTTAAATGAATCTAAAAATAATATGACACCCCTCCCCAAATCTACATGAAATACTCTGTACCTTATGATGCTTTCCTAGCATGCTGCACAGTCAGAGCTGTACTCAGCAGCTGCTCTCCTTCCCTTGGTTGTCTGATTCAAACCTGTTGATCCCTTGCTGCTTCTGAAAGTGTTAAATTGTTTTTGTGTGTTCACATAATGAAATACTCCAGCCTAGAATGGGTTTTGCCTGCAAGGGGAAGGAGAAGTGCCTGCTGTGGTCTGCAGGAAGGGATGCTCACTGATGTTCTATGCCAGCTTTGTTACTGCAGGATGTTCAGATGGCAGCATAGGTTTAATACAAGGCTTTGTGGCTCCTTGCAGGAAGAGCCTCACTCTAGCCAGAGCTGTTCCCTGGAATTAGTTGGGTGTACCTTTTAAACAGGATATCCAGGCAGAAGAGTTGGTCTTGAGGATCACTGAGAAACAGATTCCAAAGACCTTTTCTTTCAAAGATGAGTGACCCCTCAAGAATTGGGAATTGAAAACAGTTTCTTACTGGCTTGCAGGCTAAAAGCCCTGCAAAGTGCATTCTTACCCTTCCTATGTGCTCTTCTGAGAAGTTTCAAGCAGCGAGGAGGCGTTGTGGAAAGGCAGTGGGGTTCTTGTGAAGGTTGGGCTTTCCACCTGGGTCTCGCATGGGTAGCAGCTCCCATCAGGTTCCTTTCTAGAGGCTGCTGTTACAGATTTTTTTAATGCTTTGTTCCATTCTTTTGCTTCCAACGTTCATCACAGTGCTAGAAAACCTAAATGTCCTAATTCAGCTTTTAATTACGTGAGAAAATCCATGTCCATTTTAGAGCCCCTTGTTTCTCCAGACAGAGTGGCATGTGGCTGTCATTCTCTTGTGAAGGAACAGGAATTCACATTTGCTGTTGTTGACTTTCCCTTCTTCTCTGTTCCTTGCCATACTTTTTTTCACTTCAAAATGGTTCTCTGTGAGTGTAATTGCACTAAGTACATTCAGTAATGCAGAAGTGACCTATTTTGTGCACAGTTTAGCTGATTCTGCAGTTGCCTGTAGGGCTTCCTAGCAATGTTCTTCAGCTGCAACTTGGCTTACAAAAGCCCAGTAAGGTGAGCATGGCCAGCACAAGATCCTGGAGGCAAGGAAAGTTCAAGGTAACAGTGGAGGATGAGCCAGGTAGGTGTGAATGGGCTGGCCCAAGTGTTTGTAAGGCAAGGTTGGAGGCCTCTGGAGCAGACTGGGGGGACTAGAAGTCACGATTTAACTGACGGAGGTCCTTTGTACAAGTTGGTCCACATCCAGTGCCAAGGCCAAATATGCGCCCCTGCAGTTACAATGCTTCTGACATATGGGGTATGTATTCATATCAAAAATTAGATGAGCTGGGACCCAGTACCATGCAGGCTCAATGCAGCATTGGCCCTGGTGACAGATTCATCTGTGCCTCATGTGTCAGGGGAAGCAGTGCTTCTTTTTGGCACCTTTGCTACACAGTCAGTGTATTTTGCTCAAGAGTGCATTGTGCTGTGGATGTGCAGAGGGGCAGAGTTGCTTCGCTTCCTTCAGGAGGCCTCCACAATGGTGGAGTTTCAATGTATGAGCAGGTGAGCTCACCTCAGCCACTGTCCTGCCTTGCTCCTCTCCTGGATTCTCACAGCTCTATGCTTGTGAGGATTCAAGGTGCAGGTTGCTCAGACTGGAGGTTAGATAGAGGTGTGCGTGAGGGTAGTCATTCGGTGCCTGCTCTGCTTCTGCTTCTTCAAAAGAAAGCTTTTAGAAGGCACTGCCAAGGGCTTCCCCACAGTTGGGTGGCAAGCAGCTGTCTGCCATCTAAGCAGTACTTAGAGTGTGAAAGTTAGCATGAATGATTTCTAATGCAATGAATCCAGGTGTCACAGACTCATAGAATGGCTTGAGTTGGAGGGGACCTTGAAGATCATCTAGTTCCAATTGCCCTGCCATGGGCAGGGACACCTCCTGCTAGACCAAGTTACTCAAAGCCTCATCCAGCCTGGTCTTAAACACTTCCAGAGATGAGACATCCACAATTTCTCCGGGCAACCTGTTCCATACGTCTAAGATCCTAACATGGATCTTTACATTTTGCAGCCCTTTGAGTGCAGCTTTTGGGGAAAAAAATACATTATTAACAATTCAAATACAGTAAAACAAAATATGCAGAGAGGCTGAGTTTAGAGCACTGTTCAGGGACAGATTATTAAAGATTACAGCTCGGGGATTTAGAACATCAGCATATTACACAGTAATATGGCATATCCAACAATTAGTGCTAATCCTATATTGCTGAACTTCGCAGTGAGACTGGCTGTGTGCAAATGGTTTCCTTCAGATGAAAAGGAAGAGAATGAGCATATTCTGTACTCACATATCCTAGTCCCAGGGTATTCCAAGCTATTCTAAAAATAGCTGAGTTTATAAACTCTGCAGCACGGTGTGAACATCTTCTTTTAAAAAGGAACCCAAAGAAAACATGCAGAAAGTTAAGAGCAGATGTGTGAAGGGCCTCTGTTTACAGGCATATGTAAACATGTAATTAAGTTCATCTTTCTTCAAAGAAACAGGCAAGCACCTGCTTAAATCTAAATGTGCCTAAGTTGTGTTTACTTCAAGAAATACTTAAGTAGGTTTGAAGTTTAATCATGCACGGGGAAGACTCCTCAATAAAGACTTGCATGCACACAAAGGGAGAAAGGTGCTTCAGGACTGGAGTATGATTATAGATGTAAGCCATGGGTTTGCTTTTAGAAGAACCCGAAGGACCTAAGTGCACAAATCTAATTGAAATTCAATGAGTTTGGAGCATCTAATTGTCTTGGGTCCCTCTGAAAGCCTCAAAGCTCTTTTAAATACTAAGAGCTGAAAGAGGTGCTGGCTTTTCTGAACTGCTTTTACAGCAGCACACCAATACCATGGTGAATGTTTCTCCTCAGGTGCACAGTGTGAGAACACAACATTCTGCATATGTTTTTTTCCAGTATTGCCAAATACTGCTGTCACTTTGAATGGTTTAATAAGATTAAAAAAACCCACATCAAAATGTCAATGTGTGCACAAACTTTAGTTTTATCACCTAAGGAGAAGTGCAGAAGATAAAGGGCAAACGATAGATCAATTGCAGTTCTATGAAGTTCTGACCAGAAGAGCCTTTTGGAAGCTCACAGGGTCCAGGTGAGACTTCTAATTAGGTGCTTGACCTGGCTCCTTACCTTAATCTATGCATCCTACACAGGAAGATTTGGATCTTAGTTTTGTGTTTTGCTCTTTCTCTACTTTTGAAAGATGAAACTAAACTTTTTTTTTTTTAAATGCTTGAATTTGGGGTACTTGGTTGTTTTCGTCCTGAGCCGTGGCTGTAACCTCCCAGGGCATGTTCCTGTGCCCACTGAGGCTGGCTGCATCTCAGGGCACAGAGAGGATCGCTGCTTCTCATAGTCATGTTTTCCCATGGCAGCAAAAGGTGACCTTAAGAAGGTCTTTGTCCTGCATCCTCTTGCCTCTTGCTGAGTTCCCCAGGGTTTCTTATTTCCTAGGACCATTTCTCCACCAACATCAATTCTTCTGTAGTTCAGCAGGTGAATTCAGAGAGTTGACCTGGCCAAAATCTGTCATGAAGTAGTGAAGAGAAAAACAGGAAAGAGGGCTGTGTGAGCCCTGTTTGGATCAGTACCACCAAATGTGGTCATCGTGGTGGTGGAGCTGTGTGCAGGCAGCTCTTTAGATGGGCTGTCTGCTAAAGGTGGAAAAGGATACACAAAGAGGCAATGGAAGGTATTTTTATGTTGGACTGGTTACCCATTCATGCAACTACCTACGCACCTCCAGTGTAGGGAGAGGCCTGGGCAGTGGGAGAAGAGACCCCCTTGAGGCAGTGTTGCCTCTGAAGGATGTGTTCCTCAAAGCACAGACTTTTGCCTTGCTTGGCCTCCCAGCAGTAGCAGCAGAGATGGGATGCTGCTGCCAACAGGTATACTGGGACATAGAAATGAATGCCTTTCAGGAGAGAAAGGAAGGTTTGGGGGAGACTGACACCGTAAAATATTAGGACAGGAGTCTCATGAGTGCACAGTGCCTGGAGAGGTCAGCCCTGATGCTTGAGCCGTGTGGCCTGTGGGGTTCCTGGCCATGCTACTTCCAAATTACAAGGTTGCTCAAATCAAGAGGTTTTGTGTAACGGTGCCTACAGGATCTCAAGTGCTTTTTCTTTTTTTTATTTTTTATTAAAAGTGAGTGGTAGCAATATGCTACTCTTCCAAAGCTGGCATGCTTCTCCATTAGCTCTTCCACCTGCAGACAGACACGTACAGACTCCTGCAGCAGCCTCTCACGTGCGATTTGTAGTCTTCCTTTGAGGAGCAGCCCAAAGACAAAAGCCATTTGCTTCTCCCTCCTGTTGTGTTAGCTGCTGGTAAGGGGATTTCAGAGGAGTGCATGGGTTGGGCACCTGATTTCTGCTGACTTGAGTAGGAATCGAGGCACTGCTACTGCCTCTGGTGACTGAAAATCTCCGCACAGGTTTTGGCTTGCTGAAAGCTTCATTTTGTTTGGAAAAGGATGAATAAGTCTTTAACTAAAGAGTGTGTGCTCTCTGGGGGTGAAGGCCTTGTCTTGTCAAAGCTCTTTGTATGCAAGCCAAATAAAATTAAGCTTTAAATGCTAGGGCTAGCAGCAGCTTCGCTACATCTTTCCTTTGGTGGTGGCTACTGGGTTCAGTTTTGGGGCCCTCACTACAAGAAAGACATTGAGGTCTTGGAGCAGGTCCAGAGAAGGGCAGCAAAGCTGGTGAAGAGTCTGGAGAACAGGGCTGCTGAGTCGCAGCTGAGGTTATTTAGTCTGGAGAAAAGTAGGCTCAGCGGGGAGACCTCTTTTCCCTCTACGGCTCCCTGAAAGGAAGTTGGGGTTGGTCTCCTCTGCCTAGTAACAAGTGATAGAATGAAAGGAAATGTCCTCCAGTTGTGCCAGGGAGGCTTAGGTTAGATATTAGAAGAAGCTTCTTGGCTGAAAGGGTTCTCAACCACTGGAACAAGTTTTCTGGGGAAGTGATTGAATCCCCATTTCCTGGGTTTTGAGTCAAGGCTATAACTGGACAGGCTCACAGGATGTCAGGGGTTGGAAAGGACCCAAAGAGATCATTGAGTCCAACCCCCCTGCCAGAGCAGGTCACACAGGAACACATCCAGACAGGCCTTGAAAGGCTCCAGAGAAGGAGACTCCACAAACTCTCTGGGCATCTTGTGCCAATGCTCTGGGACCCTTACAGGAAAGAACTTCCTCCCTGTGTGGAGGTGGAACCTCCTGTGCTGCAGTTTCCATGCATTGCTCCTTGTCCTATCCCAGGGAGCAAGTGAGCAGAGCCTGTGGCCTCAGATATTTATGAACATTTATTAGATTCCCCTCTCAGTCTTCTCTTCTCCAGACTAAGCAGCCCCAGGTCCCTCAGCTTCTCATCAGGCAGTACTCCAATCCCCTAATCATCCTCATAGCCCTCTGCTGGACCTTCTCCAGCAGATCCCTGTCCCTCTTAAACTGGGGAGCCCAAGACTGAATGCAGTAATTCAGCTAAGAGGCTTGGTATAGTACAGATGAAGGTAAGATTAAAACTGCCTCTCTTCTCCTTTATTCCTACAACTTTTCTGGCCTTCCTTCCAGGCCCTGTAGCAGTGCCAGTGGAAGCATATTAAAGGGCGGTGAGCATAACTTCTCACTCTCATCTAATTCTACCTATTCTATAAGTTTTTTTCACCAATTCTATATGCATTCAGCAGAAAGGAGCTAGCAGCACTGCAGTGAGTCCCAGGAAGGGTGCTTTCATTTTCCAGCTGAGCGGGCAGTGCAGTACTCCAGAGTGCTTGGACTAGCCTTTATTACAGTCATGAGCATTAAGACGAATGTCATGACAGGTGAATGATTATTTTGTGATGGCAGTCACTGCGAGCAGCCCCTGTTGCACTATGTGTGAGGAGCAGCATATTGGGTTGGACAATGGATTATCTGAGGGGGGAAGGAAAAAAAAAGCAGCCTGCAGTATTTCCTGTAACACACTGTTTTCACCACTTACCCAAGCTGACTTTTTTCTGGTAAAAGCCCAGCACCTACACCTGAGGACTCTGTGCCAAGCTTGGTAGGTCTGACAAAAACAGTAAAGCAACATAGATTTTTAATTTTCAGAGGTTTCTTTCTGTAGGAAAGGGAAACGTGAAAGTTCTTCCCCAGGATCACTACTGACAGGGTGCAAAAGCCTTGCGGCTGCCTGATTAGTGCAATGTCAGTGAGTGTGTTCCATAGAGCCTCTATCAATGGCATTGCTGCCAGCTTCTGATGTGTAGGAGCAAGGTCTCCATTAGGACCTTGGCTCATGGAGTGAAGAGGTGAAGCTTGCACCTTCTGCAGGTTGGGCAGGCAGCGGTGCTGTGCCAGTGCAGGCTCACCCTGGAAGGCAGGCAGATGACATTTGTCCCACCAGCCCTACTCTAAGGGCTGTGTTGGGGATAGAAGGCTTCATCTTGTGGATAAGGCAGGAGACGTGGCCTGATCCCATGGGTGAGGATTAGAGCCAGAGGCTGCCAGAGGAGCACACCAAAGGAGTTTGTATCCTGGCTGGGCACCTTGCTGACCAGTGCCACTCTTTGGGGAGGCACTGGTGAGCCTGCCACCCCAGCAGTCCTAGCCTACATTGACGAGGTGCTGTCTGCCCCACTCCAGGCTGACTTTCCCTGTCCCCTGCACACAGCTGATGCTGCTGGAGCTGGGGTCTTTCTCCAGCCCAACTCCTCAGGCAAACATCCCACAAGAGGAATGAGTTTTGGCATTCCCCTCCTCCAGGCAAAGCAGCCCTTTGTAGGGGGGCACAGCCCTTTCAGGGCTTGGGGTACATCAAGTGCAAAACCTGAGCCCTGGCTGCTCAGGCAGCCCCTGGCACAGCAGTAGCACTGCTGGGTGCCTGTGCTTTGACTTGCTTGCCTGCTTGAGTCCCCCTGGGTCTGGGCTCTAATCCTGGCTTGAAATTTTAAATATTGACAGAGTTAATTCCTGACTGCTTCAGACTGCAGAAACTGGCCTCTGATAAGGCTGTGTTTAATAAGGATATTTGTGGTAAAGAGCTTTGTTGGCTAGACAGAGCTTTACCTTGCCCAGCTCTGCTCTGACCAGCAAGGAAGAGGAGGTCCCCTCCTAGGGTGCTCCCTTCTTGCAGCCTGGCAGTGTGGAGTAGGAGACAGAGTGGACTGATACCTCTTTTCTCCCCCTTCCTCCAAATAGCCATAAAATACCTTTACACAGTTGGCTGCAAGCAGCACGAGAAGCCAGAGTAAATGTATAATGCAGTAAGCCTAAACTCTTGAATGCCAAAAATAAAAGCAGCCTACCTTACTTTTTCCACCTTACATAGCAGTTTCCAACCACATCAAGTGAGAAGTCTAGGTGGGTGTATAGTGTTTATCATCACTGAGTAATGCACATTACATTAGCTGGGATGTTTGTTTTGTTCCTGACTGCTGGTTTAAAAATGGTTTTAGTGAGGGCAGGAAAAAAATGATTTGAGTTTATATTGTAACCTAAGAGATAGGAGGGTGTTCCTGATTTGGGAAGGGTAGCTGAGAGTGTAAATAATACTTCTTTTTTTTTTTTTTTTAATTCCTTTCACTACAACCACAAGTAGGTTGAAAGGCAGAAGTAAGGAATCCAGCAATGCAGGCTTGCTCTCCATAAGAGATGGTGTCAGAGTGGTTTCTGTGCTCTCATTCATCTGCATCAGTTGTGTCTTCCACCATTTGAAAATTCGGGACACGGGTGGCAGCAAAATTTTCTATCCAAAGCAACAAAAACTTGGAAAAAAAATGCTCCATATTCAAAAGTGGATTTTTTTCCCCCGTCCTGTAGTATCTTCTGTATGAAACGTTGTCAGCCTCTATGCAGGGAGACTTGGCCCTGGATAAATTGTGCCCTAAGGCAAGCGCTAAGCAGCACATGGAGGAGGGCTTGTTGCAGGGCAGAAGGTGATAGTGCAGCCGCTCTGACCTGGGGGTGGAGATCACTGAGGGAGCAGCAGGCATAGTGCATGGTGTGGTGATGCTTTGCAAGTGAAGAGGGCAGGTTTTGTCAGCTGTGCTTGGGTAAGGTCTGCACTAAAAGCTCTCAAACCAGCGAGGCAGCAAGTCACAGTGCACTAAAGGTTTTGGCCCTGTGTGGTCAGCAACTGGTGGTGGTGTGATGCTGGAGCTGAGTGGTCTGTGAGGGGGTTTGCAATGGTACTTGAGGATTGAGGGGGTCCATGAAAGCAGAGCGAGAGACAAAGTCTGAGTCTAGCAGGTTTTTACAGGCTGGTGTCCTGAAAAAAGGCCGAAAGTCAGAAACATACCAAATATAGACCCAGATGATGCGTAAGGGGAATGCTGGTGCATCTGGAAGTGCTGGACAAAGAAAACCTTGTTACCTTGTGGGGCTTTTGGCCTTTGATGCATTACTTTCAGTCACAGGATGTTCAAGTTTAGCCAGGAGTTGGCAGACAGATGGGGACCGCAAGGCACTTCACAGAGTGACTCAGTCTAGGCGAGCGTGAGGAGTCATCCACATTAAGGTAACCTAATACAGCACTTTCACAGAAGCTCCTGCTTTTTCTTGTCCTTTTCCTGTGGGTTTTCCACATCCACATGAAGGTAACCTATTACAGCATTTTCACAGAAACTGCTGCTTTTTCGTGTCCTTTCCCTCTGGGTTTTCATGGGCTTGTGGCAATGCTTGGGATTTCACTCAGGGTAGTTTTCCAGCTGATGTGTTGCACATCCACAGCATTTGTTTGCCTGACCCATTGCCTGGCCGTTGTAGGTGGCTACACAGCCTTGCCTTTTCCAGGAGCTGTCAGGCAGAAGTAAGGTCAGGGTGAAAATTGTGGTAGTGTCCTTGTGTTCCCTCCCAGCCTCCCTGCTCTCCTTGGCTGGCTGCAGCGGTTGCACTTCCCTGTGTTTGCTTCATGGAGGACCAAGAAGAGTCTGTGCTGTGTGATTTAAGGGACTTGTCTGGCTGTTCAGTGCTTGGTGTGACCCTGTTTCTTCAGGCAGGCAAACTTTTGAGGAACAACTGTTTCACTTGGCCTTCTTTCTGGAGACCTGTGGCCTTGAGGCTGCGTCACATGGTGTTGGTGGAGGGTGGGCAAAGCACTGAATTTTGAATCATAGAATCATAGAATGTCAGGGGCTGGAAGGGGACCTCAAAAGCTCATCTGGTCCAGCCTCCCTACCAGAGCAGGATTACCCAGAGCAGATCACACTGGAATGCATCCAGACAGTTCTTGAGTATTTCCAGGGAGAGAAACTCCACAACCTCCCATGACAGCCTGTTCCAGTGCTCTGTCACCCTCACAGGAGAAAAACCTCTTTCTCAGGTTCACATGGAACCTCCTCTGCCTCAGCTCTCACCCATTGCTCCAGTGATGTTTCCAGAAGCAAAAGAAATTAAAAAAGAAGGATTAAATAGTTCACTCTCTGAAGTTAAAATTACAGGTATTAAGAGACAACTCTTCTATTTTTTGTATGTTACAAGTTCTTTACTTGAGTAGGTCAAGAGAAAGTGATTTGCCATTGGAATGGGCTGCCCAGGAAGGTGGTGGAGTCACCATCCTTGGAGGTGTTCAAGCGAAGCCTGGATGGGGCACTTAGTGCCATGGTCTAGTTGATTGGCTAGGGCTGGGTGATAGATTGGACTGGAGGATCTTGGAAGTCTCTTCCAATCTGGTTGATTCTATAATTCTAAGGTTTGTGGCCCTCTTGTTTTGCTTCCCATGAATTGGCTGCTTCCTATTCCTCTTCCCTTACCTCCCTGCCTGCTTCCTTTCCTCCTCATTTGGGGCATGCCTCTGGTCACTTTAATAGAAATATCATGCTCTTGAGACAAATTTCCCCTCTTTCATACATGATTATTATGATTTGGTTTATTTCTCTGGGTACGCAAGGATGAGAACAGCTTTCACAGACCTTTCAATCTTGGCAATGAAAAGGGAGAAAAAATAACTTTGGGGAGAGAGGAGAAAATCATCACAGACTCACTTCAGGTGCCTCAGTGCCTCACAAGAGAAGCAAGATGGTTTTGATCTCTGAAACAAGCCTCAAGTCTCAGGGTGCCTCAGAAGCTACAACATCCCAGATGCCTAAAGGTGGGCAGCAGGGCTGGTCTCACTCATCCTTGCCCCCTGGCCCCATTGTGGAGCACATCCCCTGCCAGGGATGGAGAGTGGGTATGGGGGTGCTTACTGTAGGGCCATGTGGGATTGATTTAATATCAAACTAGTTCTAAAAACCACCAGGCAGGCAAGACAGTGGCTGCTGGTAAAATGACTCTGGGAAGATGCCTCAGGGGGGATTAAGATACAACACCAAAGCTATTAACTGGGAAGCTCCTACCACCTCAGCTCCAGTTTATTTTGCCAGTGTTAAGAAGGAACAGATCAAAGGAACTATAAACAGTTAAACAAACCTCTCCAGGCAGAAAGGAGGCAGTTGTTCGGGAGCTGCTCACTAGGAGCAGAGACCTGCCTGTGAGTTTGCAGGAATCTTCTCAGCAGCTTCTAAAGTGTGGTGACTGAGCCTACAAGAGGCATTTGTCCTCCTTTGTATCAGTTTTAAAAAACACTGTGCTGCCTGCCTGCCTTCTGCTAGCAGCAAACTGTGTCTTGATTTCAGAAGGCTGTTCTGTGGGGCTTCTGGCACCAGCAACCAGAGGGACCCCAGATGTCCCTGAGCATCACCTTGCAGAGCTGTGATCCCCAAGCCTGGTGAGGGCTTTTAGGAAGAGAATGGATGTGGCCCTGCCAGGGAGTCACAGCTCTGTTGTGCACTGAGCGCTGCACACTCCAAGGAAAGCAATAAATCCTTGCTGGCTCTTGAGGAGAGTGTGATGAGACTTGGGCAGGTAAGGTCAGGCACCTGCCAGCCCTCCAGCAGCAGTGCTGCGTTGCTGTGTGAGGTAGTGATGGCTGTGGGTAACAGCACAGCCTTCAGTTCAAGGTGTGTAGCTCCAGGAAGCCTCAGCTTGTTGATTAGTTTCTTTTTCAGGCTGTCCTGCCTTCTCTGAGAGTTTTAAAAAGCTGCTTTTCCAACAAACCAGAGCCTTCAGTCTTTTCTCTCGTGCTTCCTCACTGATGCCACTCCATAAAAAAGTATTTTCTTGGCCTCACTGGCAGACAGCCTTTCAAAAAATGTTGGTGAGCAGATGGTTTGTAATTCATTGCCCAACTCCCCCACCAAATATTTTCAGATTCCTCATGTTCCTTGCTGGCCTGCCGTGCCCTGTCCACTTCCCCCCTCTTCCTCTTCCTCTTCCAGAAAAGCATTAACTGACGCCTTTCACATGGATAAAAACCTTCAATGTAGACACATCAGTTCTGATGCAGCAGCCTCGAGAAGAGGAGGCTCAGGGGTGACCTCATTGCTCTCTACAACTGTGTGAAAGGATTTTGTAGCCAGATGGGGTTGGTCTCTTCTGCTAGGCACCCAGCAACAGAACGAGGGGACACAGTCTCAAGTTGTGCCAGGGGAGGTATAGGTTGGATATCAGGAGGGAGTTCTTCCCAGAGAGAGTGATTGGAATTGGAATAGGCTGCCCAGGGAGCTGGTGGAGTCGCCATCCATGGAGGTGTTTAAGAAAAGCCTGGATGGGGCACTTAGTGCCATTGGCTACGGCTGGGTGCTAGGTTGAACTGGATGATCTTGGAGGTCTCTTCCAACTTGGCTGATTCTATGATCCTCTCTGCTCTGGCTACAATTTGTCTCTCTTGACATTGCCTCTCCTTAACAGAGCCTGTGTCAGGGAGGACTCTGTGGCAATTGGGTTGCCTGCTGCATCTGCGAGAGGGCTCACTTGAGCAGCAACCTGTGAATTTGGGAGGCTTAAGCCGTGTCCTGCCACATGTCATTTCTCGTGTGTGGAGCTGTTTGTGTGGCTGGATGGTGGCAGTAGTGGCCTTGGCTATCTCTGCAGCCACATGTGCTCTTGCCGATAGAGTCCTGCGTGCCTGCCTCAGATTCGCGGGTGGCAGTGGCATGTGCAGCAAGAACTGGGTGGAGTTGGCTGCGTGCTGCAAGGCTCCGCAGAGTCCCTATCTGTGGGAACTGTTCCTCGGCTCTTATCAGTCACATCCCGACGCAGCCACTTGTAGAAATCAAATTAGCAGACAAGTCAATTGCTGACGTCAGGCAGAAGTTTTGCACTTGGGGGAGGGAGGTATATGTGTGATAGTCCAGGGCCCCTCTCTGGGTAGTGTTTTTGGGTTTGATTCTGAAGGTTTGCCACAAAATGAAAACCTGACAGTGCAGCTTTGTTCTTGTCTTGTTTTCTTTTTCTTAAACCACCCCCCTTAACCCCCCCCTTTTCTTTCTTGCTTTTAAACCCCTTTTTTTTTTCTTGCTGTCATTTTGGGCAAGCAGAGCAGAGGATCTGTCCTTGCTATAAGGAAGAAAGCTTTGCCCTGTGAGTTTATAAACCAAGTTGTTGTGACACAGCACATGGCTCCTCACGTCGCTCACTAGTTCATTAGCCTGTCACTGTACAAGCTTATTAAATGACAAGCTAACAAACACAAGGCGGTTCAACAGGCCATTAAAATTCATAAAGGTCATCAAATATTCAGGGTAAAAGGATGTAAAAAGAAGCCATTTGCTGTAAAGACTAATACCTGTGCTTGCATAAACGTCAGGAAGAAGTGCAGCGAACTGCTGCTGGGAATCCCTGCAGTTAGTTATTTCCAGAGAGCTGCAAAAGGTCTTCTTCAGAAGCTCCAGCCTTCTATGTGAACCTCTTCTCCTAAACAAACACCAGGACTAGCCTGAAGTTGGAGGCGAGATCAATTGGTCTCAAGCTCTCAGTGGCATGGAGTAACAAGAGTCGATGTTAATAATTTCTCATGTCCAAAGCAAAAGCATTTGGGCCTCTGGCTTAATGTTTTGGAGGGGTTTCATTTAATTTTTTTCTCCTGTACTGCTTTCCCTGGGCTATTGAGCATCATACATCATGATACCCTCTAGTAATTCGTCACTTTCTGAGGAACTGCAAACGCCTGTATCAGCAAAGCAAAACTGAACTTCTCAAGTAAAGGCAGCTCAGAAACTTTTTAAGGTTCTTAAGGGCAGGCCTTCGGAATAAAAGCTTCAGAGCTCACATCAGTTCTTTCAGTAGCAAATCCCAAATTCAGTTTCAGCCTCATCCTACCTTTTGGATTAACCTCTTGCCTTAAATGCAAGAAAACGTCAAGCCATGGTGAATCCACCCCACCTTGAAGCCTGCTTTTCAGGAGGCTAATTAATTACTGCACTGCTAACACATATGTGTGATTTCTGCTGCAGTTTGTTTCCAAATGCTTGGACCTTGTTAAGGCTTTGTCTTGCTGGTAGTATAGTCCCCATCCTCCTCTGCCCAAATCTGTAATAAATTAGTTTTTGAGGCTTTTGTCTGTAGTGATTCTAAAAATAATCTCTTATTGGGATCCAATTGAATGGGAGGGGGGAGCGAGGTGAGAATCAAATGATGTCACCCTCACGTCTTGCACTGCATCTCACCGCCTGCCAGAACTAGCAACTGTTGCTATGTACCCAGGGGAAGGTGATGCTCCCAGCCTTGTCTCGGTGCTGGAAAGGACTCCTTTCCCCTTGCCAGTGCCTGTCAGGCCCCTGGTGCTGCTGAGCCTGGCCTAGGCTTTTCATTTTATCTCTGCTTGTTGAGATAGCCTTGGAGAGTTGTGGATTGTGTCCTGCAAGATGCTTTGAATTTCCCTTGTTCCTGCAGAGTACTCTTTCTCAAAACCACTGCCAGTCTGGAGGACTGGAAGTTTCATTTAAACATGAGGAGGAATTTTCTTCCCTGTGAGGGTGACAGAACACTGGAACAGGCTGCCCAGGGGTGTTGTAGAGGCTCCCTCTGTGGAGGTACTCAAAATCCACCTGTGTGATCTGGTACAGGTGATCCTGCTCTTGGCAGGGGGGTTGGACTGGATGAGCTTTTGAGGTCCCTTCCAGCCCCTAACATTCTGTGATTCTGTGATGTGATGTTGCCTGTACTGCAGAGCTTGGGCTCTTGCTGCAGCAACAGTGTGCAAAAAATCCTTGCACCGTGACACCAGGATGTTTCCCAAGCAGTTTATTACCTTTTCTCTTCAGAACCTCTGCAGATTTGACTAATGGTGGGACTGTCCCCGGCAGTTTTTCTCTGGATACTTCCAAAAGATCAGGAAACTCCACCAGCACAGCAGGGGTCGTTGCCATTTGCAATGTGGGACTCCGGCAGTTCATCAACAGCGAACCCAACCCTGTTGTCAGCAGTAGGCAGGTGATGCAGCAAGTTGCTTTTCTCTCCAGTAAGTCAGCATGAACCGGGGAGTTCAGCACCTGGCAGGCAATGTTCAGCACATCACAGGGACCAGCTGCCAACAAGACTCAAGTTGTGGACTGTTCTTTTTCCTATGCTCTCCTAGCAAAATGTGCTGTTGAGTGTCCCAGCTCTGCTGCTGAGAATACTGTATCAGCAGTGTGTGCTCCTGAAAGGGTCGATGTGCCTCCTGACAAGCATCTGATGACTCTTAATACTCGCAGGAGTTAGGCTTTGGTGCTGTTTTTCCCTCTGCAGGGCAGAGCCCTGGCTTTGTAGAGACCTCTTCAACACACCCAGCGTCAGGCTGACCTCTCCCAGTCTGTGCCTGGGACTGAGCAGAGAGGCCTGGCCTTACTCCCCCTCTGCTGACTTGCACCTGGAGTCACCAAAGGCTGTACCCTCCCCTGGCTCTGCCTCCCGGCAGGAGAGAAGCTACAGGTGCAAGGTTCTCCTGTGCACGCCTGTGTCCCCAGGTGACTTTCACCCACCCAGGAATGAGGTTGGAAACCTAGAGATGAAACAAGTCAACAGTTGATGAGGCCCCAGTTCAGGCCAGTGCATCTTGTCGGCCACTCCCTGTCCTGTCTGCATTTAACAGAGATTGCTCACAGCTTTTATCTTCTTTTTACTGCCGTTGTTATCCAAGTGTGCAAGGTCCAGCTTTGTGGTTTTGGCCAGCATTAAAGTCCTGGATTGCAGGCAGTCTGAGCTACAATCCTGGATTTGTACAGGACTCCAATTTTTAATTTGAAAGTGCACAGTTACAAACATCATTATGCCTGGTTCCTACAGTGTCCTGATGCTGTGGGGGGTGGAGAAGGGGCAGAATAAAGCACTTTGTGCTCACTGACCACTGTACCAGAGTGATGGGATAGATTTGAGGCACTGAGGTGTTCTGTGGCATTATCTGCACTCAGGGACTTTTTTTCCACGCAGGTATAACAGCAATCCAGAGCTAATCAACATCTGAGTGCCCCTAAATGGCAGAGTAAAGTTGTTTAAAGGGTTTTTTTGCCTTTCACCAAGTGACAAAAACAAAGTTACCTAGGTGGGAAAAAAGGAGAGGAGGAAAAAACTGGCAGGGCACCAAACTGTGACTTGTTCAGAGTAGTTTGTGAAAGTGTCTTGAAATTGTCTTTCTTGAAAGTCTTTGAAATTCAAAGACTGTGGACTCTTGCCTCCTTGGCACAGCAACCGATTCCTTCTCCTTCTGTCACATTCTGCCTAGCAGTTGCCCTTTCTTTTTCCTCCTCTAAATGCCTCTGAATCACAGAGTTTACTCATTCTGGTTTTTTTGTTTTTCATTGAGGTCTAAGGCCTTAAGGACTGATGAAGTAGCAAAGAGGACAGCATGTACTGAGTGCTAGGACAGGGAGTGGGCAGAGGAAAGAGCTGACCCTATCTGCAGGCTAATCCTGCAAAATTTCGGTCCCACAAAGAGTCCTGCAGAGGTCAGGCAGACTTCTTGCACTGAGGCTGGTTCCTTGTATTCAGCATTGTGCTCAGATTATGCTTAATTATAATAATAACATGGCCAGAGTTTGTGATAAGGCATGGATGGGAGTGCTTTAAGCCAAGTGAATGGAGAGACATGCATGAGATTAATTAGACAGTTGGCTTGTTTGGCAAGCGGGGCTGAGTTAGACCAAACTCTGCAACTCAGGGGAAGTGGCCGCCTAAAAAGAACTTCTAAGTGTAGTGCCACCAGTGTCCAACAGCACGTGGCAAGAGCCCTGAGCTGGAAGGTTAGTCCAAGTGCATGTGATCTTTCCAGGAATTCCTTGCCCAGGTGGCCCAGTTCCCCGTGTGCTGGTATCTTGTGTACTCACATGCTTGGCACTGCTATCAGAGCAGGAGGCAGCGTTTCCAGCCACCCTGTACTCCCATTACATTGCTGATGATGTTGTACCAACAACAGTGCCACCTGCAAGACTGGCACAGGCTGGAGAGTGAGCCAAAGGTGAACCTCATGAAGTTCAGTAGGCACAAGTGTAGAGTCCTGCACCTGAGGAGGAATAAACTCCCCCTGCGTCATCACGGGTTAGGTTAGGGTCTCAGCTGCTGGGAAGCAGCTTTGTGCAGGAGGATCTGGGCATACTGTGGCCAAGGGGGTCAAACAGTGTGATGAAGTCCATGAAGAAACAGTGTGGCCAACAGGCCAAGGGAGGTTCTTCTCCCCTTCTACTCTGCCCTGGTGAGGCTGCACCTTGAGTATTGTGCCAAATTCTGGGCTCCCCAGTTTGAAAAAGGACAGGAAACTACTGGAGAGAGCCCAGCAAAGGGCCACAAGGATGATTAGAGGACCAGAGCATCTCTCTTACAAAGACAGGCTGAGAGACCTGGGGCTGCTGAGGAGACCTTATTGTGGCCTTCCAGTATCTGAAGGGAGCATACAGGAAAGCTGGAAAGGGACTTTTTAGGATGTCAGGTAGGAATAGGACTAGGAGGAGTGGAGCAAAACTAGAAGTGGGTAGATTCATGTTGAATGTTAGGAAGAAGTTTTTCACCATGAGGGTGGTGAGACCCTGGAATGGGTTGTCCAGGGAAGTGGTGGAAGCCTCATCCCTGGAGTTCTTTAAGGCCAGGCAACCTGATCTAGTGTGAGGTGTCCCTGCTTGTGGTGAGGTGTAGGAACTGGATGATAATTGAGGTCCCTTCTAAGCCTGACAGTTCCATGATTCTATCACTGCCCAGCTCCCCAATGGCCTAGAGTGTGGTGAAAGTCTGGGCTGCCTCTCAACCTCTTCCTCCTCATTTATGTGTCACAGGAGGAGACTGGTTGTCCAGGGTCATCTTCTTGTACTTGTGGTGATAGCAACAATTCATAGCTGAAGTATTTGATTTGTTAACCTTATAAAAAGCTGCCATTAAATACTGTATTTAGCTCCTCAGGGGAAGTAGCCTAGTTTCTTTTTCATTTTCCTTTCCTCATCCCTGCTTTAACATTAGTGACTCAGCTGTCACTCTGCTTCAGAAGGGCCGCTGAGGTTATAGCTGTGATTGGATGGCACCAAGAACCCATTTCTGCTGAAAATAATTAATATGGTGCATTTTCACCTCAAAAAGTGCCCGAGATGAAACTGCTGGAAGGTTTTCATTAACTTTCTGCAAGCTTAGAAACTTGCCTGAGAAGGAAATTGGAAATGTCTGTGTGTCTTCTCCTCTTGTTTATCCTTGTCAACAAGGCAAAGTCTGGGGCATATCTAACCCTTAAGTGCATTCCTCTTCAAGCCCAGAGAGCAGCTGGCAGGGTGTGCACTTAGAGGCGTGCAAAAGCCTTTGCGTGTGAGGCTCTCACTTTGCGGGTCTTCCAGCCCTGAAAAAAGGCTGTCTAGAGGCAAATGTGGACTCTGCCTTCTCTTTTTTTTTTTTTTTTACTCTCTGCTTTGCTAATCTTAACCAGGAAGAAGCCTGATTCGTTTGTCTTCTTCTAAAGAGCCCATCTCACTCAGGGTGCTTGGTAGTGGATCCCTTTCCCAGAAGCAGAGAAATATCCCTGTGTGCATATGCCACTTCTTGCTCTTTCTGCCCTCCTCTGTTCAGCTGCATCTTGAAGGTGCTTGTTTCTTGTGTACCTTTGTTATGAAAATGATACCTGGCATACTTAGGAGGCCTTGCATTCTTGAGCTGTGAATATGGGGAACAGCCTCAGAGAGCAAGATGGAAAGGTACAAAGGCACCATCGTGCCTACTGCCCTGTGACTTGAACATGGAGGTATTGACAAAGGACTTGTTTCAAGCAGTGTAGTTTCCTTAGCATAGCTCAACATTTCTCCCCCTAAAAGCAGGATGTGACACGTGTCCACCCAACCCATCTAGAGTCTGGCAAGGGTTTCTCTGAGAAGCAGAAATTCACCTGTCCATTTAGTGCTGTAAGAAAGGGATTTGTGGGGTCATCTCAGCATCCATACAGCTACTGCAACCCCAGGACAAATAGAATTTTATTCAGCAAGTCAGTAGATACAACCTTTCAGAGCAGGGGATGGTGTCTGTGAAGAAACAATCATCTCAGGGTGCTGAGAGGTTGCCTCAATGCTTGTCCTGCTGGGCATGTAAGACAAGGCTGGTATTGCTGGGAGGTGAAACCAAAGCAAGTCTCTCAGTTTTATGTTCTGTAGCACCTTTATTGGATTTAGGTTTCTTTGTCTGCCTGTTGAGGCTGTGAACTTCCAGATGCGAGTGTCTTCTACTTGTGAAGCCCTTCCCACAGTGGGAGCTCAACCAGACTGGAACCTACAGGGTAGGTAAGACTTGTCCTAGTACCTGCTGATGACCTTGGCTGTTGGCACAGTCAGGGTGCTAAAAGCCATCATCCTGTGGCTCCACAGCTGCCTCTGAAAAGTGTCACAGTCTGGTAGTGAGTGTGCATGGCCCAAGTATTGACTTCAGGAGGGATTAGTCATGTGGACAGATTCAGAACATGAAAGGGCTCCTCCACTCATCCCTCTGCTATTCCGGCTCCAGTGTCAAGGTGGGGCAGTAACAAAGCATCAGGAAGCACCAAAGTCTATTGACACAGCCTAGCTTTAGGCTCAACCTTTAGCACTTGTGATTGTGCCTGTATCAATGACAAGAATCTTAGCTGCTTGGATTAGGTAAATAGCTTTTTAAAAAAGGTTTTTAAAATAACCTCCATACCTGTGCATTTGCCTGGGCTGTGAGGTTTCTCAGATGGTGCTGCTGCCAGCTGCATGTGAAACAGGAATGTCCTGCTTGCTGTGGCAAAGGGCTGATTCACTGGAAGCATAATAGGTGTCATCTTCCCTTTTGGCAGCTCCTTAGGTGTATTTTACCTCTGCAGTGAACAGAAAATACATGTTAAAAAAATCCAGTAAGACCAGTAACATGCAAGTCGTTTGAGTGAGGTGAGCTTCCATGGAACTAAAACACTCCACATCTGGGGTTAGATGAGGCTGGGATGAATCCAGAGGGATAGAAGGGAGGGTTTGGTCCAAGTGAGGGCAATCTCTCTGAAGCCACCATGCCCTGGGAGGTTCCCAGAGTGATGTCCCAAAGCCTCCCCGTGTGAAGGGTGAGTTTCACTCCAACAGAGAGGGTTAGCTGCTTGCAGAGAAAAATATGAAGGCAAGCTGGTTGGAGTGACTAGGTGATGGCACCACGACTGCCAAGGGTGGCCACTGTCACTAGTTTGGACATCACACAATCACAGAAATATTCAGGGTGGAAAAGCCCCTCGGGATCACCAAGTCCAACCAATATCCCTACTCTACAGGGCTCACCCTAAACTGTGTCCCTAAGCACTACATCCAGGTTTGACCTACAGCTGCCCAGGCTGGGTAAGGAGAGTTGCATTTTAAGGGTGTAAAAAAGCTTTCCTCCACAGGAAAAAAAAAAAAAATCATCATATAGTGTCAGTCAAAGCCAGGGAGGACAACACAGCAGGGAAGCTAAAGCCACTTGCCTTGGTGGACAGGGTTGGTTTTGAGGCTGGCTGTCCCAGTGCAGTGCAAAAATCAAGAATGGGCTGGGGACAGATTGCTGAGGTGAAGATACCTCACTGCTCTTAGTGTGCACACAGTGAGGGGATGGTTGGTTTTGTCCACCTATGTCATCTGGCATGGTGTGAGCTTCTTTTCTATATACAGAGAGCAAATCTGTTGGATTTTTCAGATCTGTTCCTAAATGCAGTGTCTAAAAACATTACTCAGTGCAGAGTGGAAGCGTAGGGAACCCTGAGAAGCCGTGAGGCTGGCCAGGACCCTGCTGCTCCTGCTTCTGATGCTGCTGCTCTCAGGACGAAAGCAGAAGGTGCATCAGAAAACATCCAGAGGAAAGCTGATCACTTTCCACTTTCAAAAGGCATTAATATTTTAGAGCAGCCATTACAGGTATTTATTGGTGGTACCACAGCTCCCCAGTCATGAAGGAGGAGATACCTGTTTTTCAAGTTAGGTTCACTCATCCCTGTCTCCGACTTCACACCCTGTCCGCGCCGGCACTGCAGTAGCTGGTTGAACAACTGGAGTTGCAGTTGTGCCCTCCCACACCTACTGCCCTTCCCATGAGGCTTCCAAAGGATTTTTTTTGTCCCTCCAAGCCAGCAAGTCAGACCTGAGGTGTATCCTTGGCTTCCTCTGGTGCTCAGGTCCCTGGAGCAGGACTGCTCCTGTTGCCACGTCAGCTGCTGACCAAAGCACCTCGTCTTTTAAAACGCAGTTTCCAAAAAGACTAAAAGCAGATAGGATCTCCTGTTTAATAATAAACTGATTATGTGCTTAAAATAGCCCAGGAGAAGAGTCCTGCTTCGGATCAGCAGGACTGCCAGGGGCTGTTTCACAGGTCGCTTGGAGGCTTCCCGGTGAGAAGGTCCCAGGTGCCCGTCTGCCTTTCCAAGGGCTTGCTCAGGCCTAATCAAACTCAGTCAGGCAACAGCAAATCAGATCTGTTCCTCCCATCAGTCACACATCAGCCGTAACTGTCACCAGATTTGCAATTTAACGTGTGCAGCTCAACACTTCCAATTAATCCAGGCTGGCTATTTAACAATCTATCATTTCAGAGCCAGCGCTTTGCGGAGCCGCCTGCAAGGCTGCCCTGTGCTTCAGCTGGGCAGCAGCCCTGGAAGGCTTTCTTCATGCACACTGGAATTTACTTTGTTCCCTGCCGCTGCCTGGTGGAGTTATTGCTGCTTTCCTTGTGTTTCACAAAGCTTAGGAAGTGTTGGGGGGGGGGAAAAAAATATAAATCAAGACGAGCCCACAACAAATTATCCAAACACGAAGATTTACAATAGGTGTTTCGACAGTGAAAGGCTTTTGTGATCTTCCATGGGAAGCTCCTATTTTTAGTGAGTTATTATAAGAAGTAGCATCACTCACGTTTATTTAGGGAGGCCTGAGAAGACGCCCATGCCTGTTTCTAAGTAGCTGGTGGATAGTAACTGCTATATGCTGAGGGTGAGTGAAAATAGAACTCAAGCTCTGCTTTCCACAATGCTGCGTGAGGGTTGCGCTGGGATCTTTGCATCGAAGAAATGAGAAACAGAGGGAAATTCTTTTGGCCTTTTTTTTTTTTTTTTTAAATTTCTCCTTTTCTTCTTCTTTCTAGCAAAACCAATCCAAAGCCTTCAGGGTGAAAGTCTGCCTCACAGTAAAACTGCATTGTTTTCATTGAGGTTTAACTGGGTGACCACTGGAGTTTGCGAGCACTCTTCCAGTAGCTTCAGCAGCTGGCAGATGGGGACTGTGCTGGCAGTGGGAGCTGTTTTTGTGAGAGTTACTCTGTGTGTAATATTTGGGCTGCTTACTTGTGTGTTCCTGCTCCTCTTGGGGTTCCATGGCATAGAGGAGGAGAAATGCTGAAGGGGCTCCACCAATGGAGCATGATGGCATTTTCCAGAGCCCCGACAGTGGAAACGCTTCAAGTGCTGGGGGTTGCCATTAAGAAAAAAGTAAAGAGCATTAAAATGCTACTCCTGAACAGAAATTAGAACTGTTTTGGTCTGGCCCTGCCAAGATCCTTCTGCATGCATCCAGAGCAGCACTTTGTCTGCCACTCTTTGGATTTAAGTTCAGTAAAGGGGGCAGCATCTCCATTCCCTTGCTGTGTTCCTGGCTGAAGTGTCTTGGGATTTCCACGAATTCAACACCTTGCAGTAGCAATGCCTTGAAGTTAAATTCCTACTCTTAAATAAGTTAAATCCCTTGAAATTACTGGTGATCCTTGAATTTTGGGCAGCTGTGGTGTGAACTGTGAGGAAGGGAATGAAAAAGGCAGCTCTTGACAGGGTGCCTTTAGAAACCTCCCAATGATGGTGCCTGCCTCCTGATTCCCGAATCCTGCTTTACCTTGGAAGGGCGTTGGCACAGCATACATTGGTTAATGCTTTGATATTTTTTTTAAGGCCCTTCCCATAGCAAAGGCTGCTGGGGTGTGTGACTCCTGCCACTGGAAGGAGCTGCTGGAGAGCCCCAAGGCTGCCTTAGCTAAAGTAGCAGCTTATGCCTTGCTCTTTGCTTCCCGTCCCCTAACAGTGGAAAAAAAACAACCCCCAAGCTCCAACCAGCACACTCTGCTCCCAGCAAAACAAATGTTATTTATTAGAGTCACAGGACAGCTGACTGTAAAGCGACTGGAGGTTTTTCTGCTGACTGGAAGCGTGGTGCTCTGAGACAATTTCCAGGCAGTCTGGATTTTCAGCTGAGAGTTCTATTTGCAGTATCACTGCTTGCGAAGAGTGAGGCAGCAGTTGTTGAAGAGAGAATGAACTTCTCCCTTCGCTTATTTATTTTTTTAAGGGGAAAAAAAAAAAAAGTGATGAAGTCGTGGCTTCATTCCCATAGCTCGGTGTGCTGATTATGTTTCTTTTCAGGAGGGAGGGCAGCAACATCCCTGATGGGCGAGTGGCAAGGAGCAGCTGGGGCAGCAGGGAGGGTTTGTTTTCCCCATGTTTAATCGCCTTCTCCTGTTGGAATTTGGCACGGCACAGCGCCCTGCGTGCGGGACGGAGGCAGATCCCTGTGCTGCTCTCCTGTCTGAGCCAGCACATTTAGGAGGATAAACCTCTGCTGGACTTAATGTTCTCCTGAGGAGCTTTAGTACTCCTGAAGGCTTTCTGCTCTTCCTAGGGGTGGGGGACAATGAGCAGAGAGGCAGGCAGAGAGCTAATTGCAGTGAGGGCCTCTTCTTGCTGTTCTCTTACTACCAAGGTCAGAAATAGTCCTTTGAGGAGATGAGGAGAGGAATCCACAGAGCCACTCTTCAGACGCTGAGCTGACTTTTCTGCCTAAATGTGTGTTGGGTCTTTTCCCCCTTTCATAGAATCAGTCAGGATTGGAAGGGACCACAGAGATCATCTAGTTCCAACCCCCCTGCCATGCCCAGGGACATCTCACACTAGATCAGGCTGGCCAAAGCCTCATCCAGCCTGGCCTTAACCACCTCCAGGGATGGGGCTTTGATCACCTCCTTGGGCAACCCCTTCCAGGGTCTCACCACTCTCATGCTGAAGAACTTCTTCCTAACATCCAGTCTGAATCTCCCCATTTGTAGCTTTATTCCATTTGCCCCAGTCCTATCACTCCCTGATATCCTAATAAGTCCCTCCCCAGCTTTCTTGTAGGCCCCCTTAAGATCCTGAAAAGCCACAATAAGGTCACCTGTGAGCCTTCTCCTCTCCAGACTCAACAGCCCCAATTCCCTCAGTCTCTCCTCAGAGCAGCTCCAGCCCTCTGATCATCCTTGTGTTCCTTCTCTGGACACCTTCCAGCACATCCATAGCCCTCCTGTAATAGGGGCTCCAGAACTGGACGCAGTATTCCAGGTGTAGGAGAGCAACACTTGGCTAGGTTTGAGCCTGTGTCATCCCACTTATCCTCTCCAGGGCTGTCAGGACAGTGTCCTTTGCCACCTGGGTGCAAAGGGATGTCCAGCATGGGACCCTGGTGTGCTCTTGCACATCTGCTGAACATCTGGTGGAGTTTGTGGGAGCTGCCTTAAGAACTTGCAGATGACATCAAACATTGAGCACTGAAACATTCGGGTGGCAGGAAAGACTTTTGTGTGTGTGTGTGTGAGATTTACTTTTCTTCACCCTGAAACTTTCATAGTTTAGGGGGAAAATGTAGCTGGAATCCATAATACTTGGATATATATGGAAAATTATGTGTGCATCATAGCTGGATAGATATTGTGGAAGGATTTTTTTGTGGTTTAGTTCTTGCTTGTTTCTGCATCTCCAGATAACCTTTCCTACTTTAATAATTATAAATGTTTTTTGGTGTGCAAAAACTCATGGAAAGAGGACACAATTCTGAGGTCTCTTTGTGGGGTGGGGGATGGTGGTGTTTCAGAGTTCTTTTGAGAAGAGCAGCACCGTAGCCTTACAGAGCTAGGCAGAAAATGACAATATGGAACCAACAGATTAGTACTTCCCGAAGATCTCCTCACCTAGACTCCTAACTCCCTTTCACCAGGATATTCCTGCCTGCATGCACACAGTTGGCAACTTTAATTATTCATCATTTTGGAGTCACTGTATCTGTTCTCTCATTTATTTGCAACTGAATCTCATTAGGGACTTGAAAGCAAACAAAATGTAGAACTGGTAGTCAAAGCAAATTTCTCATGGCTCTGGACAGGTAGGCAAAATGTGTTGAGTTGTTCACAGCCTCCTCTTTCAGCAGCAACTGCATGCAAAGAAAGGTAATTTGGTTTGGTTGGCATTCCTTAAAGAAANTTCACAGCTTAGCACAATATACAAGCAGAGATTTATAATATATTACAAATATTTACAGCTAAATACAGAAATATACAAGTAATACAGAAACACAATGCCCCTCCCAGAAATCAGAGTTCCCAAGAGGGGTTCCCAGCTACCCTTCTGCCTTTTCCCCACCCTCCAACCTTATCCCAGAATCTGCCTTACATGCAAGGTGAATTAGGATTGGCCAGGGGGGTTAGAAGAAGAATTGATTAGTTGGGTTACACAGATCCAGCTAGAAGCCAGGGAGGAAGAGAAACCAACAGCCAGAGCTCAGACACAGAGCAACTGTCTTATCTGTGTTTGTATCCTTGCTTTTATACATCTCAGCAAACCTATGAGTGAAGTGGCCATTACCATTGTTTTCTTTTCACTGTCTATAATCTATTTTTTCTCATTAAAATACTCCAGTTAGCCTCAAACCAGCACAAAGAGTGTTCATCCCAGAGGAAGTTTGGGCAAGGTGAGCAAGGTGACATAGGCTGGAAGCTGAAATTGCAGTGAAGTGAGCAGGCAGAGGCATGGAGAGGTAGGGCTGACCCTCTGGTCAGCTGGAGGCTGATAAACTGGAGTTCTTTCTGTGGCTTCTTTTCAGTGATATGAGATCTGATGCCTTTCTCTACTGCACAGCTACCAAACAGCTTCATGTGGTCAAGTCAGAACATTAATTATGTTAATACAGCATGAAATAAAAGGTAATTCTCCCAAGCGAGCGCTGGCAGTGTTTATGGGTCTGCAGGTAGCATTTGTTTTCCTCCTGTCGGGTCCTAGGATCCCCACTTGTTAAAATAAACAACTGCTCTTGATTTGTTGCCATAACTTTACAGTTCAGGAGCCTGTATCTGCAATAATGAATTAGCCACTCATTGCAACACACTGAAATAAAAACAAGGCCAGTGTGTAACTTGGACTCTGCAGCCACCAGCTGCACCTCATCTTGCTAATCTTCAGGCTTCTTTGTTTTGTTTTGTTTTAAAAGCAGGGGCTTTGAAGAGTTAAGTTACACAACTCTCTTTTTATTTTTAAAGTGAGTGGATTCCTTGTTGCGTTGTTGAGGATGATAAATTGATACCACATGTTGCTTCCAGACAAAAAAGACTCTGTACTGCAGTGGAAGCACTTGCAGCTGGTGTCTGAGTTAATGGACAGGCTCCACAAGGTAAACACAGCTTGGAAGAGGCTGAAACAGGCACAGGGAGGGGAAATTTTCTCCTTTTTAAAGGCTCAAGCGTTTTGCTGCTGTTGTCTGACCCAGGCTGAGTATTGAAGTGCACTCCCAGCCTCCCTCGGAGATTCATTCAGTATTTTGTATCAAATCAGGTACACAGCAATTTGGAACTCTGAGTGTCCTCTCTGGGAGCTCACCCATTTGCAGCCTTACCAAAATCTCAAGAGACAGGTGTGTAATTAGGGCATGACAGCCAATTTATTTTTCTTTTATTTCTCGTTTTGTTTATTTTTTGGCCTTTTTTTGGTGAGCAAATCGTGGTTGGTTCCCTTGAGGAGTATTAGCTGAACAAAATGCTGCTCAGTGCATCTAGAAAAGCTGAGAGCATGGCCCCGAGTTTGGGGAAAGTGTTGTCCCCCCTCATGCTGCTGCCCTGGCTACCACTCGGCAGTCAGCTGCAGCCCTCCTCCTACTGCCTGTGCCAAGGTAGTGCAGCAGCACTGCCTGCCTGTGGCACCCTACCACCTTCCACACACACCACATCTACCCTGCTTTATATGTTCCTCTGTTCTGGGTCTTTCTTGTCTCCAGGGCTGGTCATTCTTCCCTGCAGGACCATTTGCCTAAGGAACCAGGGCCCAGCTGGGCTGGGCTCAGTGCTGTATGGGATGCTCTCATCTGCAGGAATCTCAGTCCTCAGGCTTTTAGCAGAGCACACAGTGTTCTTCAAGTCCAGTATAAACCAGCAGCACTAATGAAGGGAGGAACTCATTGTGTTTCTCTTCTACTCTGCCTTTGCACAGCCCATATGTTGCACGCATCAGTGGTATCTGAGCTCTTTCCAAGGTGTCTGCAGGCTGGCTAGCATCTGTCCCATCTGCATCTGGTCTCCAGGACAGATTGATGGAAGGTCCTTTATAGATCTTTTTAAAGTTTGTCACTGCAATTTTTGGCATGGAAAAATGGGTTATGTTTCCATCATCTTGGCCTCATCCATCTCCCATGTGAGTCAAAGACAAATTCGATGAGCAGCAGCAGCAGATTCAAATGATAAACTGTATTTTCTTTGCATCCCTTCCTTTGTGGTGCTTTGTCCCATGGTCATCTATTATTCTTGCACATGGTTGTGAGCAAAGATTGTGTCCCACCATCCTTTCCTGGATTTTAAGCAGGTTGGAGCAATTCCTTGATGGCTCAGAAACCAGGTAGAAAACACACAAGTTACTTCCATCCAGTTTGCAGCGCAGCACCACAGCCTTTACTGGTGTGAGCTGTCCATGCCAGTGACCTCTGCAGCACAGCTTGCATGGGAAAGGATAATAGGATCCAGCCCTAGTTTGATTTGGCAGAGCATCCAACACAAGGAGAAACCAAAGAAACCCAGACACGGCTGCTGAAGAGGTTAGCGGGGGAGGTTATGTGAAAGAAGTGGGTTTTAAGGCAGTGTTTGAACAGAGGGTGGAGATAGGGTACACAAAAATAAATTAGCCCATAATTACACTTAAGAAAACAGTCTTCCTACAGTGGAAATGTAAAGGAAAACAGAAGCTGGAGTCTTAAGTGGCATATTGCTTAACGTAAAGGAAAACAAACTGCTTGGATTTGTTTCTAACCGCCAATTTTCAAAGCCAAAGTGCTATTACGTTCTTTTATTGTTTGTGTGATACCAACTCTGAGCACAAAGATGGAAATTACACATGTGCACACATACCCACACGTGGAGGAGCCCTTGTCCTGAAAGGTGACTCAGTCAGATTTGGCTCTTTTGGATTTTTTGTGGGTTTAGGCCAAACAGTTCCAGCAGCAGAAATAAGCCACGTTGTGAGAATACCACAGGTTGAAAACTGTGAGCTGCTGGCACTTTTGGCTGAGTGGGTTTGTATCTGAAGCTATGTGGCATGCTGCATATGCCAGCCAGGGTGTCTCTTTTCTGTGTTTTCTAAGCTTTTCATTAGCAGGAGTCACAGTGCTGTGTGCTCCTGCACCTAGTCTTTCAAGATGTGGAGCAGCGTGGTTCTTACGGCTCTTCTAGCCTAGATGGGTCTGGTGGTCTAGCTCTGCTTGTCTTCATCCTTGTGATGGGTTAGGGTGGATCCTTCCCCCAGTAATTTATTATGGCCTATCCCTGGAATGTTCACCTCTCCACTCAGAATTCCACTTTCTAAGTTTCTCCGTTTCCAATTTTTTTAATGTCTGAGCTAGAAATCCAGTTCAAATCCTGCTGTCAGCTCTGTGTGAGGAGGGGTCCCCATGCAGACACTCTCACAAGTGGTTATCCATGAAAGTCACAGGGGATGAATGTGAGAGGTACCTGCATTGCTGCAGTATGAGCTGGAATAGCAACAAGGGAGGTTTTTTCCCAAGAAATCCAGCAGCTCTCTGGGCATCTGGGAGAAACTTGAAGATGTGATCTACTGTAGGTGATGGTGCTCTGGCAGGAAAGTTGGGCTAGGTGGTTCTGTGACACTGTCAGCAGCAGTGCCTAGTTATTAGAAGGTAAATCAGACTGTTGCCAGACTCAAAATATAACTATAAAAAGTTCTTCCCTTCCTTAGGCTGAAGGAACTATGGTGCTGCAACTCAATCTGCCATATTTTGATGGCAGGATAGTCCCTTAGAAATGGAAAAGTGTATAGCAGAAGCACTGACCCAAACTTCTCAGTCATAGAATTGGGTTGGAAGTGACCTCCACAGGTCATCTTGTCCAACCCCCTCACAGTGAGCAGGGACATCCTGCACTACATGAGGCTGCTCAGAGCTTTGGCCAGCCTGACCTTGAATATCTCCAAGGATGGGGCTTCAGCTACCTCCGTGACCAACCTATTTCAGAGTTCCACCACCCTCATGGTGCAGGATTTGTTCCAAATATCCAATCTAAATCTGCTTTACTGTCATTTCAAACCATTGCCCCTTGTTCTGTCCCTGCAGGCCTTTGCAGTCGCTCCACAGCCTTCTTGTAGCCCCCTTCAGGTCCTGGCAGGCTGCTTTTTGGTCTCCCTAGAGCCTTCTCTTCTCCAGGCTGAACCCCCCCAGCTCCCTCAGTCTGTCCTCATAGTAGAGCTGCTCCAGCCCCCCTGATCATTTTCGTGGCCCTCCTCTGGACCCTCTCCATCGGGTCCATATCCTTCCTGTGCTGAGGGCTCCAGCACTGGACACTGCAGTGCAGGTGAGGTCTCTCCAGAGCAGAGTGGCAGAATCCCCTCTCTCCATCTGCTGGCCACGCTGCTTTTGAGTCTGCTCTGCTGTTTTGTACAAATCATTTCAAGGCATTGGTCCATATGATTTCTCTTTTCATTAAGTGATAATCACAACTGCATCTGCTGTCTGCCTGTGACAACTTCAGCTGTGTTCTCCATTTCACAATCTGACAAACCCCACAACATTTAACAAGGGTCGGGGGAAGAAGGGAGGGAAAAAAACCCAACATATTTTGTAGTGGCAAATTGGTTTTAAAAAGCTGGGTTATATTTCTTCCCACATCAGATGTGTCTGCAGTTCACTTCTGTCAAACATCCATTTATTCTAAGGATGTGAATGTTGAGATGCTTGTGAATGATTTGTTGATTGATTCAGGGTTTTTTTTTTTGGTTTTTTTTTTTGGTCCATTTAAATCTGGGATTTCTTCAGTGCTTTGTAAATGAAGGACACTTATCCTGGATGGTTTGATTATGCTGTGGTCCTGTTGACTTTGTGTTTTTTAAAAACATGCTGGTAGAATAAATATGATTTGATCCTCTTCATAGATACAAACAAGTAATTGCCAAAAATTTAAGGAAAAATAACCCTGCAGCTTTTTCTACCTGACCATCTTTAACCTGGGGGAGTGGCACAACTGTTCTGTCAGAGCGATATGGGATAGCTCCACAAAAGAAACCCCAGACCCAAGCAGCCAAAGGTGGAAGCATTCTCACTGGCAGACACCACTGCTTCTTTCTTTCGACAATGCTTTAAGCCCAAGATCAGCAGGATGAGTGGAATGGTTTAAATCTGTGGGGGTGCTGTGGGCAGGTTTTCTTGGCCTTTCTCATTGTGAGGTGAGACAGTGTGGGTTTTCAGAGAATTGTCAGGGTTGGAAGGGACCCCGAGGATCATCCGGTTCCAATCCAGCTGCCATGGGCAGGGACACCTAATACTAGATCAGGCTGCTCAGAGCCTCATCCAGCCTGGCCTTAAAGACCTCCAGGGATGGGATCTGGCTAAGAGATGTTACTGACTAGTGCAGGAGGGTAACAAGAAGGAGCAGACAGTGCAGAATGAAAGTACTGTGTCTTACAGCACTGAGCAGCACTGGGTATGGGACTGCGAGCAGCAGCTTTACACAGCTCCATACCTAGCAGCTTACAGGGACAAGGGACATAGTCATGTACTGTGTCACATCATGTTTTGAAGACTCTGTAAGGGTACCATAGTGAGGGGCCAGCTGGCCAGCTGCTGCAGTACAGGCATCATTCTGGTTCCTCTAATCAAGAGAGTACAGCTTAGTCATGCACGGTGCCTGTGGGAGAGGAGCAGCAGCACTTGCAGTATTCTCAAGAGTTACTATAACAAATACACGACACACATGTCCGTGAAGAATTAAAAATACATTTGCAGATGCTGCTCTGAGTGTGACTACCCCTCCAGGCAGATTTTTGCAGTGCATTTGCAGTTTTTATTTCAAGGAGCTGATTGCAAGATTGCTGATAGCGTAGAGGTTTGTCCTGAGTCAAAAGTAAGAGAAAACCATCAAGCTGCTTGCTAGCAGGGATGGAGCTGTCACATTCCTTTCCTTTAGGGTGCAGCTTTTGGAGATGCAGAGCTGGGTACCAGGAGGGCACAACTAATGTGGGCATGGGGCTTGTTTTACTGCAGCCACGCTCCAGCCCTCCCATATCCACCACCTGAGAAACCCGTGGAGATGTCCAGGAGGGCCCAGTGTTTGTACTCATGTTGCTATTTCCTTGTGCTGCTGGTTTGATGATTGAAGATTTGGGTAGTAGCAGTGAGGTGCTGGTCTTGACATGTATATTCTGTTTCCTCTCCTGCAGAACTCCATCCGGCACAACTTGTCCCTTCACAGTCGATTCGTCAGGGTGCAGAACGAAGGCACTGGGAAAAGTTCTTGGTGGATGATCAATCCGGATGGTGGCAAAGGAGGCAAGGCGCCCCGGAGGCGCGCGGTGTCGATGGACAACAGCAACAAGTACACCAAGAGCCGAGGGCGGGCGGCTAAGAAAAAGGCAGCCCTGCAGACCGCCCAGGAGACCAGCGAGGACAGCCCCTCTCAGCTCTCCAAGTGGCCAGGCAGTCCCACCTCCCGCAGCAGCGACGAGCTGGATGCGTGGACAGACTTCCGCTCCCGGACAAACTCCAACGCCAGCACCATCAGCGGCCGCCTGTCGCCCATCCTGGCCAGCACTGAGCTCGATGACGTGCAAGACGACGACGCTCCGCTGTCCCCCATGCTCTACAGCAGCCCATCCAGCTTGTCCCCGTCGGTAAACAAACCCTGCACCGTGGAGTTGCCCAGGTTGACTGATATGGCTGGGACAATGAATTTGAATGACGGGCTGACAGATAACCTCATGGATGATCTCTTGGACAATATAACTCTGCCTCCCTCCCAGCAGTCGCCCACAGGAGGGATAATGCAGAGAAGCTCCAGTTTTCCTTACAGCTCCAAAGGGTCAGGGCTGGGCTCCCCGTCGAGTAGCTTCAACAATGCCGTGTTTGGGCCCTCGTCGCTCAACTCCCTCCGCCAGTCGCCCATGCAGACCATCCAGGAGAACAAGCAGGCCACCTTCTCTTCCATTTCTCATTACAACAACCAGACGCTGCAGGATCTCCTTGCCTCCGATGCACTCAGTCACAGCGACGTCATGATGACGCAGTCTGACCCGCTGATGTCACAAGCCAGCACAGCCGTGTCCGCCCAGAACTCCCGCAGGAGCATCATGCTCCGCAGTGACCCCATGATGTCGTTCGCCGCGCAGTCCGGCCAGGGGGGTCTGATCAGTCAGAGCCTGCCCCATCACCAGCACCAGTCCCACAACTCCTCCCTCAGTGGCAGCCGTGCCTTGTCCAGCTCCATCAGCAACATAGGCTTGAGTGACTCCAACAGCTTGGGATCCACCAAACATCAGCACTCCGCTGTCAACCAGTCTATGCAAACGCTTTCTGACCCCCTCTCAGGCTCCCCTTTGTACTCCTCTAGCGTGAACCTCCCGGTCATGGGACACGAGAAATTCCCAAGTGACTTGGACCTGGATATTTTCAATGGGAGCCTGGAGTGTGACATGGAGTCCATCATCCGCAGTGAACTCATGGATGCGGATGGGCTGGATTTTAACTTTGATTCCCTCATCTCAGCTCAGAACGTTGTCACTCTGAATGTGGGGAACTTCACTGGTGCTAAACAGGCTTCGTCACAGAGTTGGGTGCCAGGCTGAAGGCCCTTTGAGAACAGGGAAAATGGGCAAACAGGTCAGTGCCCCATAGGTGTGGGAAAATAATTGGTTCCTTAGGGTTTGGGGTTTTTTTGAATTTGCACTGAACCCTTACAGTCAGTGTGCACTACTGATCTTAAAATCCGCATGGTGATGGCTTGCTGTGTGTTGGTTTGGAAGTGTGGAGGGAGATGAGGCTGGGCTCTAAAAGCTGTTCAGCTGCAGTGCTGTCAGCACTCATCTGATGCTTTGCATCCTTCTTAATTTAGGCCTGAGCAATGTTCATGACAGATCAGGCAAACCAAGGTGGAATGTCTGTGGGTTTTAGGAATCATGGAGCTCCAACTCATCGTCTTTGAAGTTGCAGCAGGTGGATTCTTCTCTGCAGCCCATGCCTTGTGTAGCCAAGCTGTGTTACATGGGGAGGGGGGCAAGAAGCTTTGTGGTCAGTCAATGGAGCAATGTCACTGCAGGGGAGGAGGATGAGCATCTTCCCAAGATCAGGTCATGTGGAACAGATCAGGGCTAAATCTATAGAATTATAGAATCAGTCAGGGTTGGAAGGGACCACAAGGATCATCTAGTTCCAACCCTCTGCCATGGGCAGGGACACCTCACACTAGATCAGGCTGTCCAGAGATTCATCCAGCCTGGCCTTAAACACCTCCAGGGATGAGGCTTCCACCACCTCCTTTTTCTGTGAGATGAAAGGAAAAAAAAAAACCAAACCAAAAAGCTGTAGGAGCTTAATCACTGCGAAGTGTCCAACTGTACAGTGGGGCCTAAAAAATAGATGTTCTGGACAGCTTGGCTAGGCAAATAGGGCAGCTTCCTACTGCTGCAGCTTCACTTGCCGAGTATAGGTAAGAAGCTGCCCACGGGGTGACTTGCACAGAGGAGCTACACCACACCACAGCAGCTCCTCACCGCTGCCGGCCGCTGTCTCTTCAGCCCAGCCTGTGCCATTGACAGCAAGTGCAGCTGCCGTGATCTCTTTCAGGCTGCTCCCTCCGAGTAAAGGAACTGACACATCTGTGTGAGCAGAGCCTCACTGCTGAGCAGAGATTTATTAACGAGACAGCTCTCCTCAGCAGATTACTGTCCAGTCATCTGTGGAAGCCTCTTTCCCTCTCTGTGACAAGTGGACCGGCTGCTGCGGGGTGCCTCCGGAATCAGGTGCAAGTGCAGATGATTTCTGCTGAGCTGGTTCATCATGCACCCTTCCTTGGCTGTTAAGCAGCTCTCTTTGAGAGTTTGCCTCCATGTGAGCATCTCCTGTTTTGACAGGGTCACCTAGTGTGACACTGGATGCAGTCGTTCTGGATTGCTTTCTCTGTTACTTCTCTGCCTCACTGTTGCAATAGGAACCGTTGGATGAAGAAGATCTTCTCTTGGTGTTTGTGATCGCAAGTAGTAAAACTTTACAGGCTTGAGGACTGGGGAGTGCTTTCAGCAGAGCAGCCTGGTGCTTGCTCCTGCTAAATCTGCTTCACAGGGGTGGCCAGATGTGGTCGGTAGGCAGGCAGAAGCAGTTACAATGGATTATTGGCATACCTGGGAATAGTGAGTGCTGTGTTTGCTATGAAACAGAAGAGAAACGCTGGGGAAGAAAAGAAAGAAGCCAAATAGAGAGGTATTTATTTTATACCTGCTCTACGTATAGAGAGGGGTTTACTTTGGAAGAAAATCAGCCACAGTTTCTTCATTGGGGGAGTAAAAAACACATGCAGGAGATGCCAGCACCCTGAGCTTAGTGCCTGTGCTCACATTTGCTGCGCATAAGCCTGTGCAGAGTTGCTGCAGTGAGCCTGGTCCTACCATTCTGGCCCTGTGCCTGTGAGGCTGGCCATGCCCAGGCTTTCAGAGGGCCCTAATTGAAGCATATAAATGAAATTGGGTTTGTTTCTTTTTTTTTTTCTTTCCCTTACAAGAAGGAAAAGAGAAAATCAATATACTTTTTTCATGCTTTATTCACTCAGCCATAATTTTCCCCTCTTAAACTGGCTGGAGCCTCTGTTCCTCTATCTCTGCCTGCTTCCCAAGAGCACTGGATATGCTCTGCACCAACTCAGATAATCATCACCTTGGTTTTCATCTTATTTATCAATGAATGAAGACATCATTGTTCCTTTGCCTGTGTCTAGAATACCTTTCGTTTTGAAGTTGGTGGGTCTTCTCTCAGCCTGGGGTTCCCACAACTCTGCACTTTGCTCTGTGTTCCTTAACACCTGGCGAGTCTCAAAGGACTTGGCTTTCACCAAAGAGTAGTTCCAAACAGACTGGCAGGACATTTACTGCTGCCTCTAAGGTGAGGAGCTGGTGGTCAAGTACCAGTTGGGCAAACATTTCCTCTGGCATCAAAGCTGTGCAAAATGTTGCTTCCAGTGATCTGGTTTACAGCAGTGCTGCGCAAGCAGGAGTGCTGGCAGGGCTTGGGCAGAGGTAGAGGATAGCTCAGCACAAGTAAGGGAGAGACTTCTTGAGCTGGTTTCACACCATCTGAAAAATTCACCTGGTCACATCTTCTGAGAGAGGTTTCAGTGTGATGTTTAGCAGGATGCCAGGGGGCTCTGTAGCAGAGTTAGGCTGGAGTTGTTGTTCAAAAAGGGAAAGCAAAATATTTCCTAGATCAGTTGAAGCCCTCCCTGCCTACGATGGAGGGTTGGAACGAGATGATCTTTGAGGTCCCTTCCAACCTAAACTATTCTCAAATTCTAGGTCCTTCATTTAGCCTTGGCATCATACAGGTCCCACATCATCTTACCGTAGCAGTGCACAAGCTGCTATTAGCAGCCTTCACCCAATGTGGCGATGAACATCTCTGATAAAGCAGCAGCCCAGGAAGCCTCATGAAAGCCTGCTGGGGTTTCCTTAGCCTGTATCAGTTTGGAGGACTTGCCTCCTTGTTAATTGGTGTTCAGCCTGTCTCCGGGTGAAATTCACACCAGAGGCTGATGCATAGTTCTCAGGATGACTCATTATTTGCTACAGCACGGTCTGAAAAGCTGAAGTAGTTTGTGAAGAGATCTCCATTTGGATGGAGGTTTAAATGGAGGACCTCTGGACAATGTGCCCCAAGGAAGATGGTCTTTATTCTTTACCAGGAGCGTTGTTTTCTGATCAGTGAAGCTGAAACGTGAAAATCAGTGGACCTCTTGCCTGAGGACACTTGACTGCTGTGCTTCCTCCTCTCTTCTTTTCAAGAGTGAGATCTTAGGGGTAGGGCTGGCAGTTTTTTTACAGGGAGCCAAGGTGGGGCTGGCTGCCTTTGAAAAATCTAAAGGAAGTCGAGGAGCAGCAAATTCTTCTGCTCCATTCTAACAAGTAGTGGTTAAGGTGGTGGTGAGCTAACATTTGAGTGTTGTTTCAGCCAGCCCAAGTTTGGAAAGGTGGGTTTGTGACTGGCTAAACATCACATGTGCCAAGTTTAGTCTTTGGACAAAAGTGTCTGTGTAGAAAATGTATTTTACTAGGAACAGGCATCCCATAAACTCCAAGGATGACCTGTCCTGACAAGGCTCCTTGTTACCCACACACACATCAAGGGCACAGGAGCAAACTCAATGCTTGTAGCTGCTGGTGAGGATGTCAGGGGAAAGCTGGGCAAACCCAGCTGGGGCTGCTCCTGGTGAGATCCCACTGGCCTGAGTGTCCCCCCAAAGCCCTTTGCACACGGGAACCAGTCCTATGCTTGCAGAGCTGCTGTGGCTTTCCCAGTGCCCCCTAAAGTCCCTTGCACACAGGAGCCAGTCCTGTGCTTGCAGAGCTGCTGTGGCTTTCCCAGTGCCCCCCAAAGTCTCTTGCACACAGGAGCCAGTCCTGTGCTTGCAGAGCTGCTGTGGCTTTTGCTGCGTGGCAGCAGCAGGAGCTAAGACACAAACACAGTGAATCACTCCTTCTGGGAGCCTTCTAGGGCTTTGTGACTTTGGTGGCTTTTTTAATCTGAGTTTATGTTTTGGGGTTTATCAGCCCAGGAAAAAGATCTGTAAAACACAGGACTGCCTCGGCAGGCTGGCAGCGTGAGTGTACTCACAAGCTGAAGCCAGGCCAGCGGTCTGGTCCTGTGGTTTGGGTGTTCTTCTGTTGGTGTTTTATATAGATATGTTTTTTAGTACCTCATGCTTTGTCATGTGATTCAGCAGCAATAATTAGGCAGAAACTTGCTGTCCCTGCAGATGCCAAGATTACAGGATGACATACTCTCACCAGATGACAGCACAAACTGATATTTTTAGCACAGCCTGCATCAACTGGTCTCCCCAGTGCTTTCCTCCCTGGATCAGCAGCACAAAAGGTTTTATTGCAGAATGAGTCTTCACAAATCGTCTTTTTCATCTGAATGAGCTGTAATGATTGTTTAGAGCTGCAGATCAGTGCTGGTCCCCAGACATGCTGCTGACTGATTGCTGGGATGGTTACAGGTGGTTTTGCTTTTTCTTCCTCTCTGCCCCTTCCCCCCTGCCCACCTCTCTCAAGCCAGATTTTTAATGCCCCCCCCCTTCCAAAAAGGAAAACCCAACAAAACAAAGCCAAACATATTGTCTTGAAGAAGTGCATAACAGGAGACCCTTTTTAGAAACAGAGCATCATGCAGTTGAGAAAAGGCTGAGATCTCTTCTTGGAGCAATCCAGCACTCAATCCAGGTGAGGATCTGACCACCAAGGAGGTCGAAGCCCTGTGCTGCTGCTGTACACAGCCGGCCTGCCCCTCCTGGCCTGGCAGGGAGGGTGTTGAAGGCCACTCATGTGATGCCACCCCAGCAGAGAGCTGTCAGCAGGCTGCCCCCATCAGTGCCCTGGCCCAGCCCCACACAGTGCGTGGGGCCAGTGACCCCATTAAATGGGGCACCTGTGGCTGGGTGGTGGGAAGGCCCCGCTCTGGTGCTGCCTCTGGGGGCTTTTTAATCAGCTTTTCCACTCAGATTGCCACAGAGGGTGGCAGTTGTTGGAGCCTGGTGGAGCAGGCATCTGCTGAGCAGCGGTGGGACGGAGCTGCAGCTGGGCTGGAGCGGGGGCTGCTGCGTAGCTGTGGTTGCCTGCCATTAGTCCAGGCAAAAAGCCACAGCTTGAGCATTGTGTTCAGTTTGGGGCACCTCGGTACTAGAGGGATGTGGAGGTGCTGGAGCCGGTGCAGAGGAGGGCAAAGAAGCTGGGGAAGGGCCTGGAGAGTAAATCTTGAGGAAGAGAGTGACTGAAGGAGCTGGAGATGGTTAGCTTGAAACAAAGGAGGCTGAGGGGAGACCTCACAGCTGCCTACAGCTACCTGAAAGGAGGTTGTGGAGTGGTTGCTGCTGGTCTCTTCTCACAGGTAATTAGTGATAGAACAAGAGGGAATGGCCTCAAGCTGCTACTGGGTAGGCTTAGACTGGACAGTAGTAAAATTCTTTTCCCAGCAAGAGTGGTCAGGCATTGGAATGAGCTGCCCAGGGAGGTGATGGAGTCACCAACCCTGGATGTGTTTAAGAGTCATTTGGATGTGGTGCTTGGAGATGTGGTTTAGAGTGAACCTTGTAAAGAAGAGATATAGATTGGACTTGGTGATCCTCTCAGGTAGTTGTAGAGAGCAATAAGGTCTCCTGATCCAACCTTCAGGTTGATGAGGTCCAACCTCTTATTTTTTCCAGTTTACCTCAAGCCCAGTCACCTCTTTCCAGCTCTCCCTCATGTCAAGGCTTTAAGGAGAAGCAGAGGAGAGTTTGAGCTGCATACAAGCCACTAGCCAGGTTTTGCTGGGGGCTACCAGACCTGTCTGGGTATCTTCTGACCTTGTTATGCCATCAGGAGTCGCTGCCAGGCAGTCACAGTAACGAAGGGCCAGCAGTAATTTGCCCTTTGAAAACGAAGAAATCAATATGTTGATCCAGGAGGAAATCCCTTTATTCACCCAACAGTCTCCCCCAAACCCCTGCACGTAATTAAGGCTAAAGCCAAATTCTGTTTGGGTGAAACGTGCAATCTGTCTGCTCCCTAAGCTGTGCTGAATGAAGCCCTTCCCTAATGGCGCAGGGAGCAGCTGTCAGGCCGTTGCTCTAATAACCATCAGACAAAATGATTAAATTCCCATCAATCATTGAGCATTATCAGAATAGGTCATTTTAATAAAATGTTATCACAGGATCTGTGCCCAGCACCTGAGAAAAGAGAAGGATAATGAGGGAGAGGCATCTCATGACAGCCTTTGGGTGATCTCCTCTGCAGGAGGTGCTGGTTCATGTTAATCCAGCAGTCCCCGTAAGCCCACCTTGATACCAAGGGGTCTTCTGGGAGAAGAGACATCAAGTGGCTTTCCGGGTTCAGTAAGTGTCCCTTTGTTCTTGTGCATGTTAAAAGAACTATCAACCACAGAGCAGTCGTCTGGGTTGGAAGAGCCTTCCACAGGTTCATCATCCAGCTCAGAGAAAACCTTCAACAAGTTGTAAGTGTAGTGTGGGAGACTAAGCCCTGGTTTCAGAAGCTCTTTCACAGCAGGGAGGTGCATGCCCAGCAGCACTGGTGGCTACCAACTGGGCTTTCTGGGGATGTGGAGGATTTCATGGAAGTGTTTAAATGTGTTTGCTTCCCAGACCCCTGGATCTGTAAGCCACCGAATACCTTGCAGACCTGGCTTCTTGCTTGAACTGTTCACCTGGTTTAAATATTTTACTTGCTGACTGTGTCCCTTAATAGTCATCTCCATGCTCCATCCAAGGTGTCTTTCCCTGTGCAGAGAGGTTTCATGGCTATGGAACAAGAACAAGCTGGACCAAAACTCCATTTTCAAAGCTGTCTGTGGGCAGTGGGTGGTATGAGCAGGGAAGTGGAGAGCTCTGAAGGCCAAACTGGAATTCTTGGCTCTTTGCTGCTTCTCTTGAGCAGCCTCCTTCAACTGCTTAGGGTGGTGGCTGATGTCAAACACTGCCTGAAGGTTGGTCCAGCCTTCCAGTGATGCTGGGAAAGGTTGATGATGAAAAATGGAGAAAGGCTGAAGGATGTTTTTGTGCTTCACCTGGAAATATGAGGAACAAACAGACCATGTACTGAGGTTCTGTAAATCAGACCTGGCTGTTGTTTGCCTTTGGAGAGAGGATTATTTCTGTCCTGCTTGCAAGCAGCTAAGCCAGCAAAGAAACACAGTCCTTGGGAAGGAAAAGCATCTTCAGGCAGGGGCATGGTGCAACTTATTGCTTACTCTAAGTTTGCTGCTGAGGGCAAACAAAATTCCTTGTCTGTCAGGTTTGGAGGTTTGCTTGGTTGCCTTTTTTATTGGTTTGGGTTTTTTACTACGTGCAGCAGTTTCACTGTTTTGTTTTTTTTTTTTTTTCTTCCTTCTCTGCAGGCCCTCAAACTGACACAAGATGTAGAGAGAGAACCCTTTGCCAAATCTGCTGTCAGCAAGTGGACAGTGATACTGTTTACAGCTTACGACCTGCGTGAACCCTGCATTATTTTCCTAATGAAGCAGACTGTTAATAGGCCTCTTACTGGAGTGAAGATTCTCCTTTTTGCGTTCTTTCTTCTTTCTTCTTCCTTTTTTTTTTTTTTTTTTTTTTTTTTTTTTTTTTTTTTTTTTTNGTTTTGGTTTGTTTGTTTTGTTTTGTTGGGAATTGAACTAATTCTGAAGTATGCAAAATCTTCCTTTTCTGGGATGGTTCAAGCACTTGCTGTGGAGACAATATTCAGCACCATCCTGTTGAGAACACACTGTGTAGCCTTTGCAGCAGTAACTTGTCAATGAGTATGTGATGTTTTGATATGTTAATGGTTTATGGGATGTTTTAAGGACCACTTTTGCTTTCTCTCCCTGGGAAATCTGAAGTACTGTGCATGTGCAAGGAAACCATCACAGCTCAGCACAGCTCAGACATCAGAGCTTTCTGAAACCATCACAGCCCAACACAGCTCAGACATCAGGGCTTTCTGAAACCATCACAGCCCAGCACAGCTTAGACATCAGGGCTTTTTGAAACCATCACAGACCAACACAGCTCAGACATCAGGGCTTTCTGAAACCATCACAGCCCAACACAGCTCAGACATCAGGGTTTTGTGACTCCATGGCACTTGTAATGCCAAGCAGCTGGCTGAATTCCAGAGAGAGGTGATGTGTGTGGTCTCTATTGGGTTGGTTTGTTTCTTTCTTTAGAAATCCTTTCCTTAAATTGAATGGTACACCCCTTCTTTCCATAGGTGTCAGGCCAGGTTGGTTGCAAAAGAAGCCAGGGCCTCTTGGCTGGTGAGGACATGCACCCAGGCAGGATCCCGTCTGCTGCCCATCACAGCAGGCTCCTCTCCCACCTTACATTAGCCAGGCTGCACCTACTGCTACAGCGAGCTGCTGAGGAGTTAGAAGCTGAGCTGGCAGGCAAGTCAAACATAGCCACCTGTAAAGATGTGTTTGAAAAAGTGAAAAATGAGGGAAATGTGCCACTTGGCAGCAGAGCTATGTGTAGAGGCTGGCCACTGGCAGGTGACTTGCAGTGGCAATGCCAGGTGCCGAGGCACAGACAGGTCATTGCAGGGTGATACTGCATCAGTGATCCTTTTTTTTTTTTATTATTTTTTTATTGTGGACATATCCTTGATTATTTGTTCCTTCTCGTTATGTATAATCTGTTGTGGCAGAAGAAGCAGGAGAGGGAACAGCAAGGTGACAGTATCACCCAAATGGCTTTTCTCCTAGGAGCATAGATGGTAAGAGGACAAAGGACACTGAGTGACAAGGCAGTTTTATATATTTTGCTTCTAAGATTCTTTTTTTTTTTCCTTTTCTTTTGTAAAATGAGTAATTAATAATAATAATAATGAATAAAAGGTATGGTGCTGTATAGATCCTCTCTATAATCTGGAAAGTTTGATTACTTTTTATTAGGATTTGGGGCGAGGGTGGGATAACAGAAAAATACAAGAGGGGAAGACACCAATGGTACATAGGAACTCGTGGTGAAGAGGAGAGTGTAAAGAGAATTCTCCAAAGCGATAGATGGAGTTTGGTTTGGGTTCTTTTTTTTTTTTCCTTTTTGTTGTTGTTGTTGTTATTCTCTGCATAAAAGCATTATGCATATAAATATATAAATATATTTTATTATGTACAGAAATGGATCATTATGCATGGATGTTAGGAAAAAAAAAATACAAAACTGACAAAACCACAAGCAAAGCAAACCAAAAGTAGCATTTTAACCCAAGGTTCTCAGTGCATGAGTTCCCACTGCCCCGTGTCCCATGCAATGTGGAGTGACTCCCTCTCGCTGCCGCCGCCTCCACGCAGCACAGTCATGCACACTCACACACACACACACAAGCATTCGTGGGCCCTTCCTTGCTCCTTCACTTTCCAGGTCCCTGAGGTGATATTGGTGAAACAGCAGCTCCTAGTGTGATGGAAGTTTCGTTTCGTGCCGTGGCCCCCACGCTGGTCTCTTGTAACAAAGTCCCTCTGGGTTTCTCCCCGCAGTTAGGACTCTGCAGGCTGTGCAGCTCCACTCCACCTCCACTCTTCCAAGCAGCCAAGGGCTTATTATTTGCCTTTTCAAAAAAGCTTTCTTTTTTCTTTCTACAGCCAGGTGGTCTGTTTTTCAGCCTGGGGGCTCACTGATTACATTTGTTGGAGTTGGCTGACGCTCATTGCCCGTCCCTCTCTGCAGCCAGCTACCCAGGGTGCTCCTGTGTGGCATCTGGGCTAGAGATCACTTTGCCGAGTCCAGCTGCAGGCATCTTCAGCCAAAACTGGCTGAGAGCTTTATCACCAACCTCTTCTGAGTGTGTAACACAAGCTCTCAGTTTCCTGGTGCACCCTGAAATGTGAGGGTATGCTGAAGGACTTCCCTCTGGTGCTCTTTTTCCTGAGGGTCCTTCGTGACTGCTGCCCTGCAGCTGGACTTGTCTCCCATCCCTGAAGGTCTGGCCACCAGCAGAGCTCCCTTGGTGCTAGATGGCAGCTTTTGGCCTTCTGTGCAGGTGAAACATCAGTGAGACCTGGAGTGCCTGCCCAAAGACCACCAAACAGGTCACTGACAGCATCAGTGAGCCCTGACTCAATGGTGTGGCCAAGGTGACCAAAATCCATCCTTTTTTCCCCCTTGACGTGGATGTAGTTGTTGTCTAAAGGCAAGGGAAAGGTCCATTAGCTTCAGCCAAATGGGGGCAACTTCTGCTCTGCTGCTGCAGCCTGGCCCCCTTGACAGAGCTAGCTCCTGCTGGCAGAAATGACAGAGAAAACCATGGCCCACTCTGCTCAGAGAATGGATTAAAAACACCTCTGATTTAGGGCCAGCCAACAACAGAAAAGATTTAACAAAAATCAAAGCATTAGCTGCTGGGAAGGCTTAACCTGCCTCCCAGCAATGCCCAGGAAAGCATTTTGATGGCATGGCTGGGACAGTTTGGGCTTTGGAGAGCATCCCGGCACTTGTTCGAGACAGGTGAGCTCGGCCAACCTCTTGGTTTAGTTTGGTTTTCTCTTGCTCATTTTTGGAGCCAACATTTTCAAACAGAAGTGCCTGGTGTCAGGCACCAGCGGTGTGGTTGTAGGGGGTGAGCTGCTCTGCCCTCATTGCTTCTGGAAGGAAGGAGAGACAGCAGGTGCCCCCAGGCCCAGGGGAAGCTCACCACCACCTACACCTGCTGAGGTGCCCAGCAAATGCCCTTCTCTCCAGAGGTGCTAAATAAGTCTTGCTGACTTGAAGGTGTCAAAATACAGACTTGAATGGCTAATTTTGGGAGCCTACCTTTTGCAAATTTGGCCTTTTGACTATGGTTATGCTTAGAAACTTTCCTTCTGCAACCACATAAACCAGGTAAAGGCCCAGAACAGCGATGCAGTTATTTAACTGCTTGGTCTGAACAGAAGGTCTAAAAGGGAGGTGACATTTGCACAGGTTGTAGTCACAGGTTTGGGGCAAACTAAGTAATTGGATTGGATGATTTTGTACCACAGCTTTTCTCTTGAGAATAATTGGGATAGTTGACCACTGCTGAACTCCAGAATTTTTCTTCTGTGCTGCCACTTCACAGAGATACCTTTTGGGTGATGTATTTCTCGTTGCTTGGCAATCAGCCTCCTTATAGATAGCTTAAGCATTGCCAAGAGATGCGAAGGGGGGACCAGACACATTTTATTACTATGGATTGGAAGGGTTATAAAAAAAAAAAACCAACACAAAAAAACCCCACCAAACCACAGGATTGTCCATTTGGCTTCACATGTTTGGCTTTTTTTTTTTTTTTTTTCCCTTTATAAAAAAAAAAAAAAGAAAGTTGCATGATTAGGGGGGGGGGTTATAAATAAATAATATATGTATACAGTATCTGTAAAACTGTTTACTCTGTTTTATTTTTGGTTTCAAGCCATGTAAATTGGAAAGAGTTATTAAATCCACAGCCTTACCGTGCATGGCCATCTTCATGTACCAAAGAGCTGACCACTTTCTACTTTTCATTTGGGCTACCTGGTATTTGGTACTTTCATTTGAAAGCAGGCACTCTCACGTTGCAGTCTTAACTGAGGATTTCATAGTTAAAAGGGGAAAAAAAGGGGAAAAAAAAAAAAAAAAAAGAGAAAGAGAAAGAGATATGACTGCCCTGGAGGATTATATTACACAGAGATTGGAAGCTAGGAAGTTAGTTTGTTTTGGAGCAAAAGCTGCCCCTTTCCAAAGGAAGTAGAGACGCAGTGCTTAACTCCACTTGGTGTTAGTAGATATTGCCTTGTGTATTCCATTTTCAATTGTAATCTAGTTTGTAAGAGAGGTGGTGACGCATGTAAATAAAGCATAATGGATCTCTACATTGCACATCTGCCTTTGCTCTGCTTTGTTCTCTCCTAGAAAGCTGCATGTGGGGGAGTGGTGCGTTTGCTGACTGCTCAAACTCACCCCCAGTGCACCTTACCTGTGCCTCGATGCTTCTGGAGAAGAGAAGGCTCCGAGGAAACCTTACTGTGGCCTTCCAGTGTCTGAAGGGGGCTACAAGAAAGCTGGTGAGGGACTTCTTAGGGTGTTCTGTTAGTGATGGGACTGGGGGGAGTGCAGCAGAACTAGAAGTGGGTAGATTCAGATTGAATGTTAGAAAGAAGCTCTTCACCATGGGGGTGGTGAGACACTGGCACAGGTTGCCCAGGGAGGTAGTGGAAGCCTCATCCCTGGAAGTTTTTGAGGCCAGGCTGGATGTGGCCCTGAGAAACCAAGTCTAGTGTGAGGTGTCCCTGCCCATGGCAGGAGAGTTGGAACTGGATGATAATTGAAATCCCTTCCAAGCCTGACAATCCTGTGACTGTGACCTGGAAAAGGGTGACTGTCCAGCAGCAGGTGGAACTGGCTGGTGTGGGGTTTGGGGCTGGGGGAGGGGGAGCTTGATCTTGAATCCAGTAGGGTTTGTAAGTGTGTATTTATGTGGGCCTCTGCACTTCATTCCTTCAGCCAAGCCAGTGTGGTTTTGGTGGACAGATAGCCCCCAGTGTGATCATCTCAGGAAGGCTGAGGGAGCTGGGTTTGTTCAGAAGGTGTAAGGGAGATCTTCTGACTGCAGACCAGGATGTAAAGGGCAGCCACCAGGATGATGGAGACTCCCTTTTCACAAGGAGTCCCACAGAAAAGACACAGGTAATGAGCACAAATTACTGCTGGGAAGATTCTGACTGGACTCCAGAAGAAAATGTTCCCCTATGGGAACAGTTGGATATTGGGATCATCTCCCAGAGGATTGGATTCCCCTTGACAGAGTGCTGGGTCCTCTCATTTCAACTGTGCTGTCACCTTGGAAAGGTTGGACCAGATGATCTTTGGGGTCCCTTCCAACCTGGCATTCTGTGATTTACTGCTACTGAAAATCAGAACCTTCACTTGATTTTGGGGGAATGGAGATGTTACCCTCCGGGATGATGGCTGTATCCTGCAGCTGTAGCCCTAACTTGTCCATCCTGGGAGGCAAGTAGCCCAACTGTGAATTGATCAGGATAAGAGTTCCATGCACACACACCTCCCACCACCGTGGGCTTGACTGGGTTTCAAACTGTCCTTGAAAAAATGCTTGGAGTACTTGAAAACATCCATTTGGGATTTGGGATAAGAAAACCAGCAGCCTGACTCAGCGGGGAGTTGAACCAAGGCCTCTGGCCAAGGCACAGGAGAGTGTGCTCAGAAACATGAGACACGAAAACAAACCCTTTCTCCTACCCTGATGGGAAGCCACAGATGCAGATGTTGGGTTTTGAGCAATTTTTCAAAAGCAAATGATGTTTTCAAGAGCTTTCTGCACAGCAGGGAGGGGTTTCCCATGGCTCCCTGGGGACAACCACTGTGTCTCCTGTTGCAAAGCCCAGGGGAGTGCTGTGCTCAAGTGCTGCAGGATGAAGAGCAGCTCGGGGCTATCCCTTCTTTTGCACAGCCAGAGCCATCCGGGCTTTGTCCTAGCTAGAGGCAGCCTGAAATATTACAAGATCCAGCTATGAAGTTGCCTTTAGCCAGGATGAAAATTGGGTTAGCTTTCTCTGGGTGAGAGGCGGGCTTGCCCTGCAGCTCCTCCTTGAAAGTGGAGGTCTTTGCTTGGTTCTTCTGAAGGCTCCTCCAGCAGTGCTCTGGCAGAGGGACGTGTCCTCCGCCTGGCTGGCATCGCCCCACTGGTATTTAGGACAAGTGATGAGAGCCTTTGGGCTGGTGAGGTGCCAGCTGGAAGGGCCTCAGCTTTGACCTGAATTTAGGCAGGAACAGCAGCAGCAAGGATGAGTTGATCAACTCCTGTGTGAGTGTTGTGCTGAGCTTACTGGGTTGTGTTGTGCAATGCCTTCGCGGTGACCTTGGGTTCACCCAGCCTTGGAGTGGATCATTCTTATCTTTCAGAGCACTATCAAAATAAGTCCAAACATTTAGAACTTCTCCAAGCTGTCCCAGAAGACAAAAGCAGCTTTTTGAGCTGCTGCTGAGGCTGGTGAGGCAACCAAGAGCTATTCTGAGAGCTCCCCACCACATGTGCTGAGTTGCAAGTTTGACCAGACCAGGGAAAACAGCATTTTACAGCCCTCCTTTGGCTACTGCTGCCAAGGAAGTTAGGGGTGCTTGGAGATAAGCAAATCTGGGAGCCTACCTCTTTGGTGTTGTTTTTTTCTGGTGGAGTCATCGTGACTGGTATCTCCCTGTTCAAAAGGAGGACTTCTTGGGTGAAGCAAAGCCCAAGCCAGATGGAACAGATATTGCTGTCAGTGGTGGACAGATTCATCTCACAGCCAGTGACTTCTGCAGTGTCTCATTGCTTCTCTGCTTGCCCAACCCAGCCCACGGAGCTTTTTTCCCACTGGCTCAGCCTGTGGAATTTTCACCATGTAAACACAAAACATAGAAAAGTCCATCAGGACAAGAGGGGGGGGAAAAAAGGTAAGTTTGGTGGGTTTGGGTTTGGTTTTTTTTTGTTTTTTTTTCAACCAAAGGTTTGCTAAGTCCAAGAGATGTGGAGCTGAGAGTGAGTACAAATGGTCTGTGGACCTCATACCAGATGTGGCTGCTCAAAGGGACATGAGCACACTGCTTCAGAGCAAACCAGGGTGTTTTGGGGTAGCAAAACATTCCTTGACCCTACTTCAGATGATGAGGATGATCTCTTGAGGTCCCTTCTAACCTCCTGTTCCTGTGACTTGCCTTGAAGAGTTAAACCAAGCCAGGAGGAAGGCTCAGAGGCTTCTGCCCTGCCCTGCTTGAGGCACAGCTCTCTGTGTATGGTAGCAAATTGTTATCATTTCTCCCAGTTTGAGTGTTGCAGGTATTGAGCAATGTTGTCCCCGTGTGGGGACACATGAGCCGGGGAGTGCCCCAGACGCCAGGGAAGCATCGATGCAGCACAACCACCTGCTCAGCGTCTGGTGTTTGGTTTCCTCCTGCTCTTCAGTGTCTCCCTTTGCCCCCGCAGAAGCTGCAGCCTGTCCTGCTCCGTTCTCCAGGCAATGTTCTCCTGCCAACAGAAGTTGCTCTCTCCTCTTCCTGGAGTGACTCAAAGCTCTCAGAAGATGTCCTGCCCTGCCCTGCCCCACACCTTTCCTACTCCTGGCAAACATCAATGCAAAAAATGCTCAGGCACCTGCCAACCCTTCCTGTGAATTCTGAAAAAACGGCAGTATAAATAGGAGTGGACAAGCAGCTGGGCCTGCTGCTGCTCAGGTGTGTTTCAGAGGTCACCAGCTTCCCCTGCTGGGGGCATGTACTGGCCCTCCCAGCAAGGAGGATGGGCTGGACAAGGAGAAGATGCCAGCAGCAAAGCCCCACCAACCATGAGCAGCAGGGCTGCCGTGGGCAAGGTCATAGGAAGCATGGCATTGAGAGGCAGCTTTAGGTGAACACTTGCTTATTAGAAAGCCCAGGCCCTGGAGAAAGACACAGCCTGAAGCTCTTGGAGGTGTCTCCATCACTGCTGCCAGGTCACCAAGGCAGGTATCTAGGAGGGGGTCCCTGCTGCTCAGCAAGGAGACAGAGAGCTTATGCCAGCAACTGTGGGCAAAGCTCAGGCACCTGAGCCAGCACAAGATGGACTGTGCCAGACAGCAGCAGGGATGCTTATGGTGGGATCAGCCTTCTCTGCTGCTGGCCAAGTGGCTGCTGCCTCCTTGTCCAGCAGTGGGCTCACCTCTTCCCTCAGCAGAGTCCCAGCAGAACCAGCCCCTAACTTGCACCAGACTTGGGCTCCCAGACAGAAAACCCAAACCACTGCCTGCACGATGTTTACATTGGCTGTTTATTTTACAGTTCATTTCACAATCCGTTTCTCTTCTCCCTTTGCTGTGAGTTGATTTATGGTGCTGCAGATCCTATCTGCCTTGTTCTGCCCAAGGCATGGACTTGGAGAAGAGCCTGTCAGGGGTCTCTCCTTGTCCTTGCTCTTTTGTCTACAACCTACCAAGCTTCCAAACAGCCATCAAGTCTTTTCCTGTTCCTTTGTGCTGCTCTTAATGTTTTGAGAGATGAGTGGCTCATGGTCTCCAAACAAAACAAGAGCAGGGGTGCCAAGGGCTGCCCCAAGCTTCCCTTTGGCTGACTTCTTCTCTGGCTGGACTGGTAGAGTGCCAAAGACTCCTGCTATGCTGTGAGATCGCAAATCCTGTGCCCCATCTGCTGTGGCCCCTTGATGATGAGGTGTCCTACCTGGCCATGGGTTGTTGGGGTGGTCAGTGACTGCAGGACGTGGCTGGTTCCTGCCCACTCTGTCAGGGGCTTCTGGCATTAAGCAGGATTAGTTGTTCCATGGTACATTTAAATGTTGGGGTTTACTTCCCTATGTCTCAGTGGCACTTGGGGAGAGGTTTTAGCTTCACTGGTTTAATCAAGGCCTTTCCCCCACAGCTGACCTTGCAGCTCCTCCACAACTGAAGATGTGATGCATTTCACTGAGAAAAGATGAGATCTGGTGGGATATCCTGGAGGAAAACCTGGTCTGCCCTACCTGGCTGCGTGCACTGGAGGAGGAGAAGGATTCACCACTTCCTTGTACAGCACCAGGTGCTCCCCATGAATAATGACCCAACCTAAGAGCAGGAGGAAGTGCCTTTAAAAAAACAGAGGTGGGGTAATGACAGCATTGTGCTGGAGGAGCTTGTGTAACCCGTGGGGTGTGTGTGGCTCCTGAGGAGCCTGCTCCTCACCCACGGCTCAATCACCCCTTGCAAACGAGCACAGGCTGCAAGTAAGTGAACTGGCTGGAAGGATGATTTCCTCTTCCCCAGGAAAATGATGTTCACCACAGGCACCTGCGTCTGTCCAAGCACCAAATGCTCCTGTGACAGAGCATTCAGCCTACATCCAAGCCAAGAGTTCTGAAAGTTTCCTTTCCCAGCTGTTGTTTTGCACCGAGCAGCTATGGTGGCGTTAGCATGTGGTAACATCTAGGCAAAGAGCCTGCAAAGGGCATTGCTGGAGGACAGGGGGAAGGCATTGTGCATGAGCTCTGCTGTGACCCTCAGGGCCTTTCATTAGAAGGTGGTGACTTGTCTCTCAGATTCTACTGTGATGAAGTGTGTCCCTTCTGCAGGACTCACCACCCTGCTCCCTTTAAACTCAGGTGTCCTGGCGGGTGCTTGTCTCTGGAAGAGAGCTTGTCTGGCACAGCAGAGCACTGTGTCTGCCCCCTTGGTCTGTACTGCAAACACTTAGCTCATTTTTACAGTGTGCAGCCTTTTTGGGGAGGAAGGGAGGAAGATCTTTCCCATCTTGCTGAGGCAATTCCAGGGCTTCCTGCAGTAGGAGGGCTGGCAGCTTTTGGTCTTGGTTCACAGGGTTGGTAATGCCGTTAACGGTCATAAAATTATTACACCCTTTCCTACTATATCAGTTGCCTTTGAACTCGAGAGCCAGCACTACCCTTTACACCTCAGCATTTCCACAGGCTGGGAATGCTGGCAGTGAGAGCTGGGTATGAGCTAATCTGGGCAGCAAAGTTATGGCATTGCTTCACTTCAGCTTGTCCAGGTGTCAGCCTTTGGATCAGAGTTTCTGCACGGAACTCTGGAGCCTGTGTTTAAATGTGAGCGCAGGCTGTATGCAAATGTGAGAATTTCTTTCTCCCCTTGCACTTGTTGTGTCTGAGCTAAAAATTAGTTCCTCTGAAAGCCAGTCTATTTTAGGCTTTGCTGAAGTGGGCTTCTCTTTCCAGACAAATGAAGTACTGGGCTGAGATTAAACTTCAGCTCTTCAACTAGCAGCCACTTCTCTCCCTTGGCACGAGGGTGAAGTGACACAAGGTAAAGACCATTTCCTTCAAAGAAAAAGCCCAAAGGCTCTTCTACAAAGAGCTGAGAGCTCCTTCAGGAGTGTTAACTTGTGATGTGTGTTTTGGGAGGGGGAATATGGCCAAGGAGGCCAATGGGATCCTGGGGTGAATTAAGAGGAGTGTGGCCAGTAGATCGAGGGAGGTTCTCCTCCCCTTCTACTCTGCCCTGGTGAGACCTCACCTGCAATATTGTGTTCAGATTAGGGCTTCCCAGTTCAGGAATCTACTGCAGGGAGTCCAAGGGAGGCCTACAAAGGTGGTTAAGAGGCTGGAGCACTGCCCTATGAAGAGAGGCTGAGGGACCTGGGGCTTTTTGGTCAAGTGAAGAGAAGACTTAGAGGGAATCTGAGCAGTGTTTATAAATATCTGAGGGCTGAGGGTCAAGAGAGAGAGGACAAACTCTTCTCAGTTGCATCTTGTGATAGGACAACAACAGCACAGGAAGTTCCACCTCAGCATGAGGAAGAACTTCTTTACTGTAAGGGTCCCAGAACACTGGCACAGGCTCCCCAGAGAGGTTGTGGAGGCCTGTCTGGATGTGTTCCTGTGCAACCTGTGCTAGATTCTGTGGCCCTGCTTTGGCAGGGGGGTCAGACTCAATGATCTGTGGAGGTCCCTTCCAACCCCTGACATCCTGTGATCCTGTACATATCAGGAAGACATATCCCATACATTTTATCTGCACAACATTCATCTCTCAGTCTGTGATCCTTCACCCAGAATCACATTGGAATACTGCAGCTGAGGACACGTCTCTGATTGTGGTGGTGCCTCTAAGAAACAGCAGACTCCTCTAAAACCATGAAGCGTTCTGCAACGTACAAAGAGGTAATTTGCATTGAGAACCAATATGTTAATTATTGTGTCAACACATTGTTTTGGCATCTTTCTTGGCTCCTCGTCCCAGGGTACACAGCCACGTATGGTCCCAGTTTGTCTGCAGCATGTAAGATGTGTTTTGGCTCCGCGGCAGTCGCAAGGCTTGCTCAAAGAGATGCAAAGCAAGGCTGAGGAAGACGGGCACAGTTTGTGCTGTCTTATCTAGTCTAGCTTCACTCTGTCAGGAAACATCAATTAAATCAGATGGAGAAAGGAGGGTGGTTTTTTGGTTTTTGTTTGGTTTTTTTTTGTCTGGCTGGTTAAGTTAAATAAATATTGATGAAAGTAAAAGGATGGTTAAACAGATGAGTCAAAGTAACCTCCACGCCAGTCCCCATGGTTTATATAATGCCAAGTGGTGTCAGAGTACAAGTGTCAAATAGGGGCCCAAAGATGTTCTTGCTTCTTCATTTTATTTATCTCAAAGATGGCTGTGCTCTGAGTCAGGGGCCAGGAATAGCCATGCCAGGCACTGTGCTACCTCAGAACAAAAAAGAACTTTGCCTCTTGGCTATTCCTGCAGCCTGAAGGCTCTTAGGGCAACCAGAGTGTTGCAGATGGGAGGATCATGAGCAAGGGCTGTATGGCACAGCTTTTAGCTTCATGGCTCCCAGCATGAACCAGTATAAACACCCAGCACATGCAATGTCTGACTGCAGAACAGTTGGCTGCAGTGAGACTCTCCAACAGGGAGGTGGTTGAGGCTTTAAGTCTTTAAGGCCAGGCTGGATGAGGCTCTAGACAGCCTGATCTAGTGTGAGGTGTCCCTGCCCATGGCAGGGGGTTTGGAACTAGATGATCCTTGTGGTCCCTTCCTACCATGACTGATTCTGTGATTCTAACTAGAGCAGGCTGCCCAGGTTCACATAAAGTCTGGTCTTGAATGTCTCCAGGGAAGGAGCCTCCACCACATTCCTGGGCACCCTGTTCCAATATTTTACCACTCTCATTGTGAAGAACTTCTTCCTTATGTCCAGCCTAAATCTACCCCGCTCCAGTTTAAAACACCAGCATGCCCACTAACCTGTGTTCTGAAGTGCCATGTCTGCAAGGTTTTTCAACACCTCCAGGGATAGTGACAGAAGTTTCTTTCTTTATCTGGAACCCAGGAAAGAAAGGGTACTTCACTGAACTCCAAGCATTCTTGACAAGCCCCACTTATAATTTCATTGGTCCCTTTCACTCCTTTACCTGCAGGAATTAACCTTTCCTCCCTAAGGCCCCTGGTGAGCAGCTCTGCCAGCAGGTCGCTCTGCCAGGTGATCAGGGAGGCTCACAGAGCAGCAATGCCTGCAGGCCCCGGGGGTGTCAGTAGGTCTGCTCAGCTATGCTGAGTTTAGTCATGCATTTTAAGCTTCTTCCTGAACCAGGGTCTTAATTTTTGTGCCATTTTCCTGGAACAAAGAGGTCAGATTATTTATAGGTCGGGCTCCTTTGTGTGCGTGCAGCCAGTAATGCCTTCAGTGCTCCAGTTCCTAGTACTCTTTCCCCCTCTGGCTCTTAAGTCTCAGCTCTTCTCTCCTAATGCAGTAACAGTAATTACCCTATCGCTGCCCACCGCTGCACCCTCCCTCTGTGCCTGCCTTACCTCGCGCACGGCGCAGGCTGGCAGCCAGCCACAGCCCCTGGCATTTAGAGCTCATCCAAGAAGCCAACCAGCCCACAGACTTCCTGTTTTGTAGAGGTGGACTTCCCACCTTGCCAGAGCTGCCATGGGTGCCATGGGTGTGCTGGAAAGGCAGGAAGATAAAGGCGGTGCGCGGGCAAGCTCCGGCCCCAGCCCTGTTTGTCTTCTCTGCTCTTTCAGCCAGGCATGCAGTCAGGCAAAAGCACCACGGCTCCTTGCAACCAGGAGACAACATTGATGTGCTTTAAGCTCCCCAGTAGACCCACAGCATTTCACAATGTAATTGTTGTTTTGTGTCTGGCTGCTGAGCACAGGATGAGAGCCGTGGAGAGCTGGATCTGCTTGGGCCAAGATTCGGCACCGTCGTGACCTCTTGCTTGTTTTTGCTGTCCTACAACAGCCCATAGGGCTGCTGTACGGTGCACAGACTCACTTCACAGCTTCTTCAGTCCTTCTACATGTGCAAGGTCCATCTGTGGCTGCTTTGGGCTGAAATCCACAATCCATCAGTCCTCTGACATGTGTCTTGATCTCAAAATTGTAGAGAAGGGGCTGAGTGAGGAGGAGAAAAACCATTGAAGGGACAAGGATGGTTGGCTCCTCCCTGTTCTTCTGCCACCAAACCACTTGGCCTGAGGCAGGCTGGGGCTGCCCACCAGCCTGGCACAAAACAACACTCTCCTTCTGATTTTACCCAAACTCCTGCTCTTTCTGTGACCAATCTCTTTCTCCCACTCTCCTCACCCCAGAAAGGCTGCACTGGGCAGAGAGCTGCCCATAGGGGATTTCTGTGCCTCTCCCCAAACTGAACAGGGATGATCTGCTGGGCTGTCGGTGACCCAGACCATCAGTGGCCATCCTAATGGCTCAGCTTCCCCTGCTCAGGCACCAATAACTGCTCTCACTGTCAAAAATATTTTCAGAAGTGTAACCAACTAGAAAGCAAACTCATAAATTCTCCTCCCTGGCAGCACTTGTGGTGCCTCTGCTCTTGGGAGGAGAAGTTCTTTTTCTTCAACTGCTAAGCTGACACATCCAGGAGGATTTTTTTGGGCAGAGGTAACTGATGAAGTTAGACAAAATGAAAAGCAGGTGTTGGAGGAACCGCTCCTGACACTGATGCCAGCCTCACTCAGGCACAGCACCAGGCGAGGGTGCTCCATGCACTGCCCTGCACTGGGCACATCGCTCAGGGAAAATCTTCTGACACCATCTGAACATGGCCTGCTTCTGTCCTCCAGGTAGGGAGGAGCCTTTGCCCCTGTGCTGGTTGGTAGCTGTGAGCTGCCCAGCGTTAAGGTCCTTGGCTGTGTTTTGCCAAGAAGCTGTCCTGGCTGGGTAGGCAGGAGCCTTTCCCCCTGTGCTGGTTGGTAGCTGTGAGCTGCCCAGCGTTAAGGTCCTTGGCTGTGTTTTGTGGAGAAGCTGTCCTGGCTTGGGGCCCTGAGCGGGGCCTGGGGGACAGAAATGGCTCTTGGCCCTTTCCAGGAGTGAGCATGAGCACACTGCACACTGACTGCAAGCTTAGAAGGAAGTTTTATTTGCAAGAGCATCTATACAAAAGGCAATCAGGTAGGATAGGTAGGAAACTCCTGAAGCCCAAACAGGAACCCTCCAGATTCTCCTCCCTGAGGCGGCCTGAGGGTAGGCCCAAACTGCCCTCCCCAGCTGGGGCCTACAGGGCCTCAAGGGCCGCAGTGACGCAGCTCAGCTGCCTGCCTGGAGAGCCACGAGATCAGAAGGTGCTGTTCCTGTGGAGAACTGAAGGGAAGAAAGGCAGGTTAGAGAAGGGGAGAGATCAGTCAGGTGCTATCTTTTAAGCTGTGTTACTGGAATACAGAATAGAATAACAATATTGCAGTGTCCTGGGACGAGCAGGTCCATCCCCCTGGGCTGGGCCTCTGTGGTTTTGTTAAGGGGGACCTGGGATCCCTCAGACTACCACAGAAGCTTTTGCTCTTCTGCTGGTCACAGGTCCTCTGAAACTCAGCAGGAGCAAAGCTGCAGGGTCAGCTCCTTTAGCTTCTTTTGCTCCTTTAGCTGCTGCTCGTGGCTTGGGCTGCAATAAAAGCTCTTCACAGATCCCAGGCTCACAGGATGTCAGGGGTTGGAAGGGACCCAAAGACAGAATTGAGTCCAAACCCCCTGCCAGAGCAGGACCAGACAATCTAGCTCAGGGCACACAGAAACACATCCAGACAGGCCTTGAAAGTCTCCAGAGAAGGAGACTCTGCAGCCTCTCTGGGCAGGGCAGCCTGTGCCAGTGCTCTGGGACCCAGTGGTCTGTGACCTCTTTTGGACCTCTTCATGCAGAGCTTTGGCAATCTGAGGAGGCTGTGTTACTCAGTGGTGCTTCAAGTGAGTAGGGCCCAGGTATTCTTGGATTTGACAACCAACAGACATCTTCCTCAGTGAACTCGTACGAGGTGATGCTGCTTTGATGTACAATTAAGTTACGAGGGATCTAGTCACAGAGCAGAGCTTTGAACAGAGTAGCTCTCACTGTTTGAAGCCAATGAGGGAGTCAACACAAATACTTAAGCATCTGAGACTTGGTTTGCTAACAAGCAAGCTGCTGAAGCAGGGTGGCTCGAGTGGAGAAGGTGGAGGCTTGAGTGCAGCTGAGGCACAGGCAGAGGCGCAGAGGTGAGGGATCCCACACCCTGCCTGCTCATCCCACACATCCATGGCACTTAGTTCTTTAGCATGTCCTGCCTGAGAAGCCTCTGAAATCATAAAGTCATAGAATCAGTCAGAGTTGGATCATCTAGGTCCAACACCCCCACCATGGGCAGGGACACCTCATACTACATCGGGCTGTATAGAGCGTCATCCAGCTTGGCCTTAGAACACCTCCACGAATGGGGCTTACACCACCTCCCTGGCTCTGAGGTGACCTTATTGTGACCTTTCAGTATCTTAATGGGGCCTACAAGAAAGCTGGGGAGGGACTTCTTAGGATGTCATGTAGTGATAGGACTAGGGGGAATGGAACAAAGCTAGAAATGGGTAGATTCAGACTGGATGTTAGGAAGAAGTTCTTCACCGTGAGAGTGGTGAGACACTGGAAGGCTTTTGGGAAGATAGAAGGGTTCACAGGCTGCAGAAAGATGACCTAATCATTTAAAGACCAAGAAATGCCAGTATAACTGCCAAAAGCAAATCTGAGGTGAAACTTGTATTCCAGGAAAAGAAAAAACCAATGGGGAAAACTTCTTTAAATCCCAGTGTAAGAGAGGAAGAAAAGCAGAGTTGGGCTGCTGTTCAGTAAATGAGATTAGAGATAATCTAGGCATGGCCTAAAATCAAAGGAGTGTTTTACCTCTGTTCTTGTTTAAGGAAGACAAATCCTAGAGGCAAAAGCTGGCTGGTTAGTGGGAACTGGGATATGGAAATGGAATCGCTGCTGTGTGGAAACAAAGCTCAAAGAGCAGGCTGTGTCCCTCTAGGGTGGGGAGGCAGGTCATGCTTGTCCAGGTGTTCTGGAAAGACCAGGATGTGAGGTGTCACATCTAATAGCAGCTGGTTTCATGCATCTGTCGAGTCAGTGAGGGACCCTGTGTCTGCAGAATATCCATTGCAATGCCTTTGGTTGTGCAAGGTTCAGGAACAATCCAGGCAGCTACTGTCCTTCTACCTCTGACCTCACTGGTATGTGGTGGGGCTGTGGAACATGCCTTGAAGGTTAATTAGAACTGCACAGGCACATCAAAAATGGGATGAAGTGCAGCTAGAGGTACACTCTGCCAGACTGGCCTGATGGCTCACTTTGATAAAACAATTCTTCTTCCAGACAGGTGATATCTGCCAGAGTCCCTTTATCTAAGGCAGTTTAATGTATTTGCTATGATGTCAGGAATGAAGCAGCTGAGGTTGCTGGAGACAAATCAGATTAGCAGAGGAGCTGCATCGTTGGTAAGAGGAGACAGCAAGTCCTGAGGATGGAGATCTCAGGCCAGGAGGAGTTCTCTGGGAGAATCCTTCAAATAGGGGTTCAGAGAATCACAGAATGCCAGGCTGGAAGGGACCCCAAGGATCATCTGGTCCAGCCTTTCTATGTGATGGTGTGGCTGAAATGAGCTGGCCTAGCACCCTGTCAAGCTAAGTATTGAAACTGACCAATGTAGGGGAATCCACTGCTTCTCTTGGGAATTTTGGGACCAGTTTTGCTTTGATGTTTGCATTAATGGCATCCTCCTGGCCCAATCAAGCATTATGCTGCACAAAGCCTTGATGCACTGCTGGCAGGGAGATGGTTTGGAGGCTGGGCAGGATGAGCTGGGCCGTTCCAGAACAGCTGTAATAAAAGGAAGATGACATTCAAATAAAAGACAAAGGATCATGCAGGTGAAAAACAGTGTCAGAGGTGGCTTTTGCTATTAACAGGGAGTGAATCAGCTAGGAAAATAACTGAAGAAAAAAGAGAAGTCAGCACTAGATAGCCACAGAATGGTAGTGGTTGGAAGGGACCTCTGAAGATCACTGAGTCATAGAAGAGTTGTGTGCTGCCAGCTTGGTCCTTATGTTGCCTCTATTTCCAGTTGAGATGAGGAAGTATTAGAGTCAGATACACAGCCCAGAGTGACTTTCCTGCCCTCCCACCCCTCTGTTTGGGAAAGATGCACCAACAGCAGAGCAGCTGCAGAGGAGACTTAGGAGATTGGACACCCTCTCTGGACACCCTCTCAGAAGGCCTTGAGAAGGTCCTGGATCACATGCATGTGATGATGGGGATGGAGTCTTAAGCTCAGGTATCCAAACGCTGCCATCATGGGACTGCACTGGCCTGAGGCCAGCCCATTGCTGTCAGACACCACCACACTCACATTTGTTTTCTTTGGGTTAGGGGTAGAAGCAAGTGGCATAGGCAGGGGTAGGGGTAAAGGAGAGAGGAAAAGTCAGGCTGGATCAGCTCAGTGGCATTTCCCAGTACTTTGGAACCAAATGAAGCTCTGGTGCAATGTTTCACTACCTTCCACCAGCACCTCATGCTGCAGCTAGGCTCCAGAGAAGGGCCTAGAGAACTGGGTCTGGAGAACTGTTCTTACAAGGAGCAGCTGAAGGCACTGGGATAGTTCAGTCTGCAAAAGAGGAGGCTGAGGGGAGACTTCATGGCTCTCTACTGCTACTGTTTTTTACTGGTCAGGCATTGAAACAGGTTGCCCAGGGAGGTGGTGAAATGACTGTCCCTGGAGGTGTTCAAAGACTGTGTAGACATGGCATGTCAGGAGATGGCTTAATGGCCATGGTGGTGTTGGGTTGGTGGTTGGACTGGATGGCCTGAGAGGGCTTTCCCAACCAAAATGATTCTGTGACTCAGCTGTGTGGCCACGTTGGAGATCCCACTCCATGGTGGTGTGCCATGAGGAGCTTTCATAGTTGCAGGCAGTTAGATTTGGTTTATTTTTTTTTCATCAAAGCTTGGAAAAGTGACTAGAAAATGGACAAAAGCAACTGGCTGCCTAGGTGGTTCACAGCCAGGGTGATGAGCTGCACATGGCTCTGCCTAACAATTGCCAGAAGTTATGGAGAAGGAAGTCTGCGGGAGGGCTCCAGATGAAACCTAAACGAACAGGTATGAGCAGAGCCTGACCCTCTGGCCGTGCCTCAAGCCAGTCACACATGTAGCAGCCTGAGTTTGGAAGCTGCACTGCAGCCTCTTTGGAGAGAGGCTGTTGCTGGGGGCTCTCAGATAAGACCCATAAAGTTGCTGAGAAATGGCTTCCAGCCTGGGTTTGTTGCCCAAATACTGAGGTCAGAAAGGGGAGTAGAGGTGTTTGAGGATGTTAAGACTTCATTGCAGAGACAACATGGGTACACTTCTGAATTTCTTTAGCTTCCCTAAGAGCCAATACTGTCTCCATCAGTGATGCCTTTCTAGAGTGGGGGGAAGGGGAGGGAAAGGCAGAGTGTGAGAGAAGAGTAAATGTGAAAGAGGAGAGCCAGATGCCCATGAGAAAACACAAGAATTAAAAGAGGAGGCTCTAAAAGCTCGTGTACGCATTTGCAGGTTTGGCAAAGCAGCCAGGGGGGCTCCTGCTCCTTTGGTGAGGGCAGCTGGGAGCAGAGCAGGACTCTTGGGCAGAGAGCCCTGGCATCTGGTGATAAACACATTGGTGTGGAGAAGCGGAGTCAAACACAACCATTCAACTGATTATTCACCGTTCACTCTGTTCACTGTGGGCAGATACTCCTTTTGGGGTTAGCTTTATGGGCCGTACAGATTGTCAGAGTGGATCTAATTAGCAGGAGAAATCCGAATGGAACAATGCCTGCTAATTGTTGTTAATGACGCAAGTGTATTAAACAAGCTCTAATGAAAGCTTGAGCTGCGCTGAAGGGCAAACCAACATTAACAGTTGGACCTTAAAATGCTACAAGTCCCTCCCTTACCTCACTGCTGTCTGGGGGTGGTTAAGGTGAGCTCCCACCTTGCAAGCAGCCCTGACTTGCCAAACACTTCTCAGTGGCCACTGGAGTAAAATGCTGCAAGAAGTGAATGAGCTGTGGAGCTTGGCTAGGACAAGTGATCTGGAACTGGTGGACAAGCTGGAAGCACAGAAAAGACATTTAAGATTTATAGATTCAGAGAATGGGTTGGGTTGGAAGGGACATTAAAGATCATCTAGTTCCAATCTCCTTTCCACTAGCCCAGGCTGCTCACAGTCTCATCCAACCTGGCCTTGAACACCTCCAGGGTGGGGGCATGCCCAACCTCCCTGGGCAACCTGTTCCAGTGTCTCACTACCCTTACTATAAAGAACTTCTTTCTAACCTTCTAAGGTCCAGTCAAACCTCAGCTGCCTGCAAAGCTGGTTTAAAAACCAGAACCCTTTATTACTTGCATAGTCTCCAGACTGTGCCTCTGTGCAGGTGCAGAGCCTCCAGCCTGGGAGCTGGACCATCCCAGGCTCCCCAGCTCTTGGCACATCTCTCCACCAAGCAGGCGTAGGATAGGCCACCACCCAAGCATTTGGGACTAAGTTTGGATTGTGTGTTATGCAATAGCTACACAAACACTCAAACCCTATTTTATTGCTTTCGCCACTGGTGGTGGGCACGCAGATTTTTTTTTTTTTTTCCTGACCACACAGCAAAACTGTGAACCTGGATGACTGGGAAAGACCTGGTCCAGAGCAGGTTAGTAGCCCCCAAACCAGAGTGTTGACAGCTGCTGCTCTCAATCTGTGCAAACTGCCACTAGTGGAGCTGGGACAACTCACAGCAGTCATAGATTTGGTCCAGAACGGAGCTTCGGTTCTTAAATGGGATGTCCCTGAACCCATGCCTTGTTTTTTTCCTTTCTTTCCAGCCTTCAAAATGTTTCAGATTGGTCTTCAATTCCAGACCTACCTGTTCCTCTGCAGTTTTTTTAAGGTAAGATGGGTACATAAGAGGTCAATGGTGTAGAGAAGCTGTTGGGAAAGGTGGTTTGAGCTGCAAAATTTTGTTTTTCAGAGGTTAAAGGCAAGTTAGCTGGGGTGTCTTGGCAACACTATAAATGCAAATGTGAGGGGAAGCTTGGACAGTTGAAACATTTTTCACTTATTCATCCTTCCAAATGTGTGTGGGCAAGACAATGTGGTGCAGCCAACAATTCAGACTCTCCCTTACCTTACTTTTACTTTACATTTTTTTTCTGTGGCATACCAGATGAGAGTTCAAATGTGGGAAGGAAAGCAGAAGGATGAATATTAGAGTGGGAGTTTCCAGACCATGGCATCACACAAGACCTCCATGCCTGCAGGCCACTGTGTCCTGGATGCATGCAGAGCTGGTTGTTAAATACCACTTCATTGATCCGGTGGTGGAATGTTGGTGAGGAAGCTCAAACAAAAATAGTTCTAGTTAAAAAAAAAAAAAAACCAAAACACAAAAGCTTTGTAAAATAATTGAGGAAATTGAATGAGAACAAATGAAAGGGCCGACAAATACAAACACAGATAATACTTCTGTTTGAGACAGCACTTAAGAGTGCTCTCAGTGAGTTTCTTGTATAAACCCTTCAAACATCCACAAACATTTTCAATGTGGGGTGAGGTTTTCTGATAGGTTTGTTCAAATGCCTTAAAAGCAGAGAGAAAAGAAACAGTTCTTCTGTGTTTCTTCTTCCTCCTCTTACTGATGGTTTCTTCCTTCTCTTACTGACAAAGGTTTCTTCTGTGTTTCTTCTTCCTTCTCTTCTGATGAAGGTTCCTTCTGTGTTTCTTCTTCCTCCTCTTAATGAGGAAGGTTTCTTCTGTGTTTCTTCTTTCTCCTTTTACTGATGAAGGTTTCTTCTTTTTCTTACTGATGAAGGTTTCTTTTGTGTTTCTTCTTCTTTCTCTTATTGAGGAAGGTTTCTTCTGTGTTTCTTCTTTCTCCTCTTACTGATGAAGGCTTCTTCTGTATTTCTTCTTCCTCCTTTTACTGATGAAGGTTTCTTCTGTGCTTCTTTTTCCTCCTCTTACTGATGAAGGTTTGATTCATTACAATGAGCCTGTTAGTAGGCCCTGGGTTTTGCCAAGGATGTGTAAGGTTAAAAATTAAAAGGCTGTGAAATCACTTCATATATTTTGTATATTTTAAGGTCTTCTGTTTGAGCTTTTCCAGTGACTGTCAAATAAGTTTAGTTTGGTTTTATTTTTTTCCCCCACAGATTCAAATTCATACCTAGAAATGTATTTTCCCCAGCTAAGAGTGGCATCATCACTTCATTTTTGTCTGTTAAAAATAATGATGAGATTTGATTTTTTTTTCTCCTATGCTTTTATTTCTACACAAGTATAAATGGTGATTTTTTTCAAAATTTATTTTATTTTTATGTCTCTTTGCTATTTAGATGTGTCAAGGAATTTCAAAGGGAAAAAAAATGTGCCATTGACAGCAAAATTCCTACACTGTCAGGCAAGCCTTGTTTTAAACACCAGGAGTGAATTGTTTCTTTGCAAGTTCTTTGAGTAAGAGAATGCATGAGAACAAAATCTCCATTTCTGGAGATAGTCCAAAGTCAATGGAATAAGGTGCTGAGGAGCCTGAAACTAGTGTAGAAGCAGATCCAGCTCTGCTTCTTATGCTTGTTCCATATGAGCTCCACAGGTCCCTTCCAACACTAAGTATTCCACGATACTAAAATCAGATTTTCTTACCTCACAATTTTCAGTGTATTTCTTCTAGTCTTACTGAAATTTAGAGTTCTTCCAGGTATTTCTTTAATCAAAACCTTGGTCAGAGTTCGTTTATCCCTTCGCTATTAGCAGTTGCAATAAACGAAGCTGTTACCTTCAAGTGGAAGGCTAGGAAATGATTAAAATTTACAAAGAGACCTCTTGGTATTTCTTTAACAAGAATGAGCGAATGCACAGGAGGAATCTTCACAAAGCATTTTGTTAATTCATTTGCAAATACTGTGAGAGAAGGCATAACAGAACCAGCAAGATACCTCTGATCATTTTATAACCAAGCTGCATTCCGTTACAGCTCCAACAGGCTAACAAAACCCTTCTGTCTTGATTACCCAAACCCACCAGGCTGTATCTAACAAATTGCCTGGTGTTTTAAAGGTGCTTTTACAGACAAATCTCTCTAATGCAACTTTCCCACATATTTGCCTTGAAATTAACAACCAATGGAGCACTTAAGAATACAAAACAGAGTGAAGTATGGCAGTATGGGTCATGATGGGCTTCCCAGGATGGAGCTGCGCTCCCTTTTATGCAGTAATTTAGGGAACACGGCATAGCTCACATGCAGCCCCCTCAAAAGATGTTACTCTTTTTTAATTGCAGAATCCACGAACCTGCACAGGTGGAAACAGTTTAATCTGTTAAACTACAGATTAGTCTTCCAAGCCTGTGTTCTCTTAGCGTGGCTGTTGCGGGTTTTCAGGAACTAGAACTATTCCACCTATGAGATGGTGACTTTAGTGACTGAGCCTGGCTGTCAGCAACACAGAGACCTGTTGTCAGAGCTTGAAAGGACAAACACTGCAATGACATTTATTGATTTAAATGCCATCGTCACTTTTTTCTTCTCAGTGCTATCCCAAGATCACAGAATGACAGAACGTTAGGGGATGGAAGGAACCTCAAAAACTCATCTAGTCCAACCCCACCGCCAGAGCAGGATCTCCTATACCAGATCACACAGGAACACATCCAGGCAGGTTTTTAGTATCTCCAGAGTGGGAGACTCCACAACCCCCCTGGGCAGCCTGTTCCAGTGTTCTGTCACCCTCAAAGGGAAAAAAATTTCTTCTCATATTTAAATGAAACTTCCTATGCCTCAGCTTCCTCCCATTGCCCCTTGTCCTGTCACTCGGCATCACCCAGCAGAGCCTGGCTCCATCCTGGCACTCACCTTTACATCTTTATAACCACTGATGAGGTCACCTCTCAGTCTCCTCCAAGCTAGAGCCCCAGCTCCTTCAGCCTCTCCTAGTAAGAGATATTCCATTCCTGTAGTGGAAGATGTTGTTCAGTGTCAGTGTCCACTCCTTTTTGTGCACATGACTTCTCCATCCATTTCCTTTTCCAGGGTTGCTCTGAACTGAATGTTTGGCAACACTGAAGGACCTTTCATGCCAGCTGCAGCCTGCCCCAGAAGGCCTCCTCCTACAAATGGCTGGGTGGTACACCCATGGAGGATGATGGTGAGCAAAACAGTGTTGGGCAGTGGGAAGTGGTCTGCTGCTGGTTATAGAACCATAGAATTGCCTGGTTGGAAAGGACTTGTAAGATCATCACATCTAACCATAACCTAACATCTCCCTGTACACAACTGTTAGACCTTGCTTCTAAGAACTTCATACAAACATCTTTTAAACACCTCCGGAGGGCAATGACTCCACCACTTCCCTGGGCAGCCTGTTCCATTGTCTGATGACTCTTGGAACAGGCTGCCTAGGGAAGTGCTGAAAGAAGCTTTCAGATGCTTTGCTGCTGCTTCTCACCTCCTGGAGATGAAGTTGCAGCTGATAAGCTTCTGCCTGAAGCAGGAGTCTCCCCACCCTTTATGTTAAGCAGAACACACTTTGCTCTAGTCTGGGGACATGTCATAAGCTGTAATTTGAGGACAGCTAAACTGGCTGTGCAGTTCCCTTCTGCTCAGCCCAGCCTTTGTGTTTCCTATCATGAATTAGGTAGGGCAAACGCAGCCAGAGAAAACAAGGGCTGAAACCTGCCATCAGAGCTCAGCCCCATCACACCACCAGTGCCCGAGGCTGGAATTCGATCATGGGGGAGCTAATAATAACACACAGCAAAGAGCAGAGCACTTTGCTGCTGTTGCTGAAAGCAGGAAAAATACCATCTTAATTTAGAGACTTATTATGGCAGGACATGCCAACAAATGCTGTGTTCTGCTCTGGTATACACTCTTAATGAAATCATTTAACAAACAAAAAGCACCTTCTGAAAATACAGTTTCCAAACCCCAAAAGCTGCTCTGTTCTTTATTCAGCACCACCAAAAAAAAAAAAAAAAAGCAGCTTTGACATCCACAAAGTACTCTAAAGTGGGCAAAAATAAACTAAAATGAACCCACTAACTTTTCTGCCTCTGGTAACCTGTTAGTTACCTCTGTGGGCTGCAGAATATTCCATGAAAATGCTTTATTGTTGGTGTGTTTTTTTTCAGTTAGATTTGGTTTTCATCATATTTAATACACTCATTTTATCAAAGCTCATTCTTAAAAATAGCCAAAGAAGCACAAGCACTTCTGAGGCCTCATTCCTAGAGACACTCAAGGTCAAACCTGATGAGGCTCTGAGCAACCTGATCTACTTAAAGATGTCTTTGCTTGCTGGGCGGGGTGTGTTGGACAAGATGACCCTCAAAGGCCCCTTCCAACCCCTTGCATTCTATGTCTCTATGCAAATCCTGCTGGCATTCCATGGCTCTCATTTTCCCTGGATGTGAGAAAAAAGCCCCAAGTCTTGAAGACATTGCAGTGAGATGAATTAGGATGCTGTTTGCACACAGCAGCATGCATGCAGGGCCCCACCAGGCTGCTCTGTGCCTTCCCGTGTTGCTCCAGCTGGGAAAGCAGAGGTGGGCTGCAGACCTGCTGGAGACTCCCATCATTGAATGAGCTTTTTCAGGACTGAAATCCTTTGCTCCATCCTGCCAGGAATGGGTGAGGTGGAGAAACTTAGATGTGCCATGAGGTTGCTGAAGACTGACATCCCTCAGAGCCATCAGTGGTCCTCTGCTGCTGTGAAGGCTCCCCAGTACCAAGATGAATGAAGGTCTACCTGAGACCTTATCAGAGAGCCAAGCTGGATTCAGGCTACTTGAGACCTTATCAGAGACCTTCTTGCTCTCTACAGTTACCTGAGAGAAGGTTATAGAGAAGTGGGAGTTTGTCTGTTCAAACAAGTAACAAGAAACAGCCTCAAGTTGCACCAAGGAAAGGTGAAATTGAATATTAGTAAAATGTCTTTACTGAAAGAGAGGTCAGGCACTGGGACAGGCTGCCCAGGGAGGTGTAGTGCTTATGGTTTAGCTGAAGACCTGCCAGTCCCTCAGGCTAATGATTGGATGATCTTAAAGGTCTTCAAGACCTTTTGTGATATTCTTTGCTCTTTCACAGTGTCTCCCGTAGCACAGTGGATGAAGCCACCATGGTAGAAGAGCAGGCTGCACCATCACCAGCAGCACAGCTAGAGCTTTCCACGTGCACCCTGGGAGGTGACCTGCATTTCATTTGACAGCAGTTTATCATCATTATCCAGTAATTGTAAGTGAAAAACCAGAGAAATCCTGCATGTGGTTGGAAAATGTGGTTGGGAAATGATCAGCCTTATTTTCTTTGGTGGGGAGCTTATTCTCACGAGTTGCAAAGCATTCTCCAGCAAGGAAGGAGTGTTTGGGATTTCCCAGTTTTAGAGCCGGTAAGAAATCATTTGGCTGTCACTAACGTTATGTAAATACAGGGTTCATGTTTATACTCTACAAAATGCATTTACAAGAAGAAGGTCGACTAATTCAGAGGTCAGTTTCTAATTCAAGGTTAGTGCTCAACAGTTGTGTTGGTTTCTTTTTTTTTTTTTTCCTCCCTGCCAAATAAAACCACTAAAGGCTAAATTAAAAGCAGGTGCTCTAACCCTCCCTTATCTAGTTGCTGATATAAAGAAGGTGGGAGTAGTTTTGCTATCAAATTTAATGCCACTTTCAAAGGAGTGAAGTAAAACGACCTGCAGAAGCTTTTGTACAAGGATGTGCACTAAGACTGCCTGACTTAGACGGTGTGAAGTGCTTGAGTACATGAAAGCCACCTTTCAGTGCCCTGTCACTGTTATGGTCCCAGAGGCTTGGTTTACCAGGGCCAGGATTAAATAAATAGCAATTAAAGCAACAAATCCTCCTCTTCATTAGGCAGAGCAATTGGTTACAGAACCAAAACAAACAGGTGATCAGCACCATGACACTTGGGCCCCTTTTAGATGTTTGGCTATCCGAGTCATGGTGGAAGAGATTGGATCCATTAACTCCTTTAAAGCCATCCTAGATGGCAACCTTAAAGTTGGCTGCCCAACCTCAGCTGTCAAAATCTGCACCAGCATTTCATTCTCCCTTCTTTCTTTACCACTGCTCAAAACCCATCTGGTCTTTAAACTGTCACTTAAACTGAGGAAAACTACAGTCCAGTGGTATTTGCTAGCTTCTCAGGTGGAAGGCTTGAACCTCTGGTTCTGGTTTTTAAACCAGCTTTGAAGGCAACCAAGGTTTGACTGGACTTGATGATCTTAAGACTGGATGTTAGAAGTTCTTTACAGTGAGGGTGTTGAGACACTGGCATAGGTTGCCCAGGGGTGTTGGGGATGGCCCCTCCCTGGAGCTGTTCAAGGCCAGGTTGGATGAGACTGTGAGCAAGCTGGTCTAGTGGAAGGTGTCCCTGCCCATGGTGTTGGGGGTGGGACTAGATGATCTTTAAGGTCCCTTCCAACCCATTCTTTGACTCTGATTCTATGAAATGATTGGCCCAGGTCTGCGAATATGTGTAGGGGTGATAAATGCTTAAGAAGATGCAGACACTGTCGAGTGGTGGGACTGTGGTGTGCAGGCACCATGGTCAGGAGCTTCCCAACTCCCTGGCCACTGAGCTATGGACTTTGCTGGGGTCAGGTAGGCTCTCCATAGATCCCAAGCAACATGTCTAGTACTTAGAGCTGCAGAAGAGAAATTTCTTGCTTATGACTAGAGAATTGAGTAGTGCAGCACTCATCTGCGGAGCCAGCTAGCTCACAGAGATTTCTTTCTGGCAAAAATCATTGTGGTTATGTAAAGTAATCTGCTAATTTTGGGAGTATAAAATAGAAGCTGAATTATGAAACATCAGGTCAGTGCTGCCTGTAGGTCTAGCACACTATGCAGGGGTGCACTGGCCCAGCAGAGAGTGAGAGTAATCAGAGTGATTAAAGGCTAATACTGAATATGTGCAACTTCAGTTGGTCACGTTGCATTTGTACCTGGATTCTGACTGTGACTGCAGAGCCTTCCAGGAGACAAAATATGTAGCCTAACAAGTAAGGGCTTTAGGTTTTTGGATTAAGAGGAGAAATGGTTTTGAATGGATCAGCCAAGATAGCAATAATTGCCATGAGGCTTAATGCAGCTTGTGCAGAAAATGTTTCTCAATTGCTTATGGTGGATTGTCAGATGTAGGAGCAGACAAATAGAGCAGATTGTGAAAACAATCCTAGCACAGCTTCCAGCAACAGAAGTTAAACTTTTTTTTTTTTCTTTTTTGGTGCTAAGAAATGTGAAATTACCCCCCCCAAAAAAGAAAAAAGAAGTTGTACCAGTTGCTGCAGAACTAAAAGCATAAAATACCCTTAGTTGCAATCACAGAATCATTGAGGCTGAGATCATCAAGTCCAGCCTATAACCTAAATTCATTCACTATGTGTCATCTGATGAAAATAATTTGCTCAGTAGCATTTTATCTAAGAGCAACCTTTGGAAAATGCTACATTTTGGCAGAAAAGGTCTCTTGTATTGACATGCACACAATGAAGCTCTTTGCAAATTGAGAAATGAGTTTAAAGGGGAAAAAAAAAAAACAACCTGGGCTGAAAAAAAAAAATTACCACCTCCCCCCCAATTTTTTTCCCCCTGCTGTTCACTACAGACTCAAACCATGTTAAAACACTTCCAATGAATTTTTTTGTCATTAGCTACAAGAAAACTGCTCTGTTGTTTGAGTGTTTTCAAGGCAGCAATAAAGCAATGTCAGGAATTTTTTGAAGAACAAACCAACAACCAACCAACCCCAGTGCTCAAAAGTAGCTTGTAACCAAACTTTCTGGATTTCAATACTATCCTTAGTTGGAGATGGCAAAATTAACTTTGGGAAATGCTACTTTCTAAAAGCTTAATGAGAGAGAAAAAAAAAAAAAAAAGAGTGAGTGATTGCTGCCAAGCAGCTTCTGAAATCATATATATTGCCTACATCTATAATAGATGATCATTTCATCTTGAGGCTTTGGCATAGTTTTCAGTCATTCAGAGGGTTTAATCACCTCTCCAAATGTCAGAATTACCAACCTTTGTCAAACTTCAGCTCATGCCCTTCACAGTTTATTTCTAAACATGAAAGTTAAAAGATCTATCAAATGTTTTCCAGCTAATAGAAGTTATTTTTCTCCACTGTTTAAGAAGCCCTCAATTGGTGGTTTTAAATTCCTTAAGAATGAGAAAGATGGCGATGAAGGAGATGGCCTCAGGTTGTGCCAGGGGAGGTTTGAGTTGGACATGAAGAGCAATTTCTTCCCTGGAGAGACTAGGGGTGGGTTGTCAGGCACTGGACAAGGCTGCCTAAGGCAGTAGTAGAGTCCCAGTCCCTTGAGGGGAATTAAGAGCTGTGTAGATGTGGTGCTGAGGGACATGGCTTGGCAGCAGACTTGGGAGTGTTGGGTTAGTGGTTGGACTTGGTGCTCTTGAAGGTCTCTTCCAACCAAAGTGATTCTATGATTCTCTGTTTCCAGTGAGTGAATGCTCCTTATCTTCCCCCTATGCTGTGCTAAAAGTTTGACTGCTCTAATTTTAAAGCTACCTAATCTTTTATGTGGTAAAGCACATGAAATCATGTGTGATTAGAAGTACAGATTACAAGCAGCATTCATTTATTTGCTGTTATTTATATATATATAATCTTTATCTAACATGTGTTATGTGGCTTTAAAAAAAAATACATTTAGTCACATTAAGTCTCCAACTTTTCCTTCAGAGGGCAAAGCTGCTTCAACTCAGCTGAGATATCTTACAGGGGGGAGGGAACAGAATTATATTTTTACAAAGTCTATAATCACCAGTGAAAGTTTTGATGCTTGCTGGTGAATTGAGTGTGAAGCCTGTGCAGAAAGGATGCTTTTTACTAGGGGAGATCCACACAAATGAGCATAGAGACCTTGGGAGTCTCACACAGGAAAACAGGCACATATTCTTTTTTGAGAAATGTGAGTTTTTTCAGCCTCTTGGAACATGTGGAATGTGTTATATTAATTTCACTGTTGCATTTGAGGCATGTATGAATATTTTCTTTGTATACACACGGCTGGAAAGATTGCAGAAACCTATTAAAGGCAAACTCTGCTGAAGGTTGAGCTTGCAATTTAAAGTGATTTTTTTTTAATTGTAAAAGTAGGGATTTGTATTAATTTTTTTTTTTTTTTTTAAGATGTGCTTAAATGTACCACTAAAGTGATGCTTATCAGTTTACCAATAAACTGAAGCTTATCAGAGTGGAATGTCACACTTGAGAGCAGTGGAAATTTCCATCATGGAGAAAATCAGGCAATACTTGAAAAGCAGAACGGCATTTCCTGCAATGTCACTTAAAATAATGTTCCTAATTCCTACCCAGAAATGTGTCCAACCTGTTCAAGAATGCTGCTTTCAGGACAGATGATTTGTTCTACACAGTGCAAGTCTGCATCCATGCTTTTAGTTCAGTCCTGGGACTTGAAGGGGGTGTGGTGGTTGTTTTTTTTGTTTTCAAGTGTCACTAAATCTTTCTCCCTGCCTTTCTGCTGCTAGATTAATTCTTTTCTGTGTAAGGGCCCTTCTTTTAAAGTCCTCCATTATTCCTTTCTGACCATACTGGGGAACTTATCCAAGTCAACAAAAAGGCAGCCTTTATCCCAGAGAGGCTGTTCATGAAGTGGATGGTTTCATGCATTACTGGGGGAGAATTGCCTTAGCATCGCCTATTCAGGCTGATGTGCCAGGTGCATCCACTTACATGGCTCAAAATGCTGCTACCACCACATCCTCCACTGCCAAGACCATTATGTACTCTGAGTGATGGAGCAAGAGGCAGGACTTTAGATCTTCACTGCTGGGAAGTGGAGGGAGAGAGACTGATCTTTGTATCTCCAATGGTAGGGGAAAAAAAAAGAATCTGCTGTAGGGAACCTTTTAACTCTCTACAGCTCTGCAACTGCGAGAGCTTCGGAAGAAGATGAGGAGGAAAACAGCAGGAGTTTAGAGCAAGGCTCTGCTCTGCATCACTGCCCTGAGATACTGTAAAGAGGACAAAAGCAAACTGGGATATAAATAGAGAATGACATTTTCCCTGCATTGTCCACAATGAATACATTTGTACATGCACAAAATCGTTGGAACGAGACAACATGCATGCCTGATGTGGAAGAAAAGCCTGTTTGTGCTTAGTACATTGGAGACATTGTTTAAAAAGAGTTCATCCTTTTGTAAATATTGCCTCGGCATTGGTGCCAGGGTCACTGCTGCTTGGCACTGTCAGCTGAGTGAGTATCTGTCATGCATGTGCTGCTGGGAGAAATTTTCATGTGGGTTCCGGATTTAAAAGGAGAAAATTATCCTCCTAATGACTGTCCTGGTCATTGGTAGTTAATACTCCCTGCTTTCCTCTAGTTTCTTCCATACTTAGCCTAGTTTTATGCACCTAAAGGGTGCTTCATGTTTCACCACGAAATAAAGCTCACCTCATCCCTCAGGTGCTACTACTATGTGCAGAGAATGAGGACATCCTTTTTGGACAAACACCTGGCTGGTGGAAATCTTGCCTTTGCTTTGCATCTGTAGTGATAGAGAGAGCAGGTCTAGGCTATGCTCCTTCCTCAAGCAAAGTGGCTGATGTCAGCTGGACAGTGCCAAGCTGGAGACTTTGGGCTTTGTCAGGTGGACAGTGCCAAGCTGGAGACTTTGGGCTTTGTCAGGTGGACAGTACCAAGCTGGAGACTTTGGCTTTGTCAGGTGGACAGTGCCAAGCTGGAGACTTTGGCTTTGTCCATTTTTTTTTTTCCTGGTTAGGTAGGATAGAGGCTTGATGATCACTCCAACATCACTCAGGTGAAGTGAAGCCAGAGTTTGTTAGCAGATCTGTATGAACAGCTTTTAGCAGCAGCAAGAGCCTTGGATGAATACTCAAGTAAAAGCAAGAGTAATACCAAAAGGAGAATGGTTGCTCCAAACAAGTCTGTGTCTGTTAGGGTTTCCAACATGCTGTGGTTAGTCTGGGAGGTAATTCTTACTGCAAGAAGATCCACTTCAAAAGTATTTATACCATGCAATGGGTTTGGCAGTCCAGGAATCATAGAATCATAGAATGGCTTAGGTTGGAAGAGACCTCAAAGATCATCTAATTCCACCCCACACACACACACTATAGGCAGGGACACCTCCTACTAGAATTGTGCAGGTGTGGAGGAGCACAAAGGATGGCAGAGTTAGTCCAGCCCCTGGCTGAGACCTGCTTTCAGTAAAGGCCATTAAAAATGGAAAGGCTTTAACTAAATTGTCTCTGAGTGATCCCTACCAGAGGAATCCCCGTTGTAGGCAGCCTGGGCATCTTCTTAAATCCCAGCTATCCATTCCCAGTGGGGCTGGTTTAACCCTAACAAAAAATAAAATTTTATCTAACTTGAGTCAAATAATATTTGCTTTTTTTGGATGACAAGGAAATATGAAAAAGGATAAGTCAACAGCATTACATGTGCATCTTATATTAAAATTGCATATTCTTTGTCTCATTTTGGATATACCTCCCTGCCCTCATTTCCTTGTCTGATTAGGAATGGGCTTTTATTTCCTGAAAACCTCCTGCTCCAGGAAGGGAATTAATGTATTTGTAATCTGAGGATACTGCTCCCCCATCAAGATAAACTGCAACCTGAAACTACAGAAATTGCAGGACCCTCCAGCATTTGATGCCAGCAGGCAAATGCAGTTATCCCTATGACACTGACAAATAAATCAGGGGAAAGTGAACTACTGACTTGCCCTGAAAGTACTGAATGAAAGAGCTGCAAATTATACCTTTAAAAAATGCTGTGATGTTCAGGCAATTTGGAAAATGTTTCCCTGCCCTAAAGAAGGTGTAGTTAAAGTTCAGACAAGATGCAGTAGGAACCATTGTACCAGGCTTATACAGCATCTGAGGATAATGAGGCCACACATCCTGAAGATTACTGCACTCTGCCAGCCTCTGCTTTTATCTCTATGGCCACAGAACCGAAGATTCTGTGTTTTGGTTGGAAGAGACCTTTAGGATCACTAAGTGTGAACTGTTAACCCAGGGCCACTGAGTCTCCACTTAACCAGGCCACTCAGCACCACATCTACACGGCTCTTAAATCTCTCCAGGCATGGTGACTCCATCACTGCCCTGGGCAGCCTGTTTCAGTGCTTGACAGCCCTTTCAGACAAGATTTTTTTCCTAATACAGAACCCAAACCTCCCGTGGTGCAACTTGAGGGGCTCTTGTCCTATCACTTGTTGCCTGGGAGAAGAGACCAACAGCCACCTTGCTGCAGCCCCCAGAGAAGAGCAATGAAGCTGCTGAAGGGTCTGGAGGATAGGGTTTGCAAGGGGTGGTTGAGGGTTGTTTAGCCTGAAGCAAAGGAGGTTGAGGGGAGACCTTGCTCTCTAGTAGGAGGTGTCCCTGCCTATGGTGGGGGGTTGGAACTGGATGATTTTGAGGTCCCTTCAACATAAACCATTCTATGACTCTATTCTGTGAAAGGAGGTTGTAGCAAGGGGGTGCTGGCCTCTTCTCCCAAGTAACAAATGATAGGATAAGAGGAAATGGCCTCAAGTTGTGCCAAAGGAGGTTTATGTTTAGGTTGCATATTAGGAAAAAATTCTCCAATGAAAGAGTTGTCAAGCAGTTGTTTCCACCCAAGTTCATCTGCTGTTTTGTTATTCAGCTTTACAGTGTCTTCTCTCCTCCACTCTTTGTGCTGACAGTAACCTCTGCAACATTTTTCCGTGCCCCTTCCCAGATTTCTGATTAGGCTGTGCAATGCTGGTCGAGAGGCTCTCTGTCTCCCGTTGCCATGAAAAGTGAGCATTCACTTCTGTGCTTTGCTTCCTCTCTCTTCACCAGTTTGTCTGTGTGAGAAGCTGCCCACACAGCTTATCTACTTTGGTAAAAGCTGTCCAATGTCCTTTTAATGTGTTGTGGGTGTGCTGGCCAAGTTTCCTTTCCCCATAGAGAGGAACTTTCAAGGCATGGCTTCTCCTCACATTTCTTTCTCAAAGTCACATTTCCTTGCCCATTTGTTCTCTAATTCTTTTCTTTAACCAGTTTACCTGGCTTGCTCATCAGGCCTAATGGTCTGTTAGTTACCTGTATCCTGCTCTCCAGCCATTGCTAAAAATTAGTGCCACGTGAGCCAGTGAGTTTTACCTTGAACGCACTTTTGGATACAGTTCATAGTGTTTTTATAGACATATCCTGACAGATAGATGTTCTTTTCCATTTTCTTTATTTGAGTGTGACTTCAGGTTTTTATAGGATGCCTTTTAACTTGTAGTAACCTTAACCAAGTTGTTTAGCTATGTTCACTTTCTTTTTAAGACTTTATTAAACCTCCAAGATATGGCCAGCCCTTGGCTGGACTAGAACTGAAGTGTGAAAGTGCTGGAGCAGTAAATTGCAGGATTTAGAGGCTCTTATGTTTATGATCTTCTCAGCTACATACTAAAGACTCCAAGAAAATCCCATTTCACCATCATCTCTGTGAGTGAGCTTCTCCTTGAATCCTTTACATGGAGGTGAAAAGGGGAAAAAAATACTTCATTTAGCTTGGTTTCTGGGTGGGGAAAACTTGTACAGGCTGGTCCTTGAATCCAAGTACAAAAGCAGCTACCTCAAATAGGATTTTAGAAGTTAACAGAGTTTAAAATAGGGGATGGGGAGAATTGAGACTGCCCACTGAGAACTTGGATGCAAGGAAGCATAGGATAAATTGGGTAAGTAAAAAATAAGAAAACTACTATGAAGCTTTCCTAGGACTACATTATGGCATTAAAAAAAAAAGAAACAAACCAACAAATTCTTTTAATGCACAGAGGAAATGAGCTGACTTAACCTGACTGGACTTCAGAAAAAAATATTTGTTAGTGTGTTACTTGGGAAAAAATAACCAAAACAAAACCCCCAAACTAAGGAAGACAGCAATTACTAAATTAATTCTTAATACAAATAAAGCTTGTTGAAGTAGTTTTGAAGGGGAAGTCTCAGCCCAGAGGAAAGCTGATATCAGAGACCCTTAAAAAACTATACAAGATAGATCTTACTACTGATTTTCCCTAACTGCCTTAACCCAGGAATAGTCAGACAGTGACACAAAGCAAGGGTACAAAGAGGGGCTGGAATACTGTATGACAAAGTCCACAAAGGTTGTTTGAGATGATGGACTTGGCTCAGTATTCTGGAGCTCAGCATACACCAAACCTAGTAAAAGTTCTGTGTGATAAATCATCATGGCCAAGTTCCTCACTTGTCCTGCAGGCACAGAAGTAAAACCTATCAAGTGAGATTACTATATAAAAATGCCATTAACACAAATTTCATACAGCAAGTTCCAAGGAAAAGTGAAGTAAAGAAAGAAAAATAGATATTTTTTTTTTTGCTTGTTTAATTAGGGGAAAGTAGGATCATAGAATGGTAGGGATTGGAAGGGACATCTGGAGATCATAAATTCCAACCACTGAGTTTGTGGAGTTACTAACTTCTGAGACACAACCACTGAAATCCTCCAGGTTCCTTTATTTACCAAAAAAAAAAAAAAAAAGGGTAATTGTTATTACATGTTAATCAAGAGTGCCACAGATCTTCTGTACAACCTGCTCTGCCTTCCATCTCACAGGCTGGAGGTTAACCTGCAGAATCAATAGAAACAATATAATGTGACACTAAGTCCACCTCCGCTGCTGAGCTGGGAAAAAGAGTTCAGAATTTGGTCTCTTGCTCCCAGAGCTGTCAAATGAAGCCAGAGCAGGACACTTGAGTCAGAAGTACTGTGTGACATTCTAAAGGCTTACCTGAAATAACACACCATGATGTGCCCCAGGTAATGTAATACTGCAGACAACTCTGTTTCATAAGCCAGGCTGCCTCACCTGTAGAGCCCTGCACCGTATCAGGTGCATGTCCCAGCTCACGTCCGTCGTCGTGCAAACTGTGGAGATTCCTCAACAAATCTGGACGTGCCAGAAAATTTAGGGGATGCCCATGGCTTGGGTTAAATTGATCACACCCTTCTTTATAAAAAAGCCTTTGGACACCTTTGTCATGCAACGCCAGTGCCATGGTGCAAAAGGCAAGGTCATAAACCAGGACTGAACAGCAAGAGCTTTTGCTATCAGCAGCTATACAAGAGGTGACATTGGGTGCTTCAGTCAGGCCTCAAAGCCTGTGAGATGCTGAAAGCAGGGAGCTCTGAATGTGGAAAAAAACAAAATTAAAAATCAAAATATGTGTTGCTGTTTATCTAGCAGGGATAGGAAGGTATTAATGTCACCATGAGAGGCCCTGGTGGCATATTATCTAGAGTACAGTGTCTGCTTCTAGCCCTGCATGGTAAAAGAGATTTCCTGAAAGTGGAAAAGGTGCAAAAGGAGAGTTAGAAGAATGGTCAAGGAAGAGCATCTTTGTCTGCCACAGGTATGGCACAGCTGTTTTGGCTGAGCAGATTTTGGCAGTAGCCTATGAAAGCTGAAGCGGTGACAGATTAGAGGGGAGGTTGCACAGGGAGAGAGAAATGCTCTTTAAACTGCAGTCAAAGCCCATGCAGAAGAGGAGAGGCTGAGCTGGTCACGAGATGCCATATCTGCAATCTTTAACTGTGCAGGGGAACCCGGAACGAGGAGCAACCTCACAAGGGTGGCTTCAAGATGGACTCTGACATTTCTGCAAGGAAACTGAACAGTGCAATATGGCTGCCTGGGAGAGCTGGGATCAGGCCTGCCGGCTGAGAAGGTCTTCTCCAGTCTTGCCTATGCCAAGGTCGGAGCTCTGATTTTTAAAACTCCTATCAAATGTACACATTTGTCACCAGGCAGTGTATCACCACCTGCTATCTTGTACTCAACAGCGTTACACAAGACTGTAAATTAAGGTGGAGTGCAACCCTCCTAATTATTACAGTTGGGGAACAAATGGGGCCGTGCATATGCAAGCATCTCATTACTCATGTCGTGGTGGCACCTATGTGGAAATACCATGCCTGCCTGTGAAATCACACTGCCTGCTCTGGCTTATACAATGATGTGTGTTGCTGTGGCTCTTGCATAAGGAGAATTAGGCCTTCTGTTTTAATAATGCTGCACCATTCTGCTCAATTCTGAGCCCTTAATCTTGCATCACAGCACAAAACTGTCGGGGCAACATATAATTGTCCATTTTGCCAATTTTCCGTTTTGTGAAACGCTAGTTCCTGACCTCTGCTAAAAGTGTACAGTGGCCTACCTTGACACAGTGTTAACTGAGAGGAGACCCAGCATAGCTGTGATAGTAAAAAGAAAATGGCTTTACCTGCTCAGGAATTTCTGCTTGGAGCCCTTTTCAGAAGAGCACAATTGCCTTAGTACATCTCGGGTGTAGTTTCACAAGTTCTGTTTGGTTTAGGCTGAGGTGACTTGGCCTTATTAGCTCCTTCTACCCCCTCCAGTTTTGCTGAGTTCCCAAGAGCCTCCTTAGTGGTATTCAAAAGGAAATCCCCCCAAGCTCCATATAAAGCCCTAAAAAAGCTGAGGTTGAAGCAATTCGCTCTCTGCTCTCCCAGACAGCGTCCTCCCCTTGCGCAGCGCTGCCACGGTGTCAACGGCAGCTGCCAAGAGATGGAGAGCTGCAGCCCACGGGGTCTGCTGGCTCTCAGTGGCTGAGAGGACACCCTCCCCAGAAGCACCTTTTCTGTATGTGATCCGTGTTTGGAGGAGCTTATTGCTGGGATTTCCAGGACAGAGCATCCTCGCTGTAGCACTTGTGAACTGTACAGATAACGAGCACCCAACCAGAACTGTGGTCTGGAGGACTGGGTACGGTGTGGGAGATGTGTTCTGTAAGGCTGGTGAAATTCTTGCCTTTTCTGCTCAATTTGGAGGGACACCTGCTCATTTCTGCACAACCACTACGTTATTTAGACAGGCATCAGCAAAAGATGGCTTAAAAAATCATTTGTGTGGTTTTAAATATGCCTGGACCTCTTCTGCAGGATACGATCATTCCTTTTGCTTCTGTGTAGCAATTCTAGGATCAGCTTTACCTCCTTTCCCCTTTCCCCAGCATAAAGATGTGTATGTGCTTAGGTACATGCACGCAGGCATACCCCATCAAAATCGTTTCAGCATCAGTCTGAATAGCATGAACCAAAAGTTTGGCATCCCCACTACAGTGAAAGCTGACTGCCACCTATGGGTAAGAGTTCACGTTAACATATTTAGATACCGTTTTAAATATTACTCCTTGTAATTAATTCATTTTCTAATTATCTATCAGGGCAGAGTTTTCATTCATTTGCTACATATTTTGTCCACAACCACCACTGTTCATCCTCTGAAAGCTGGGTATTAAAACCAACTCCCTCACAAAGCTTTAGGATGAGTTAAAAAAAGAAAGGGGAAAAAAAAAAAAAAAAGAGAGAGAGATATTCTTATTTTTCTTATTCTGAATGTGAAACAGAGAAAAAAATCCCTAATACCCCATGAAAAAAAATAGCTCAATGCTACACAGCTAGGTGCATACTGGAGAACATTGTATTTAATGACGATTATAATTTCGAAGTTTAGCCACATAAAGGTTTTAAGATTTTTGCTTACTGCTTTCTTTTCCTAAACACATACTAAATAGCTTAGCTGTGCAGTCTCATGGATGTGCGTATGCAATCAGCATGCCTCAGGAATTGTATATCCCAATTTTTTTCCTTTTTTTTCAGAGTGAAATGAAAGCTAAATGGGGAAAGGGAAGCAATAGACAAATGTATGGCTTGATTATGTAAGCTTCGATTTTTCTGATCATCAGTCTGCGGAGCGATCACATCCAAAACTCCAAAGCAATTACAGGCTAAAAAGCTTTAAAAGTTGGATCTAAAATACTGGTATTTTCCAACTCACCTTTCAGGTAGTTAAAAGCAAACAGGCTGACAACTCTGCCTTTCTGACAATGAAAGAGGAAAAACGTTGGATTACAGCTGCTGTGCTGCAGTGAGCTGCGTTAAAATGGACACCACTACCTATTTTTCTCGGAAATCCCACAAGTTAAACTAGGTGGAAGCCCAGCAAATTAAGGCATGGATTTCAGTTTGGGGGGAAAAAACAATATAATCATTTACTCCAGTAAACAGAAGGTAATTGTAGCTGTTGTATTTCTCCCTTTTCGGGGCTCACTTCTGAAAGAGGTGAGGCCAGAAAGGAGCTTGCAAAAGGGAAAACTGTATCAGAACAGATATCAGCCAACGCAAACTAAGAGCAAGCCTGATATTTATTTATTTTTAAAATCTCCTTTTAACCATAATCTTAGTCCTGGGCCTTCTCATTCGTATGCTACTTTATTAAATATGATAATCAGTCTACCTAAAAAAAAAAAAAAAAAAGCGCACTAATTCTTACCTCGTGCATTTTCACTGAGATTTATTACTAGACTTAGGTTACAAACTTACAAAATAAGTGTCAAAGCAGTCCGTAAATGCCAGGTTAGTACCAGAGGTTATCACATCAACATTTCATGCTCGCTCTCCGACAGCATCGGTACCCTTTATAATGAACATCATCCAGACGTCCACAGTAAAAATTCTGTGCTCCACAGAAAAAAAGCATCTTGTAGCTAAAGTAACTCTGCTCCACAGTAAGATATTTGTGATGCATTTCCCTTTTTACTTCTGAACCGACATATTTTTGACACTGCAAAAGCAGCGTTCTCCAATCTACTTCCTTGAGCCCACTTTGGCTACCGAATCGAGCTGGCGACTGCCCGGTAACATTTCCTTGTATTTTCAAACCACAGTTTCAATTTAAGCCACTTAGGACTCCTTGAAGGGTAACTTCATAGCAGGTAAAAATTATTCCTCATCGTGTTTGATGAATCTAGCTTAAAACAAAATGCCACAACTGCACAAACATCTGTGACAAATTACTCCTCTCAGTCATTCTGCTCTTGCTTATTTAATCTGCTGTCGGAGCACAATTTTGTAGGTACAATATTTTACACTGCAGACCTCCTCCCACCAAGCTACTGCTTGTAAGAGGAATAATTAAAAAAAAAAAAAAAATCATGTGTCATACCAAAAAAGGAGCTGAATACAGCTCAACTTTGAAAAATATTTAGGAGAAGGAAAAGGAAAATAAACAAGTGAGGGCTCCGAATTTACAGGGGCAACAAAAAGGTACAGAAATGTCGAAATGCCATAGTCCAACTATCAGATCTATTAGCAGAACATGAAGCAAATTCTTCCTTTCCTGGTGACACATGACTGAATTACTACTATGCTTCTACGAGTATAAACTACAATTTTTCCTTATATAGTCACTGTTATTAATTGAGGTATGCCCATTTCAGTATCTCTAAACCCAAGGCCTTCTTAAAGCACAGGGTACCAGGAATAATCTCTGTCATACTGTACAATTTAGACAGGTTTCTCCTGATTTATTTTTTTTCCCTCCCACCAATGATTTCTATGTTTGATGAAGGTAAAAAAAAAAACCAACAACCAAACAATCAAACCACAAATCGGTCAGTCCTTGTTGTTAATTTTATGCCTTTGTGAGAAGAAAAATTCCACTTTCCAAGCAAAGTACAGCACATGGTCAGAGTTTAAAAAAAAAATTCTTTCTGTTCTATGTAGATGGCTCATCAATTTCACCTGAATGCTGCTTGTGCTGGGTAACACAGATTTCATTTTAAATAACAGTATTTAATGCTGATATGGATTTTCCCCCCCCCACCCCTGTTGTTACCTAATAGCTTTGCTGCATTGGTCATGGATTTTTAAGTATGCTACGGGATTTTTTTTTTTTTTTGGTTCATCATTATATGCCTGCATTTTCCCACAGACATTGAAAATGTTACTGCATTCTGGGCTATGCCACCGTGTTTTAACACTGGAGAAGGGCAGACACTCAGAATATTATTATAGACACAGCTAAATAGAAAAAAAAAAATAAACCAAACCACAACAGTGTACTTTGTGATATGCTGGAATGAACAGAGACTTCCTTCTAAAGGGGGGGAAAACTGTTTGTTCATAATAATTTGTCTATGGATGAGAAAGGGAGAGACGCACCTGGAGCTGACTCACTGTACGTGCCAGAAATGCAAGAGGCTTCCCAAAAAGTCTGCAGTTACCTTGTTTTGTTTTTTGGGTTTTTTTTTTCAAGTAACCGTGCAGAGCTGACAGCTATTAAGAGTAGAAAGTGCTTGCATAACGAGGACTTGGAGGAAGGCTTAGTACTATCCATGCCAGAGTGATTTAAAGAGAATGAAAGCACGTATTTCTTTATGATGCATTATGTAACACCACGAAGGGCAATCTGAGGCATTCACAAAAATAGGGGACCCACATTTGATCTCCTATTTGCTATTTATCACACCAGCATTAGGAATGGTTAGAGCTTAAGGCTTCTGCAACACCTAAGTGAGGAAGGTTACCCGGTACAAACGAGTTTTGAGATGTTTTAGATGATGCATTTTATGTTTTGTGTATCTTTAGCAAAATGTAATAGGCCCTATAATTCATTTTCTTCCAAACTTCTGCAAGGCGAGCAATCTCAGATAGAATAAAATTGTCAAAATCACTGATAGCTGGACCTTCTGGTTCACATTAGTGTGAAGAGAAAACTGCTGTTGAGCTGACACATTGATAGATTACAAGTTCTGCCGAAGAATAGCTAAAAATGGTGATTCAATCTTGTCACTACTACATAAGAAAAAATAACAGAAGTGGAGACGTTACTCATGATATCATGTCTCATATCAAATTCCTAAAGGGCTCTGGTGCATCAAACATTCTTTTTCTGAGAACTTCTGGATCTAAAAAATACCTGCGTAAGGAAATGAAACTAAACTGGCCAACTGAAAAAAAAAGCAAACATCCAAATCAGGTAAGCTTGTGCCCTAAATTTATATAAATCTGAAAATATAGATCAGACTTTTAAAATATTAGCTTTTAAGGGGAGGTTTTCTTCCTGCTTTCTTTTTTTTCCTCTCCCCCTCCACCTCCCCCCAGTAGAAATGCTGGTCTTGTAATGATGAAATGGAGAGCTAGGAGGATTATGAAACACAAGTAACATGAAGGGCAAATGTGACTGAGAGGGTATTATTCCTATGCTTTAAAACTTAGCTGGGTTAGTTCCTTAACTAACTTAAATCAATACAGCTCCCCTGAACCCAAAAGGTGATAGAGATTCAGGCAGGAGGTAACTGTATGTAACAGAAAGGAACGATCCACCTTATCTTAGGACAGTAAACATCAACCTGCTTTCTAAATCACTCCTTCACCTTTAGCCGGGCAAACAGAACTTTTAAAAGAGGCACTTTAAGTACTTCTGACATTCTACCCCTGGTCCTCTGCTGATCTGAATCTTGCATGGTCATTTACAGTGAAGTGAAGTCAGATTTAAACACTGACTTCAGTCCCTCGGTGCATCATACTTCCCTGTGCTGCTGCTGCTGCTGCTGCAAATCACCACGGAAGGCTCAAGATGGAGGGAACGGGGCCTTGGTGGCTTGTGCCTTCCTCCCACGGACATCATCAAATGCTCCCAGCGCTTACTTCTGATTCATCCAAGGAATTCTGCAACAACAAGGGGAAACAAGGCTTCACAGTCCTCGTCCTTCGTGGANGGGGGGTAGGATTTCTTTTTACAGGCTGCCCTTGCCCGAAAAGTGAAAGAAATCCTGACACAAACTTCACCACGTCACAAGGACATACACAGACAGGCACCTAACAGCAGCTAACTAGACTGCTGGTTCCAGGGAAGCATAGAATATTCCTTGGATTTTTATTTTCACTTTCACCAGGGCCTCTACAGTTAAGTATTTGCAGCTTGTCTTACAATAATTTATGTTTCAATTTGCACAGCATTTTTTAATCTTAAAAAAAACCCAAATCTGCCCAAAAGAACAGTGATTTACGTTTTGTTCTTAATTTGAGGATGAAGGGGGAGAGGGGACAGCAAGGCAGAAAGTTCATCACCTTGCTCCAAAATGTAGGCAGGGGTAGAAGCTGAGATGAAATCCAAGAAATGTCTCAGCTCTGTGTTTTGCCTCCAGTTCTTGCACACGTTTGCGTTTTTAAGTGCGCACACACCGACACCTTCAGTACTTTCATGCAACGTATTTAACACGTTGTGGGGCAGGGAAAGAAAGAAGGCAGAAATGTTTGCAGGGTGTGAAGCAGTAAACAGCAACCACGTAGCAACGTTTTAAAGCAACGCTATTACAGCTTGACAGCAAAGTCGATTTATACCTTCTTGCAAGCTTTTAAGCTTGGTAACCAGTGAAACGAGTTCAGTGCTCCGAGTTTGGCATTTTTCTTTGCTCTCCACAATGCTACGCAGCTCTTACATGAAGAGCTCTGGCAGATAAAAGTCTGCTTTTAGGACAGGCCCTGCAGTGCCAGGCTGCGGCATGGCAGGGCCAGAGCCAGGTAATTCTGGCGGGGCAGCGCCTGGCGATGCACGGCCCAGCAGGTGCCCTGCCCGCCTTACGTAAGGATTTCATCTGCGCCAGGCTACACCTCGCTACCGCACAAGGCAACGGAGAAGAGGCAGTTACATCTCCCCGTGCGGCGCCGGTCCCTGTGCCAAGCCAAACATCCCCATTCTCCTATTTTTATTTTATTATTTTTCTTTTTTTTTTTTTTTTCCTCTCCAAACAGCACATCTACACAGTGGTGTTTACCTATTCGCTCGAGCAGTGGCTGCCATGCAACCTATCTGGGCGGCCGGCTGCAGAGCCTACGTTGACCGGAGCGTTGCCGAAGAGGAAAACCCTGGACCCTCTTCGGCGCCGGGCGAGGGGCGCGCTGCGGGCCGGCTCCTGGCGACAGCTTTCCCTCGGCGGCAGCGGCGGCGGCGGCGGGGCGGCTCCGCTCTGCGGCCAGCGGCGGGCAGCGTCCATTGCAGCTCGGCGGGGAGCCCGAACATCCAGCAGCTCCAGCAACCCGCGGGGGCAACCGGCCCCTCTCCATCTCCTTCCCCCCACCTCTCCTCTAACACCGCTGCCAGGTGCGTTTATTCCTCATCCCATCCTCTTCCCACAAATCCGCCGTCTGTGGCTGCCGAGCCCCAGCAGCCTGGCTACCCCCCAGATCGCCACCGACAGATCCCTCTCTCTCTATCTCTCAGCTCTCCCCGAGCAAGCAGCTCGGCGGAGCTGCCCTCCGCCCGACGCTCGTCCAGCATTTCACCACCCCAAGTACGCTGCAGCCCTTAAAACAAAGGCGGAAACTGCCACTTTCCACGCTCCCCTCCCTCCCCGCGCCGGCACCGCGGCTGGCCACAGGGGCTCGCCTAAGCTGGGATAAAAGCCAAGGTGGAGGGGGTGAAGGAAAGCAAAGCCAGCCCCGCCAACCCCACCGCCGAGCCCCGTCCCCGGCCGGCGGGCGCAGCGCAGCCCAGCGCACCTGACAGCCCGCCGCGCCGCGCTGTATTTCCCTCCCTTAGCGACAGGGGAGGCGCGCGGCGGCGGCAGCCCCGCCATTGGCGGAGGCGAGCGGCGCAGCGCGGCGATAGGCTGTCGCCGCCGCCAATGGGGCGCGCTGTATCCGGGAGGCAGGGGGCTGTGGAGCTATTTAAATCCAGCTCGGTGATGTCAGCGGGGGTGGCGGTTGGCGCTGAGGCGGGCGGGCGGGGGGAGAGGGGAGGTTGGTACTGAGGCGAGCGCGGTGGCCGCGCCTGTCAGGCCGTGTTAGTCACGGGGCGGTCGTTGGCACCGAGGGGAGGGCGGCGGGAGTGGTCCGGCGCACCTGCGCGTCCTGCTGAGGCAGCCCCGGGGTCCGGCAGCCCCGCTAACTCGGAGCGGGGCGTCTGTCCTGGCGGTGGTGCCGGAGTATGTGAGTTAATTCGGGGCGCTGGCATGGCGCAGGCTGAGGCCGAGCGCGATCAGATAGGCTCGCTACTTGTGCCGAGTTTCATGCTAAGCCATCTCTTACGGAGAAGGCAAAAGGGCTGCTGTGCGCATTAAGAATACTTCTGCAACTGTTGAAGGGGAGGAGTTACCTCGCAGTACCTCTGTGCGCTGCTCTGATTCTCCTCCAGTGCCTCCTCACGGCCTCAGAGATGCTGCAAAGGCAGCGAGTGCGTGCAATTTCATCAGAAAAGCACCTCGTAAACCTTGGTGTGCCAGGCTTGGCTGGCTTGGGTTCTGTGGGACTGCCACGGGCAGGGAAAATCTAACAGATCCTGCTGATGTAAAGGTGCACGTTTGGGCCATGAAACAGACATACCAATAGTAGGTAAAGCCACCTGGCCAGGCGTCCTTTTGCATTCTTGTAAGTCTTGTTCCGTATGTCACAGGGAGGACTTAAGAGATACTGAAACTCGATAGAGCATCTGGCCACTAGTGGTGTGTGTTGTCTTCCCAGCACAGCAGTCACATTTGGAGCTGAAGTCGTGTAATGTTACAACAAAATAAGCAAAACCAAATGCATTGATCTATCTTGGCAAAAAAATGTCTCAGAATTTGTTCTGTGCTTCGGTATGCTGGAGACTTGTCTTAATTAGCCTAATAAAAGCTGGAAGGTGGGATTCAAATAGACCTGTTTGACCTGAGACATGTAACCATTCTGCCTGCAGCATGAGGCCAAATACCCTGATGGCTGCACAGCTCCTTCTCTGTTCTGTGACAAGGTGACCAAAACAGAGGCATCTCTCATCCTGTAGTGATGGGAGCACACATCAACAGCAGGTAGCAGACTGCAAGCTGTTCTCATTTTGCCCATGGATGTGTGCTATGACAGAGGTTTTGGCCTGTAACTACAGGCATTTTGGTTGCCTAGCTGTGTGGTTGCAGAAAGATACCATGTGGTCATCTGTTCAGGGGCTTGCTTAAGATCAGTGCTGGGCTGGGGTGAGCTGAACATTCCTGGTACCCAAAAAGATTTATCATGAGGAAATTGAGGCTGAAAACTGGGAGGGAGGAGTTTGCTGATGGTCTGAGCAGCCTCCCAAGCAGGACAGTGGGAGCAAACAGCTTGTGGTGTTTCATGGTACAGCCTCATAAAGTCGCAGTCACGATTAGTATGAGAGAGCAGGTTTGACCTAGGGCTTAGCAATTAAAGCCATAATGGGGAGTTGGCACCCCCAAGGAAGGCTGGAAAGCCCTTACTGTAAAGTGTGAAGGAGCTGTTGTTGAAATGATGTTTCTTTACTGTGGCAGGATGTGGCAACAGAGGTAGGAGACAGCAGAGGTGGCTTGTGAGAGGGGAGATCTGTCATAATGTGAGCTTCTCAAAGTGAATCTGATTTTCATTTGAAGACAGAAGGATGTAAGAGTCCCTTTCTTTCAGGAACTGACTCCATATGCCTTTTGAGTCCCCATGTAATTTACTGGCTTTTCCCTATTTGGAAAATTGTTTGGAATAAAGATTAACTCACTGCAGTCAGCATAGTGTATTTGTCCATCCCCCACTCCAGATTTTCTGTGAGTTGCCTGCAAGGCTCAGGAAATAATGTTTTTTGTGGCTTTGATTTGATGGAGCTTTCTTCCCATGGTCCCTGGCTGTGTTACTTTTAGGGTGACTTGGGGAAGTGTCCTTTCTCTCAAATACCAGAGAAGCACCAGCAAGAGATGAAGAGCTGGGCAGAGGTGTTTCTGGTGGTCCTGCTCCTGACTCATGCGTCTTGCTCATAGGCTTGGAACTAATCTTATGATCAGAGCTGAGTGGAGAATAAATTTTTCTCTAAATTGGGAGATGGTATTTTGGGCAAAAAGGGAAGAGGGAGGGAGGCATTAACCCTTCTCTGGCACATGGTTTGCTTTCTAAAATGAACTTGGGTATTTTGGGGGCAGTAACAGCTGGAATGAACAGAGCCCTTGGCCTGCAGTAATAAAAACCTTAATTTTGGATTCACACAAGTTAACATCCATCCACAAGAGACAAAGATGACTGGATTTTTCAGGACTTCATAGTGATGGCATAAACTTACTAGGACAGAAAGGAATGGGAAGAGTTCCCCATGTCCATCCTGTGATTGTACTGCCATAATTCCAGTCTCCCCATCTCTTTCCTGGCAAATATCCAAATTATGCAAAGATCTTCAAGGATGGAACTTTACAACCTCCCCAAGCATCTCTCGCAGTGCTCCACTTTTCTTTAGCTTTGGGGCAGTTTGCTGTTGCTTCTCATCGGCAACTCTTTAGGTGCAGTTTAACCTCACTACATCTTGCTGTGTCCTGTCCGTGTAGAGAACAAGTTGTTCTTTTCCCTTTTACCATAGAATTTATATATTTCTAAGACTGTCATCATGTCTAATTTCAGTTTTCTTTCTCTCTCTCTTTTTTTTTTTTTTTTTTTTGGGTAACCAAACTCTTAACCTATTCCATTTTCAGCCATTGCTATGTTTTTCTAGTTCTCTTCCTGTGACCCTGGAAGACTGCAATCCCTGACCTTTCATTTTAGGTCTCATATAACTGCTTAAGAAAAGTCTGGAGAAAGAAGGTAAATAGGAATAGCAACATTTCCTCAGTCTTTTTTTTTTTTTTTTTTTTTCTCCTAAACAGCCATGCTGAATGAACAAAATTAATGGCAGGTGAAATTTGCAGCCCCTAGGAAAGGAGCACACGCTGCAGGGGAAGATGGATGGATGGTGAAGTGGTGACATCAGCTCAAAAGAGGAGCACAGCTGGTTGGTAAACAGACAAATGGAAAAACAAATCCCAACAACTCTCAAATTTTAGGACACCTAAGGAAAGAGGATGCTGAACGATGAGCAATAAAATGTTACTGTAGATGACACTGATGGGAAGTTATTGTGTGTTGCAGCAGCTCAGCTACAGAGCTCCACATGGTGTACAGAGATTGCTGCCAAGGCTGAGTAAACTGAGGCATGAAGAAGCTGGAAGGCATGAAGGTAACTGAATTTTGAAGAAGGCAGAACTGGAAATCCCCTCCCAGTCTTAAGGCTTCTTCTTCCTAGCCAGCTTTTGGAAACCATTCCTGCTTCAGCCCAGCAGTATGTGGTACTGTATTGTGCTTTTCTTCTTGTTAACACATTTTGCAGAAGGGTCAATAACACTGTGCAGCGCTAAGCTAAATTCAGGCTGCAAGATGAGGTAAGTTGCAGTCTTCTGCTTTAATGTATCACTGATAAAAATCTGGTTTAAGTGTTTTGGTCAGAACTAGTGAAGCTTTTAAATTTTTTAGTGTGTTTTGTGTGGAAAATCCCCCTGTTAAATAATTAGCAAGTGCTCTAAGCATTGCTGCATATTTTATATTTCATCTGCTTGGAAGAAATGGACAGTTCTGTTGCTACAGATTAACCACAGTTTATTTTGTGATGCTCTGACTACTGGAAGAAAGAACTTCATAGTTTATTTCTTTTTACGTCTGATTATTCAAGGAATGGGGCTGGAGAGAAGGGTTTAACCACAACTCTTCTACTCCCAGTCCCAGCAGACATTTGAGTTCACAAAGAAAAAAAAAACCTGCACAAGCTGAAAATGTGAAAACCAGACAGTGAGTGATTGAACAGTACAAAGGACTGCGGTGCTGGATCTTATTTTCTTGGCCAGCACTGGCTATAATAGTTTGTTTATTTTACCTTTGACACAGCCTTATTCCACATTTCTGTGTAGATTTTTCTCAGGCAGAAAAAAAAAAAAAAAAAAAAGAAAAAAAATAGTTGCTGCAGCTGCTGTTGCATGAATTAGTCTTGGGTACCAATGGACACTAATTGTGTTTACAGTGAAGCATTTGGCACAAAAAGCTGGTTAGATTTAACCTTTTCCTTGCAGACATGGAGTTACTAATGATTTTTTTTTTTAATTGAATGAAGCTTAATACCACCTTTTAATTTATTTTGTTGGTCAGGGCTTTGTTACTGAGAGTTTTTCAACAGTAGATTGTGCCAGAAGTGTGTGCCTGACTCAGCTGTGGGCAGTTCTGAACATCTCAGTGCTGTTAGCAGGCTACTCCAGCAGGCCTTGGAAACCCACGCAGAATGATCACTGTCACATCTGTTTTCCTGAAGAGTTGTGTTTTTGTCCTGTCTTCGAGACAAACTTTGGATTTGGGAATGGTTTTCTATTCCTAGCATTGCAATTGGCAACACCATTCCTGAAGGAATGAAATGTTCAATCTTCATGTGTGTTGGACCTAATAGCCCTCCTGGCAGTCAGCAGGAGGCTTTAGTATGCCAAAAAATGCAGACATGGGCTCCTCAGCCTGAAGAAGTTGGCCTAGATTAGAAAGTACAGACAAATGTTGATTAACCAAATATGCTTACAACACACTAAAGTACTCTTAGAGTATAAGCTGAGTTCTAAGTTTCCTCCTGTGGTGTAGTACCACTAGCTTGGAGCTCTAAGCTCTTAATTTCACAGGCATTGCTCAGGTAGCAGATCCAGTTTGTTTCCAAAGCTGTTGTACAGAAGGCCATTACCTGTGCACACTATCTCTGTGTGCATTTGGGCTCAGCTGTACATTTTGCCCCACATCAGCTCTTTCTACAATGCTGCCTGGCTAGCTCTTGCAATAAGCATTTTGTGAAGCCTATAGAAAAGTCTCTTCCAGCTTGCTAGAGACAATTGTAGAGTGCTGGTGATTGTCTGGGGTTATAAAGGTGGTTGCAGCTGTACTCAGTGGTCTGTTAAGAGGCAGAACCCTAGTCAAGCCAACAAGGATTGCAGGGAAAAGCCCAAGGACTTGAATGAAGCTAATTCTCCATACTGGTAATCAGATGGGGAAATGCTTATTTCCTTGCAGCCCCATTGAGGCTTGCAAAAGCTCTTCCATATCCAAAACATTGCTGAGCCTGATGCCAATGAAAATAACACACAGAAACTTTTTTAACATTTATGCTGCTCATTTGCAATTCAAATCTGGTGAACTCCTGTGTGCTAAGTGCAGGGAGCAGAAGAGAACAGATCAGTCTGTCTGCGAAGACTTGAGAGACTATTTGGCATCACTGAGATTTATAATAATTATTTTAAATAACTGTTGTAAAATATTTAAATATTTTGTTAACATTACTGATGAGTATTTTTTTTAATGGTATTGAATTGTAGCTTCTGTGCTGTGATAAAGCTGTGTGGCTTGGATTTTGAGGTTTTGGTTGTTAGTAGCTCAGGACCACATCTGAAAGGGAAGTGGCACCCAAGAAGCCTTCTAAAAGGACACCCAAAGAAGGCCAGTAGTCTTCTAAAGAGCACAAGGAGGAATTTTGTGTAGTATTTCCTAGGTACAATTTTATTTTTTCATTAAACTTATCTATGTAACAAAGCCTGATTTTAGCGTACAAGCCTGTTTGGGCAATTGCTCCTAGATTTGGGGTGAAGTACAGTGTGATGTGATGTCATGTCAGGAGCCAATGCTAATGTCTGCATAATTTTCCATAAAGGGCAGGGAACTTGAGAGGAATGTCCTTGTAAAACCCACATAATAAGGGGGAAGTTGGCCAGCTGAATCTCCCAGTAGGTGGATTTTTTTTGTTGTCTTTAGAAGTTAGCTCTCATATTTCAGTGTCTCCCCTCTCCCCACAATCCTGAGGAACAGCCTATTCAATAGCTAGCATAAAATTTAAGGCTGGAGATGAATGTTACAGTAAATACCAGCATGACATTTAATATAAATTCTTGCCTAAAATATCTGTGGTAAAGCCTAGATCCTATTGGTGTGGATCTGTTTGCACTGGTACTAAAGTATGAGCTAGGTGGGGTTTGAGCACCATGACCCAAAAAAGCAAATCCATGTAAACCACTCATCAGCTCTTCATCATTTGAGCAGATGCAGACTCCTACCATCTTTGTGACACTGTTTTAATCCTGCGTCTAATGGCTTCATGAAGACAGATCCATCTTTAGGCTCTGTGGAGCCTACTGAATTCAGCATAGAGCTGCTTCCAGTCAAGAATGCAAAACAGCAGAGGTGGAGATTGTCCACCTCTTGCCTACTGGTCATCCATTAGCAGAATTGCTGAGGAACTCAAGAGTTTCAGTGCCCTCAGACAATAGTTCTCAGTTACTAGATGAGAGATCTCACCTTAGTGGCCTAAGTGGAATCATGACACAGCCTGTTTCATGGTGCTCAGAGCTGATTTTTATATTCTCTGCCTTTCTGTGTCCACTTTTAATGCCAGATCCCTCTGGTTTCTGTGGAATTCCTGGTTTGGAGTAAGGAAAGTGATAATTTTAACACAAGAGCAGGTTATGTCTGACTCCCAGGTAGACAGAAAAATGTCTGTAGTGCTTTTTTCCTTAGGTCTTTAATTGCTGACATAAAAATTGTGCATCTTTGCTCTGGTACACATACTCCGTACCTCAACTTCTCTTGCATCCTCTGAATGATTCTTCTGTTAGGAGTTGTAAGTCATGCAGTGCTTTTCAATTTCTACAATTCAGCATGCAGAAGTGCATATCAAATGTAGGAGCTGAAATGGAGTCATCAGCCATTCAGGAGGCAACACCTGCAAGAAGGAGTACTCACAGCATCTTGTCCTGAGCAGTACAGAACACCGAGCAGCTACTGGGTTAACTTGTTCTAACAGAGAGCAAAAGACCCTGGAGTGAATCCAGCATTACTTATCTGTTTAAAAGCTGTGTCCATGTGTTTGAGCGGTGTCTTGGCTTGGTTTTGTTTTTCCAAGGGAAATATAACTCATTTGCACACACAGAAAAAAAATCCCTGGCCCATAATAAATCCACACAACTGAGATTTATAACAGATGAACTAAAGGAGATGTGCTCATGAGACAGCAAAGCAGGCAGTAGTAGAAGGGATAAGTACACTTCTCATGCTGTCTGGTAAGAATGAGCACTTAGAGAATATAATTTTGATTTCTAAGTTACCCAAACACCAGCATCAAAAAATGAAGACATTGGAAAGAGGTGTTCCTAGGCACACTGGTGTCACAAGAGCTTTGGTAGCCTGCTTTTGTGTCTTGCATTCGATACCAGATAGGTAACATATGGCACCACTGCACACAGTGTTTATAAAGATGTCATTAAAGAATGTGACAGCCTAGGCTGCAGGAGACAATAAGAAAAGATGTGGTCCTACTTCATCATTTGTCTGAATCTTCTGTGACCTTTCTTCAGGGTAAGAAAAACAAGGAGTGTTAAGCAGAAACTGTCTGGTAGCAAATCAGCTGCTGCTCAGAAAATGGGGTGAGACTCTGTATNAAAAAAAAAAAAAAAAAAAAAAAAAAAAAAAAAAAAAAAAAGACCCAAGAAGAAGCTGTGATGTGCTGAAAGTGCATGTTAGTCTTTTTATTAATTTAGGTAAATTTAATTTACCAGTAAATCAGCTGTGATAAGATGCTGGAAAGAGATAACTGTGTTGTAGGCGTGTGTGGAAATAATATGCAGGGCAAAACAAGCTGGTTGGGTGTATGGAGGTGCATGTTGCTGGAGAATCTGGTGAGACACTTCCTACTAGCTGCAGTATTGCATATTAACTCATGTCACATGCTGTTGATCAGGCAGAATTCAAATGCTGAAGAGACTGAGGTATGGCAGAGTCTCTGGCTTTGTCTGATTACCAAAAAGTCCAGCGTGCAACACTTAACGTCATCTTAACTTCTGCTTTCTGCTTGTTGTGACTATGTGATCCTGTTTTATGGCAATTTTGAGTTACTCGAAGGACTCTGGGGAAGGGAGGCTGCCTGGCATCCAGCATGGGCACAGCAACAGCTGGAAAGAAGCAGTCATAGGGAAAGGGAAGAACACAGGGCAGTGGAGACAAGCATGGAGTGCAAAGGTAGAACAGAGGTGTATCTAAGGATGCTAGAACCTGTGCAAAGCAGAAGGGTGTAGCAGTGCTGTTTGTTTATCAGGGCAGGCTATTATTTTATTCCATAATTATTTTATCTGTAGTCTTTCTGAAAGACAAGTAATGTGCAAGTTGGTACTGCAACACGGAGATAATCAGTAACAGCAGTTCAGCTGCTGGGATCTGCAGATGCTGGTGCCTGTGGTCCTTCATCGTCTAGTATGTGACTGGCAGAAGGGAAGGCAGCTTAGTGAAGAAGAGGAGAGCCACCGTACAGTTGGTTCTGTGGTTCAAACAGCTATAGCTGTCAAACTATAGTGTTTCTTGTTTGGGAGCTAGCTTGGGTTAAAGCTCTTCAGACCTACTTGCCTGGGGCAAGCCTCCAGGCTGGAATGCTGTTAGGCATTTGCAGCTTAAAGCTCCTTGGCAGCAGTTGCCATTTTTCAGCTTTTGTGGCATCTGAGAAGGTTCCTGGGAGCGGAAAGGGAAATCTCAGGGGGTATTTGTGAGACACATGTAGAGATGGGGATGGAATCTGGGAAAAGTCAGGAGAGTGTCATGGGTCTGTGGCAAAGCTGGTGAAGAGAGGGAGGCTGTGCTTGGTCTCTTTCCCTTCTCTCAACCTGCTCCCATCTCTTCCTCTCCAGGAGTGGCTCATCATGTGCTGGGAGTTTCCAGCTTGTTTCCAAAGCTCTCAACTGTCTCCTCTGTCTTCCTCTGTCAACTGAATTCTGCCAGAAAAAAACAAGAACATCCTTATGGCTTCTTTGTACCCTGTAATTATTCTCTGATGAGAAGAAAAAGATACTCATGTGACTCCCGTTACAAAGCAAAGAGGGTGCGGAAGGTGGGTGAGGATTATTAAGGCCAGAGCAACAGATTCTGTCTCTCTTCTAGTGTTTGTTTGAACTCTTACCACAAGACCATAACCTGGATCAACCTTCACTGCACAAATGTTGTGATATTAGGACAGAGCAGTTTCAAAACCTCAAGTGTGTATTCTTTTAGATACTTAAAGTAATAGATTTGTCTAAGCTGTATAATCTCACCAGCTCTTACAGGACACCATCTGGCTGCACCATCACAGAAGTTCATGCCCTCTCCCTCCCCAAAAATGCAAGATCTTTTGAAGCACAATTGTTGAATTTATTCTTACAATTAAAGAAATTTAGCAATGCATCTGAAGATGAAAGTCCATCAGCAAAACTAAGAAAGCAGATTGAGGGACTTTCATCCCTAGAAGTACTTGAAAATCCCAGACCTGCTGGGAATATGTATTGAGCAATGTTTTGTCCTTTGCTGCCCCAAAACAATGTTGTTCCTGCACTAGTGATAAAAATCACAATACATCTCTGGATGTACCATGGGAATAACAGAGCAGAAGGCAGAAATTAAGTATTTACTTGTGACTAAGTCGCACTCTGTGTAGTGCTTTCCCAAATGAAGACTGTTATTAGCAGTAGATCTGATGCTAAAGATGAAGCTACTCATCAAGCTTCTTACTGATAACTGCAGCTTTCGGTATCCTGCAAGCCCACAACTCACAGCCCAGGTTCTAGCTGTGCTGCACCAGGGGCCTGACTTAGGTTAACATCTGTAACAGGTGGACCTGATAGTTGGATGGAGCAGAGCTCTCACTGTTCTCAGTGCTGGATAATTCTTTTATACATCTAACAGCAAAAAGAGATGTGCTTTGTATGTGGTGTTGCTGATCAGAGAGGCTTCCTACACTCTCAAAGACCACCACTCTATTTCATTTCTCAACAGTATCATTAAATCTTCTGCTGCCTTGGGTTTCTGTGGAAATCCCTCATGCACAGAGATGAATAAAACCATAATGACAGTAAACTGCCTCGAGCTGAAGTATCAAGATGCAGTGGCACAATTAGCTTAGGCTGCTCCCAGTCCAGTTTGCTCTATCCTTCCCCTGTGCCCCACACCTGCCGGCAGCACGAGTGGTCCTATGGTGACATAATCCTGGATCAGCTGCCAGATTTAGCAAAACCAGCTGCATTTGGAGAGGAAGTAGGCTTTGTTGTCCACTTGGGTCCCTTCCCTAACTGTGCAATCCCATGAGAGCAAGTACCAGCCCCCTGCAAAGGGGCAAGGGCAGGATATGTAAACAAGTGTTGTGTAGGAAGGGCCACAAGGCTGTCTGTATCTTTAGCAGCAGTGCAGATCATTTAAGGTGCAAAATCTCTCACTGGAAAAGATCTTCGATTGATAAAAATTAATTGTGCAAATTGCCAGGACTTGACAGTATCTATTCCTGAATTCCAGCTTAGCTAAAATGTGGAACTACAGTATGGCTTCTTGTGGTGTGCCACTTGAATTGACCTGAGAAACTAAAGACTCACAGGTGGAGAGCTTGGGATTTTTTTAAAGACTCTGCTATGTGTTTGGTAAGCATAAACCAGCATGTCTGATTTCTGTACCAAGAAACTACAATTAGTGCATAGAGTAAGTGGACAAAAAAAGGAAGAGTCAGCATGGCTTTGCCAGAGAGAAGCACTACTCCAAAAATCTGGTAGAGTTTGTTATGATGAGTGCATCAATGTGCACACAGAAAGAGCTGTGAGGGATCCAGTTACACTTCTAAAATGCTTTTGACCAGGTCCCTCAGTAAAGGCTCATTTAAAAAACCTGTGTTTCTGATGAGGTAAGAGACAAAGTATTCTGTGGGCCAGTAACTGCTTAAAAGCTGTATGGCAGTGGACAAAACCACAAGTGTTTTTACAAGAGACTTGTTACAATTTTTCTGGTGTTCCTCTCTTATTACTAAATGATGTTGAGAAGGTGAAGAATGCAGTGGTGAGGCTTACTGAGATTGCTCAATCCTTTAAGATACTCAAAAGCCAGTTATGAAGTATTGTAGGACCTCCCCAAATTGGCTGAATTTTCTTAAGAGCTGACAAAACTAGGCTAATTGAAAGAAATCCTAACTTTTAAATTCAGATGAATAATTTCTAAACTAACATTGCTACCATTCCAGAAAGAGGCCATGGAATAATTTTGGCCAGTTTTATAAAATTGTCACAGTTGAAAGGCAAACCCTAAGGAAAGAAACTGAGAATAAATGGAAAACTTTGGTGCAGCACTCTCCTCTTTTCATTTCTCCAGGTTATAAGGAAGATTAAGAGAAATGGTCAAAGGTGTGGAACCTTTCTGTATGAGAAGGTAGGAAATTAAAAGTAAACAGGCTAAGATGTTCCTGCTTGGAAAAAGAGTAACTAAGGGGGATACTATGAAGGAAATCTATGAAAATGGTGACTGGCATTAGGACACATGAGCAGCAATCTTGTTCATGCATGGGAGCCTATGAAATTCCCATTGGGCAAGCTCAAAACACAGGAAGCAGCTTCCCCCCGATGCAGAACTGAACATAGAGCACACAAACTGTTATGGTAACGAAAATTGGTTATAAAAGGAGTCAAAGCAATCTGAGAGAAAGGCTTATTGAAGACCGTTACACAGAAATCTAGAGAGAAATCTCCAGCTTGGAATTATTGGGAGCTGCAGGATATACCCTAGAAAGGATCAATTCTGTGCCTAATGAGCTTTTCATAAGGACCCACAATTGGCTGCTGTACAGAAGAGGGAACCAAGCTACTAAGACCTTTAGTCTGCCCAAGCAGGGATGTTTTAACTTCTACTTTCCAAACAGAATAAATGACTTTAATGAGGCTTCTGCTATCAGCCACACAGTGTGAGGTTAGCACAGGTAAAGGATATTTCAGCTATGACTTTTAGCTCTGTATTGCCTTGATAACAGCAATGAAATAGGGCATCATTCAAGTGGCATTGATCATATGCCATGAATGCAACGCGCCTGTGCATGAGACCAGAGCTCTTTCTCCTGGTAAACACCAAGCCATATGTTTTTATCAGGTGCTAATTTGGGGGAAAATTAATCTTTATAAAGTTAGCACATTGGAGTGTCCTAGTTATGTCGAAGTATAGAGCTGGGGGCTTCTTCATTCACACAAATACTGCTGAACATTTAATTTCAGATTCTCAGTCTGGTGGATAATAAAAAAAGGACTACCACCAAACTTGTAGCATTAAATGGGGACTGTATTTTTGGCAGCTCATTGGAGAGGGATTAATATTACTAGAATGGCTTTGTTTCTCAGCAGTGCCTCCTTAAAAACAGCTTCCTCTGGACATATATTTCTATTTTATTGAGGAAAGGAAATATGGTATTAGAAATCAATGTTTTTAAAGGGTAATTTAAAGAAATCTAATCTCGGCAGAAGCTGAAATATTTTCAATTTAGAACAAATAGTATTTCTGTCATCCAGTCAGCTTTTTAAAATTAGACCATTACTCCTTGATAAGTTAATTACAAAACAGAAAAAGACTCAACCAATTCAAAAAAAGCATCTTAATGAAAGTATAGAGCACGTGTCTAAAAGCTGCTTTTACTGATTTATTGGTGAAATTTTACCTTTTATATGGAAAAAAACCCTTGTCTCCAATATCTTCAATCATAGAGAAAAAACTGCTCCATTTTTCACCCAATCACAACTAAATTTTTTTTCCATTGGTACACTGATGGGCTCTTGTTCTTCTCTGCTGCCATTCATTACACAAAGTGATGGCGCCATAATTGAAATTATTTAAAATATGGAGCATCCAGATAATTCTTGACTTTGGTATAAAGAGAACTACATAAAGCAATGCTGCTACTGGAGATTGCTAGGATGAGCTACTGAAATGGAATTAGTGCTCAGCAGGCCATCTTCCTCTGAGGGTAGGAGATGAAAAATAGCAGATAGTCCTTGGAAAAAAAAAAACCACCAAAAAACTAAAAACAACCAACCAAAAAAACAAGAGAAGAGAAATGGGAGGAAAACATTTTTCATTGTATCTGAGGCCTGGTCATCTTCAGTCAACTCTATGCTTGCAGGGCAGATACCCAGTATCCAGAGCTGCAGAAGTTTCACAGTGCACAGGCACTCAGGCTCCTTGCAGACATGAGGAATGTGGTGTGTTGCAGCTGTGTGTGGAATGAAGTATCTCCAAGTCGTTCAGCTGAATCCTGGTCTCACTGAAATCCCAAGCAAGTCTTTCAGCTCAGTGAAGTCACTAGTTCACCCAAAGGATTTGAGGTAAAAGCAAGCAAAACTCACCAAAAAGTGCATTAGGTGATCAGCTTTGTAACATCTGCCTGTGCCTTTCTCTGGTAACTGTGCTGCATGGCTGCATTTTGTGCTTCTTACAGTAAGAACCTGCTGAAGTGCCCAGTGGGAATCCTTCCTGGTTAATGGAATTGTGGAATGGTTTGGGTTGGAAGGGACATTTCAAGGTCATCTAATCCAGCCCCTTGTAGTCAGCAGGGACATCTGCAATTAGAGCAACGTTGCTCAGAGCCCAAACCAACCTGATCTGGAATGGTTCCAGGGATAGGACATCTTCCACCTCTCTGGGCAACCTGGGCCAGGGTCTCACCACCCTCAGCATCAAATATATCTTCCTTCTCTCCAGTATGAATCTCCTTCTTTTAGTTTAAACCATTGCCCCTTGTCTTGTCAGAGCAGGCCCTGCTCAAAAGTCTGTTCCCAGCTGTCTGATGGGCTCTTGTGCCTGAGCCAAAGTCTAGCAGTTTAACAGTATGGATAATGGCAAGCCAGAATCCAGACTAAATGCCTTGCTCTTGATTACTTTACCAATATGCAGATTGTCCCAGGTGTGGAGCAGTGTGCTAAAAGAGATAAAAGAAATACTGGGGGAGTGTGGAGTGTTAAGCCCTCTCATCTAGAAGTGTTGGTTTCATCTGCTTCTCACAGTCTATCCTACCAAATATGCCTGCCTTTCAGAACTACTCCAGCTTTGGAATGAAGGTGTCAGCAGCTGCAAGACTCCATGGGGTGTGATCATTTTATCTCCTGCCTGAGGATGGTGTTTAAACATATGCCAAATGAGAAAGGTTAATTCTTCTAGCATTACTCTGGAGTACACTTAATGGTAGTCTTGTTACTGACCGACCTCCTGTACCTACAGAGATTAAACATCTTGGACAAATTTTCCTTGCTTGAATCTGTGCCAAATCCTTTTAATGTGTGAAGGACTTGATCACTTTTAAACCAGTGATGGAGAGCAAACAAGACTGGGTCATTTGATGGCAAGGGGTCTGCTTGGTTTTTGCAGTAAGGGAACAGGAATTCCTAACTACCACAGGGACAGCTAAGGAAAATGTATCTACACAGATCTTTGTCAATAGTCTAATCTGATTGCTAGGTACATCCTGCCTGGACCAGGCTGAGTGATGCTGCAGCAGCCAGCAGCACTGCTGCCTTAGAGGATGGAAACACAATTATCTGTGTCCAGGGCTTCCCATCAGAAGCGTAATCTCAGCTTTGAAAAGAAGGAATATATTTTTAAAGCATTTATATTGTGGAAATTAAAATAAATTAGATGATGTTGTAGCACTGGTTTTAGCAACTTGCACTTACTCCCATCGTATTTAGACTTAAATGTAGCTGAAAAATGTTACTAAATCTATAATGGGGCTATTTTTAGAGCTTTTTTTAATGCAACATTGACTATTAACATTTCACAGCATCTGGCATGCTGGCTTTGCTGATAGTATTGAACCTTGCTGAATGGGAATCTTTGTATCATTTAAGAGCAGCTCTTTGCACTGCCTGATTTCTCTGTCTTTTCCTGACCAGCAGGGATGATGACAGGTGATGCCTTGAAAGATAAGTCATCTTCCACCACATACCCTCTGTCTACAATAAGTTCTCTAGATGGTGGACATGAGGTTCACCAGGAAAATTTATCCTGGCATGTTACCTACTTTATTTGTTCATTGCACTTGATACAGCTACTAAAAATAGCTGCTCTTAGATGAGTGAGTCTTCTGCTCTCACTTGTGTCAGTTGGCTCTTTCTAATCCTGTAACCCATTTGACAAAACTGAAGACTCCTGAGATGAATGGACTGCACTCACCTGCTAACAAAAGGTGAAATTGTGTCCTCTAGGAATATTTGGATGATTAAAAAAAAAAAATCCTTAGGGTAGATGTCGACTAAAAGGAAAAAGAAAAGGGAGGGATTCCATCTATCCTCAGATAAGCTTTTTGTCACCAAATTAATGTTGCCAATTTGTATGTCTTTTTCTGGCACGTAGAATCCACTGCTGACTCAGGATGAATCCAGACCATGACACCAACCACCTCTGGCTCTGAAGCATTGTATTTAGCAGTTTAGGAAAAGCACTAGAAAGAAATCTAACAAAGCAAAAGAGATGATGGTAGACACATGGTCGTGTGCTTCACATGCACTGAGCTCTCTTAAAATAACACGGAAGGAAGAAAGAAAAGCCAGAAAATTATATATCAGCAGCACTATTTCTAAAAATAATGGTTTTCAAACTTTTCCATGAGGCATTAACAGCTCTTTAAGGGATAATCTTTATTGCTTTGTAATGTACAAAGCCATAAACAGCTGCTGAGATTGATTAATAGCCAAAGCAAAGTTGAGGCATGTAATCAATCTAAAAAGCCATTTATTGTGAGTACACTACAAAGCAATAGAGATTATTGCTGTTGCACAACAACCCATAACAGGGAAAGCACACAGCCGCACACACACACAGTGAAAACAGTTGCTTGCTCTTTGAGGCTTGCAGTGCTGTGCTCTCTCCTGAATTTTCAGATGGCAACCTCTTTGCCTAAGGCAGGTGTAGGGAGGTTCTTCTACCCCTCTGCTCTGCCCTGGTGAGACCACATCTGGAGTAGTGTTGGATCATCTAGCTCCAACCTCCCTCCCATGGGCAGAGACATCTCTTACTCAATTAGGTTGCTCAGAGCCCCGTCCAGCCTGGCCATAAACACCTCCAGGGATGGGGCTTCCACCCCCTCCCTGGGCAGTCCATTCCAGTGTCTCACCACCCTGATGGTGAAGAACTTCTTCCTAACATCCAATCTGAATCTATCCACTTCTAGTTTTGCTCCATTCTCCCATGTACTGTTGCTACCTCACATCCTAAAAAGTCCCTCCCCAGCTTTCTTGTAGTCCCATTCAGATACTGGAAGGCCACAATAAGGTCTCATTGGAACCTTCTCCTCTCCTGACTGAACAACCCAAACTCTCAGTCTGCCTCCATAGCTGAGGACCTCCAGCACTCTGACCATCTTCCTGGCCCTTCTCTGGACTCAATCCAGCACATCCATATCCTTCTGGTAATGGGCTCCAGAACTGGTTGCAGTACTCCAGGTGGGGTCTCACCAGAGTGGAGTAGAGGGGGAGATCACCTCCCTCGACCTGCTGGCTACACTGCTTTTGGTACAGCCCAGGACATGATTGGTTCTGCGGGCTGCAAATGCACACACATTCTCTGGAGGGCACCAAGCTCCAGAGGGGCTCTCAGCACCACAATCGCTCACACTGTCTGCTGGAAATGTCTCACTCAGTAAACCCAAGGATCAAATTTGCCTTTTTCACATCCCCTTAACATTTGAAGCCAGCGGTTAAGTTGCACTTCCAGGCACAATGTGCATATTTCTGCTTCTGAACTGATGACCTTGTAACTGAGGAAATTTGTATGAGTTCACGTGGGCACAAGCCTGCAATCTGCACTATTAAATTTCATTCCATTTCTATTACTGTAGTTCTCAAGGTTATTCAGGTCTTCCTGGATCATATTGCCATTCCCTTCCATATTAATGATGTCTCCCACTTCCATGTCATCAGCAAATTTCATTAACAAACTCCATCTTCCTATTTTAAGGTAATGAATAAAAATATGACTCAAGATGTATCCTTGAGGAACTCTGTTAGCAAAATATCACTCAAAGCCGAGGATCACAATTTCACATTTGCAGGAAGTGCAGCTTCAGCTCACTGAAAATGAAATTCCAGGTTCTAGTGGATAAAAAAACTTCCAGACTCTTGTCCTTGCAAACCTGAACTATTTCATACCTGAAGGTACCAAAAATTTTATTTGAAAACTCCTACTTAAAGCGTTATAATAAGGATTTAAACAATTCCATGCCTGTTCCTCTTTACAGCTATAAAAAAATTGAAGTCTAAGAATTGTACCCATGGTATTGTGGTCACTTTGTTTCCAAGCATTTTACTCTGGTAGTTAAAATATTTGGTTGTTTAAATTATTTTTGTCATAGCAGTCAATTATTACCCTGTAGCCAGTCTTATGTTTAATGTCATAGAATCATTTAGGTTGGAAGGGACCACAAAGCTCATCCAGTTCTAACCCCCCTGTGCCATAGGCAAGGACACATCCCACTAGAACAGGTTGCTCAAGGCCTCATCCAATCTGGCCTTGAACATCTCTAGGGAGAGAACAGCCACAACCTCCCCAGGCAACCTGTTCCCGTGTCTCACCACCCTCACTGTAATTTCTTTTCACTTTCATACCATTCCATCAAATCACAGCTTCCCTGGAGAACACAATCCCTACACTCCAGATCACATTCTCTCTGATTTCCTGTTCTCTGTGGGTCTGAAAGTTCAAACTGCCTCATTTTCCCACTTGGGGCAGCCGCTGCGTTCGTGCTTCAATTCATAACCTTCATACCCTCTTCTCTACTTCCTTTTTTTTTTTTTTTTTCCCCACCAGAGTTACAAAAATAAATTAAACTCTTTCAATAATTATCAGTGCTATTTCTTCCTTTGCCATTAGTATTTTATTTGCAGTGATTGTCACTGCAGGACATGACTTTTTATCCAGAATTTTAAAGAGAAGTTCTACTATCAGCAGCCAGACTAAAGCTCATTCCTGTCTCAGCTGCATCTAATGCTACATTTGTGTTGCAGATCAATCTAAGAGTGAAAGAGAGCTTGTTTTTTTCCAGCTGGGTTTGCTGATGAAGCTGGGTGTGCTGCAGAGAGGAGACTGACTGGTAAGGTGAAGGTAAGTAGAGCAAGATGGAGAGATGCTAGGTAGAAGTGCTGCCGAGGTAACTGGACCTGCAAAGAAGTCCTCTGCAGGTCAATCATTGCATATCAAGAGGTCGTGCTAGCAGAACTGCTGCCAGTAACGCTGTCTCGTTCAGACAATGCTGGCAACAAGAGTGTGAAGGAGATACAGGGTGCAGCAGGATGCTGCTGTTATGAGCAATCTGACATGTCCCTTGGTGTCTGATTGATGTGATCCTGGCCACTGCTACACCATGCCCTAATCCCCTGATTTGCTTTACTGTGGAAAACGTCAAACGTCTCTGCTTCCATTCTGTAAACCTGACCTCGGAGACAATGTATTGCAACAGGTCACAACCAGCATTTGCAAACTGAATAAATTATATCAACCCTAATCTGGGCTTTTGTCACCTGTTACTATGCACAGAATGATAAGGGTTGGAATGGATCTCTGAAGATCATCTAGTCCAAATCCCCTTTTAGAGTGGGATCACGATGAGCCAACCACACAGAACATGTCCAGGTGAGTTTGCAATCTTCAGAGACTACTCAGTTTCTCTGGACAATTGGTGCTCTGCCACCCTCAGAGTGAAGTTCTTTCCTGGGTTCCAATTAGTGTCCACTGCCCCTTGTCCTGTCACTGGACACCACTGAGAAGAGTCTGGCTCCATCCTCCTGATGCTCACTCTTTAGACATTTTTAAGTATTAATGAGATCCCTTCTCAGTCTCTCCAGGCTAAAGAACCTCAGGTCTCTCCATCTCTTCTCGTAAGGTAGATGTCCCAGTCGTCTCAGCATCTTAGTGGCTTTGCCACTGGATTCTCCTCACTTGTTTCTTACCCCTCTTGAACTGGGGGGCCCAGAATTGGACACTATTTCAGGTGAGACCTTGATAGGGCAGAGTACAGGTGGGGGAGAACCTCCCCCAACCTGCTGATCACACTCTTCGTAATGCACCCCAGGATGCCATCGACCTTCTTGGCCCTGAGGGCACATTGCTGGCTCACGATCAGTCTTGTCCACCAGCGCTCCCGGGTCCTTTTCCCCAGCCTATACGGATACAGAGGGCTTTTCTTCCCTAGAAAGCCAAGGCCACGGGTCCAGCGCTGCGGCAGGACCCCTCCCTGCCCCTGGGCTGCGGCGTGGNCTCCCTGCCCCTGGGGTGCGGCGTGGCCTCCCTGCTCGGGAAGCGCTCAGACTCCCCCGGCAGCTGCCGGCGCTCGGCGCTCGCCGCTCCGCTCGGGCTGCGCATGCGCCGCGCGTGCTGCTGGCGCCGTGGCAGCTCGGTGCACCTGCGGCCGGGGCGTGCATGGGGCGCGAGCGGCGCTGCTGCGCGGCACGAGCGGCTCNAGGAGGACCCGGCAGGCTCCCTCCCGACTCCGAGGCACTGCCCAGGCGGCCGCGCTCCTCCCGACTCGGCGGCCATGCTGGGTAGCGTTGCCATAGGAACCGAGGGCGCCGGTTTCGTCGTGCACGGGCTTCGCCTGCAGCGGAAAGGGAGGAGGGAACCGGGACCGGAGACCAGCGGAGGTGGTGGCGGGCCCGGGCCCGCGGCCTCCATCTCTGTGGAGGAGCGCTCGAGCGCGCCTTCGGGCGGGCGGAGCGCCGTGGCCGGCGGGCTGGGCTGTGCGGTGAGTCGGGTGGGAGGCTTTGTAGATATGGCCGGAGGGAGAGCACCCCCGGGCCGTTTCCCGGCAGCTTGCTGTCCACTGTGCCCTGCGGGGAGCGGCCGGGCTTGGCGGGTCAGGCCGGTGCTCCACAGGTGTTGCTTGTTGAGGGAGCACCGCGCGGCCCGCGATGGCGGCACGGAGAGCCTGCTCACCTGCGCGCTTCGCTTCTCCCAACTTTGTTCTCCTTTCTTTTTCTTAGCGCTTGTGACTGGCGTTTAAAAGCTGTATCTACTAATGCAAAGTATTAGCTCGCTTCTGCCCAACCTGATGGAAGGTTTGGGTTGGTAATTTATCTCGTATTAGCGTTAAGCTTTCCACTGTGCCCTGCAGGGAGCGGCCGGGCTTGGCGGGTCAGACCGTTGCTGCGCAGGTGTTGCTTGTTGAGGGAGCACCGCGCGGCCAGCGACGGCGGCACGGAGAGCCTGAGCGTGCTCACCTGCCCGCTCCGCTTCTCCCAGCTTTGTTCTCCCTTCTTTTTCATAGCGATTTCTCTTCGTAGTGGTTGTGACTGATAAGCTGCTGGCGTTTAAAAGCTGTATCTACTAATGCAAAGTATTAGTTTGCTCCTGCCCAACCCGATTGAAGGTTTGAATTGGTAATTTATCTCGTATTAGCGTTAAGCTTTGTTTGCCTGTGCTAGGAGATGGGTCAGGGAGGCATTGCTCTCAGATAAAAAAAAAAAGGATGGCTTGTTCTGTCTTACCTCTGCTGATAACTGTGCTTCAACTGCTGATAGTAATAGCACTTTGACTTATTAAGAAGCTGCCCTTGGTAAGATTGATAACTTTTATTGGCTATTCCCCCAAGTCCATTGGAAAGAAAGTGTTTCTTTACAACATGTTATTGAATTTCTGTTTTGGCCGGGATGTTTTCTAAGTAATCAAGCGTTAAGGAACAGATTTTCTGTAGTGTTGGCCTAGAAAGTATTGTGGTACTGAGTGTGGTGTATTTTAGCTCTCCCTCTAAGGAATTAAAAGCCCATCGTGTCAGATGCCTTTTGCTCTTCAGTGTTTTCCTACAGAACTAAGAAATGGGGAAATGCAGCATCTATGAGGCTTATTTTCCACTGCTTCAGCACTGCCTGGGGTTTTGTTATCATATTCTTTGGAACTACGTTGCAGTAGCATAAATGGTGATGATTTAACAGCAATTTAAAAATGAGCATCATCTTCTGTGTCTTTCTTATCTGCTGTACAGTGTTCTTCTGTGGGGTACTCTGCAGAGCAATGCAAGCTGCGAAGGGTAAAAATTCAGGAAAGGCTGAACCATGCTACAGGCTTACAGTGCCAAGGCAGAAGACCAGTGCTGAGATTGTAAATGAAGCCAGAGTTGCTCTACGAACACTAAGGACTCAGAGACCACTTACACCTGCAGGGCATCAAAGGAAACTTTTTCCACCTGAATCCTCACAAACTCCTCAAAGCAGACCCCCTTCAGTTTTTAGGTACTGTGGCTTTATGATTTCTATTTTTTTTTCCAGATATGCCTTATCAGCAAGAGATTTGATTCTGTAATTATGGTCCTGGTGATTTTTATTCCCCATGTTAATCCGCACTCCTAGTCACATAATTTGCTGCCTTCTAATGGTCCTTGTTGGTGTTAATCTACATGTCCAGTAAGTTCCCATGGATTTAGAGCTACCAGAAACAATCATCGTGCTAGTTTTATATGTGGAGAATATCAGAGGAAAACAGTCTGTAACTCACTTTTTTCTTAAGACAATGGTATGCTTTTAGTTGAGGTAGCCTTTAGCTTTTCACTGGAAACTCTGAAATCTTGCTTGTTTCCATGTAAGCTGTATGATAGATATTTTTCCCCAAGCTTTCTCAGTTAAAAAAAAAAACACATAATTATAGGTCTTGAAATATGCAATGCTCATTTTTAAACAAATATATACTACTTCAGAAGTATTTCTGTGTGGAATTTTGTTATGAATTATGATTCATAGAGTTCAATAGATCTGTCCCTTGGGACAAAGGTGGGGGGGAAGTATATTGGGCTTTTAAAATCAATTTTCCCAGTAATTTTAAAAACTCTCTTTATATTCCATTTCTGTAATGACTGTAGGGTGGAGATATGAGCTGTGTCTATCACATTAGGTGTCAGGCATGCCAGAAAGGATACTGACACATGGTTGAATGGCTCTACAAGTCGGTGTCCATGCAGTTTTCAGGGCAGTTTGACTCGAGGCACTCAGTGTATCCAATATTCCTGTTGTGCTCTTACAGGGAGTGAGATCTTGAGATTGCCCTTCCAGGTAATGAGGTCCCTCTGGCTGACATCTATGATTGTTCTGTCTTTGTATGGGAAGGAGTATGCTCATGCCTACATGAACTCCTGCCTTGCACTGTTCTGCATCTTGTGCTTGAGCACTAACCACAGTTGAATACATGAATTTAAGCTTATATTTTGAGAATTTTTATAGATGGGCATGAAATAAATTGTCATAGCATATGTGCCATGTAATTAATCTGCCTCCATGCTGCTGGAGTCCCTGATACCAAAGTTAAATAGCATCCATGTAAGAAGTGTAGTGATGTAAAAGTGGTGTCGCTCTTCTTTCTCCTTTTCCCCATATTCATTGACAGAGGTAAAAAGCATGCATTCAAAAATCCACAAACACTGGGTCTGCTTTATTCATGCTGTGTTTGCTTTCTCTCTGCTAGTCTTCATGCATCCAGTTTCGATTTGGCTGAATCAAGACCAATGCCTGGTGTTCGTCTTAGCCCATTGGATCATGTGAGTACTCTGGAAACCTGTGCAACACTGAGATAAGAATCACAGAATCACAGAATGTCAGGGGCTGAAAGAAACCTCCAAAGCTCATCCAGTCCAACCCCCCTGCCAGAGCAGGGTCTCCTATACCAGATCACACAGGAACACATCCAGACAGGTTTTGCATATCTCCAGAGAGGGAGACTCCACAACCCCCCTGGGCAGCCTGTTCCAGTGCTCTGTCACACTCCCAGGGAAACAAATTTGAATGAAACTTCCTGTGCCTCAGTTTCCACCCATTGGCCCTTGTGCTATCATTAGGCATCACCCAGCAGAGCCTGGCTCCAGCCTCCTGGCATTCATCTTTACAAATATGTAAACATTCATGAGGTCACCTCTCAGCTCCATCAGGCTCTCTTTGTATGACAGATGTTCCATTCCCTTCATCATCTTTGTGGCTCTGTGCTGGACTCTCTCAAGCAGTTCTGTTTCCCTCTTGAACTGGGATGGGCAGAATTGAACACAGTGCTCTAGATGTGGCCTCACCAGGGCAGAGTAGATGGGTGCATTGGTAGGGTTAGGAAAGGATATGGTTTGCATAGGCTGTGGAGGAGTGGATGCCTGTTGTCATGTACTCTGAAACTCACAAAGTCAGTTTTGTCATCCCCCCCCCGCCCCACCGCCGCCCCAAAAAAACCCCCAAACCCCAAAAAACAACAGCCCACCCTGAATATAATTTAAACTGTTTAAATATTGCTGTATTGCTTTACAATTCTAAGTGACATCAACAAGACTCAGATGGTGGATGCCTGGAATCAAGGTTCTTGCATAAGGTTACTAAACCAGGAGAAGGTCATGAGCATCAACATGAGCCAGGAGCATACCCTTGCTGCTGAGAAGATGGCCAATGGTATCCTGGGCTGCATTAGGAGTGTTTGCAGCAGGCTGAGAGAAGTGGTCCTTCCCCATCTGCTCAGCACTGTGTCAGTTTCTGGGCTCTCCAATGCAAGAGAGAAATGAGCAACTGGGGAGGGCACAGTGAAGTGCCACAAAGATGATGAGGGACTGGAGCAAGGCTGAGAGAGCCATGACTGTTCAGAAGAGAAGGATCAGAGGGCATCCTACTGATGTATAAAGAGACTATAGTATACCCCAACCTGAAGGGACGGTGCAAAGGGCACGGGGCGAGGCTTTTATTTATAGTGGCAGAATCAAAGACAATGGACACAAACTCTGAAACACAGGAGGTTCCCTCTAAGCACCAGGAAACGCTCCTGTGAGGGTGATGATGTCCTGGTACAGGCTGCCCAGAGATGTTCAAAAGCTGCTTTCAGTGCTGACAGAGGTACAGATGTCTAGCTTGGTGAGTGGAATTGTATAATTAGAGGCACAGAACGTTGGAAGGGACTTCAAAAGCTCATCCAGTCTAACTCCTCTGCAGAGGAGGATCACCTATGCCAGACCACACAGGAGCACATCCAGGCAGGTCTTGAATATCTCTAGAGAGGGGGACTCCACAGTGCTCCTGGGCAGCCTGTTCCAGTGTTCTGTAACCCTCACACAGAAAAAAAAAATTTCCTCATGTTTCCATTCTAGATAAGAAAAGGAGAATTCCTTAAGGAGCAAATCTATGCAGCTCTTTCCTGAACTTAATCCTTTGCAGAAATCATTTGGTCTTTTTTTGTTTTTCAGTTTTTGTTTATATGAAAATGAAACGATCTGTGCTTTTACTACGGCATCTTCTTTGTCTTTGTCACAGAAACCAGTGCTCCCTGCTTTTGCAAAAGATGAAGATTCTTCTGTTCCCATTCCCAAACCTCCTGCTGATGCTGCAGAGGTTAGAAAAGTCAGCGGTGCTCGGGCATGCTTATTTAGAAGACCTCAGGGAAGCCTCCTTTCTGCTGAAATGGTTCCTCCTGATGACAGTAAGAATGTTTTCAGACAGATTATTGCCTACCAAAACAACTGCTTGATAAGCTTTAACACCAGTACATGAATCCTGTTATTAAAAGGACCTGCATATGCTTTCAGAGTGCATTTTGAAAATATTTAAATTCCAAAAGCTGTGTTGGCTTTCACTTCTGAAAGTGAGTTGAAAGCTACTCAAAATGCCTTTTAATTTTTTTCCTATAGGTACCTTTTTTTTTCCCTATGGGCTTCCTGGGTTTATTTTTTTTCCTAGACATTTCCTGGTTTAATTTTTTTTTTCCCCATAGGTTTCCTGTTTGCTAAATTCTTTTTTAAATTTAATTTTTTCAAATTTAATTTTTTCCTATAGGTTTCCTTTTTTTTGTTTTTCCCTCTATAGGTTTCCTGCTTGGATTTTTTTTCTTTTTTTCCCTATAGGTTTCCTGGTTCTTTTTTTTTCTCCTATAGGTTTCCAGATTGTTTTTTTCCTTCCCTATTTTGTTGTTACTGTTGTTTTGTTTTTTTTCTATAGATTTCCTGGTTGTGGAGGTTTTTTTCCTTAGAGGTTTTCTGGGTGATTTTTTTTCCCCCTTGTAGCTTTCCTGGGTGGGGTTTTTTTTTTTTCCCTTTGAGGTTTCTAAGTAATGTAATTTTTACTGGAAGTTTTCTTCAATGGGTCAAATTTACCATTAAATGCTGAGATGCTTAAAGAGATAATGAGATGACATCACCTAAAGGAGATTCCCTTGTGGATTGTTGAGCACAAAAGGAGGAGTGAAAAGGAATGATCTGTCTTGACAGACCTCCAGCTACATTGTATTTATTGTAAAGAGTTTCATTAGTGGTGACTTAATAGAGGTCGCTTAACGTGGGATTTAAAAGCAATTTCCCTGCAGATGGGAAATGATTTGACATTTTGTTTTCCTGCACGTTGGCTTGTAACAAAATGTGCCGGAACTCTGTCTTTACTGGAGAGTCACTTGCAATAAGGACAGCTCTTACTTTGTCTGGGACTGTTGCTTTACCAATTATCCACTATTAAACAGAATTATCTTACTTTTTACCTTACTGCCGACGAAATCATACTGGAAAAGTACTGAACCTCATTATTATGTACATAGTCTATAAACAGATATTTGTCATGTACCCTTATACCTAATTTAATCCATTAGCCTCAATAAGTTGATTTTACTAATTGGAGAAGTTGAAAACCTAAGTCAATTATAGCCTGGGTTTGCCTCTTCTCCCCTTTGGGGATCCTACAAATGTTTGTAATTTCTTTGTGCAGGCTTTTACCGTATGTACATAGTAAGGTTACAAGACCAAGAGCTACTTTTGGCTTGAATTCCTTCATAATATTCAGATCCTGAAATAGAATCACTTCTTCCTGTGTAATCTGGTATAGGTGATCCTGCTCTGGCAGGGGGGCTGGACTAGCCCTTCCAGCCCCTGACATTCTGTGATTTTTCCCAAGGTGCAATCCAGCTATCTGTGGCCTGCTCTAAACTTTTACTAAGTGATTTCTATAAATAGCTACAAAAGGATTAGGAGATGCAGTAAAGAAGATGTCCTATGCCCTGCTTTCTGTCACCATTGCTCTCCTTGCTAAATGCCTGTTTGACAGAATCCATGAGAGGTATTCATCAGCTGCTTCCATCAGCCTGGCTTCTCTTTCTTGCACTTCTCAGAGTTCTGGAATGCTTTAAATGCCGTAGAAATGAAAAGAAGAATAAAATCATTTTTAGCGAAGGATTCGAATGTGAAAACAAAAACCCAAATGTTGATAATGTAACATGACAGACTACTGAATGTTGAGCTTTGCTGGGCACATTGTGTGAGAACATTTGCACAAAATGTATTGGTTTGGGTTGCTTCAGATAAAGAGAAGCTCGATTCTGAAGAGTCAGTGGTGCTGAGTAATCTCTGCAGAAGTCCTAACGACTGCTTAGTAGAGCAGAGGTCATTCACACCATTTCATGGTAAAAGTTGACAATTTGTAATGAGCATATCAGCAGATCAGAGAGGGACAGCAGGAAAAAGTTTATTTCAGCTGAGAGGAGGAAGGTTGGTACTGCTTGGGTATGATCATGTGTGCCTTCCACACAACCCTCTGCCTGACTATTGAACTGTGTGAGCATCAAAATGTTCTAAAATGATGGAATTTAAGGACCTCCATCTCTGGAGGTCTTTAAGGCCAGGCTGAATGGGGCTCTAAGCAACCGGATCTAGTGTAAGGTGTCTCTGCCCCATGACAGGAGGGTTGGATCCTCGAGGTCCCTTCCAGCCCTGGCAATTCTGTGAATTTGAAGATGATGCTGTTTATGCATGAAAACAAAACTATCAGGGGGAAAAAGTGCTTACAGTTACGTTCTTAGGAAGTTTCTATTCTCAGAAGACTAAGGTGTTTGCAGGTACTAGATAATGCTTTGTTTAAGTTGCATCTCCTTCTATGTCATGAGTACTCGAGGCACCTTATATAAGGTAAAAAGGTACTTGAAAGTACATTGTGTTCAGGATGAAGGCTTAAAGGAATGTGCAAACATTTATTAGCTGGACTCCTGTTGTTCTCTATATGAAGCAGTTGTGCCAGCCTTGGTTCTGTATCCCAGTGATTGAAGATCCTTGTGAAAATTGAGCAGATAGATGATAGGGTAAAGGAGAAGGTGAATAAAATGCCTTGCTGCCCATGAGGCAGAGTCCTTGCTGTCCGGGAGACAGACTCCTTGCTGACTTTTCCCTACAGTTCCTATACAGGAACATCCTATCAGTTGATGCTGATTCTCCAGAACTTCTCTAATAAAGCTGTTTGTCTGCTGATGATGAAACTGCAGAGCAACACCAAAAGACCATGGCAGACTCCTGCCATTAATGCTATCACATTTCTTTCAAAGAGAGCATAAGGGAAGTGTTTTATTCCAGCAAGAAGCTTGCTCATTTTCCATCTTAGGTTCTTTTGTTGTCCCAGGGACTGCTGAAAAGAAAGAGCAGTGCTAATGAAATCACTGCTGCTTTATAAAGGTACAAGGAGGAAAAAAAAAAAAA
>VWZI01017528.1:1480540-1504038 GCA_013396835.1 Psilopogon haemacephalus | reverse complement strand
AAAAAAAAAGTCTAAAGTTTCTGTGACTGAAATGGAGTTGGCAGCAAGGTAAAGGTTGGGTAAAGGGATTTTATGAGCTCTCACAAAATTGATCAGTTGCACATAGTCCCTAAAGAGAAGCCATTCTCATTTATGGGCATGCTGAGTGCATTCTTGTTCTGAAAGTAACTAGAGCTCCACTCAAGTTAGGAGGATGTTTCCCAAAAAGCACAGATAGTTCTGTGAACATCAGCAGCACAGCAATCTGCCTTCTTGATGCAATTTTGCTTGCATCAAGAAAAGCGTGGCCAGCAGGTCTAGGGAGGTTCTTCTCCCTCTCTACTCTGTCCTGGTGAGACCACACCTGGAATACTGTGTCCAGTTTGGGGCTCCCCAGTTCAAAAGAGACAGAGACTTGTTGGAGAAAGTACAGTGCAGAGCCACGAGGATGAGTGGGGACTTGAGCATCTTGTCTGTGGGAGGCTGTTTAGTCTGGAGAAGACTGAGAGGGGATCTGATCAATGTGTACAAATATCTGAGGGGTGGGTGTCAAGTGGCTGGGGCCAAGTTCTTCTTGGTGGTCAGCAGCAATAAGCCAAGGAGCAGTGGATACCATCTGGAACACAGAAGGTTTCACCTCAACATGAGGAGAAACTTCTTACACAGTGAGGGTGATGGAGCCCTGAAGCAGGCTGCCCAGAGAGGTTGTGGAGTCTCTTTCTCTGGAGACTTTCAAAACCACTTGGATGCATTCCTGTGTGGACTACCTGAGCCTTGGCAGGGGACTTGCATTCAGTGATCTCTGGAGGTCCCTTCCAGTCTCTAAGGTTCTGTGATTCCAATTCTGTAACAGGTTAAAAAACCAGGAATAACATTGTTAGCATCTTTAGGAGGAAATTTAGGAGATTTGGTTGCATTGGTACCTGAACTATAAACAGAATAAGAAGTATTAAATTAAAACATACACTGAGAATAGAAAAGAGAATAATACCTTTGTCTTTAGTACAGAATTCGAAGGAGGAAAGATTCCTATTTAGTAGGAATTTAGTAGAGAGTCTGTATCTTGTACTGCACACTCAGCACTGCTCAAATAGATTTACCACAGGTGTATCTCGTAGCCCCCTTGCCAAAGGAAGACAAATGATGCAGTCAGCAGGAATGATGCCATTACTCACTGGTACCTTACAAAGACACGACAACGTAGCTGTTTCTTGTGCTAGCAGACACACCAGACCAACCTGGAAATTCCAGTATTCAAAGGTTACTGCATCGTTTGGTTCTTTGAAAATTCGCCTCATCGCATCCTTTAAAAGTGTTCATTCTTTGAGGGGAAAAACCCCATTGTCCTCGTGAAGAGATGAACTTAGAGTTTTGAGCTAGCTGAGCTTGAATTCAGATAATGAGACTGGCGATGAAATGAGAATTGGCTCTCTCTGAGTGCGCTTCGCTCCTGCTTTCGGTTTCAGTGTATCGGGGAAAGGCTCTCTTGTGTTCCCTCATGGCGCCCTCGTGTGGTGTGTGTCAGTATCGCCGAAGGAGCTGTCGCAGGCACATGCTGTCCTTCTTCTCATGACCAGATGACCTACTGACTTAGTAAGACAACTCATCCTTTCCAGACAGGTGTCAATGTGCAGCTCTCGGGATGAGTGCGTGCGAAGGAAGAATCACAGGACCTTAGAGGTTGGAAGGGAGGTCCAGAGATCAAGTGGGAAGTGGTGGAGTCACTGTCCCTGGAGGTGTTTAAGCAAAGCCTGGATAGGACACTTAGTGCCATGCTCTAGTTGATTGGATAGGGCTGGGTGATAGCTTGGACTGGATGATCTTGGAGGTCTCTTGCAGTCTGGCTGATTCTATGATTCCATGATTCTATGAAGTCCAACTACCCTACCAAGCAGGATCACTTAAGGTAGTTCACGCAGGAATGCATCCAGGCTGGTTTTGAAAGTCTCTAGAGGAGACTCCACAACCTGTCTGGGCAGCCTGTTCCAGGGCTCTGTCATCCTCACTGTAAAAAAGTTTCTGCTCACATTGAAGCATTTTGAACATTGCTTTCTGATCTAAGAAGAAGTTCTACACAGAAAGAGTGACTGGCATTGGAATGGGCTGCCCAGGGAGGTGGCAGAGTCACCATCCCTAAGAGGTGTTTAAGAGGAGGCTGGATGAGGCACTCCGTGCCATGGGTTAGTTAATTACAAGGGTTAGGAGATAGGTTGGACTCGATGATCCTAGGGGTCTTTTCCAACCTGGTTAATTCTTTTGTTCTACCTTGCAGTGACCAGATGAAAAAAGCCTGGCACAGGTTCATTGTGACCAAGGAGTACAGGCTGGAAGGGAGCAGGAACAGGCATCTCAGTCTCTAGGAAATAATCAAATTGTTGCAATCTGAAGATCTTTTTCTGTATTTACTGAAGAATATTTTTGGTTTTCTAGATTTTTTTTCCTGTTGTTGGTAAAGAGAAACAATATTCAACACATTCACATTCTAAAAAAATCTGTTGATGTTCTTTCGCGTTTTTCACAGAATCACAGAACTGTCCGGGTTGGGAGGGACCTCAAAGATCATCCAGTTCCAACCACCCTGCCATGTGCAGGGACGCCTCACACTAGACCGCATTAGATTCTCTCATCTGTAGGCTTAAAAATTTGCCAATCCATTAACACCTTTTTTGCCCATCACTGTTTTGTAAACTGGCAGAGTTGCACAGAAGCTGGAGAATTTATTGCCAGGCTGAAGGTACACATTCTGGATTGCCCTGTGGGGAGGCATTTAATTATTTTAAATTACTATCTCTTCATAGCTGGCTTTTCATACGTGGCAAATGTGTGTTTAAGAGCCTGGTATAGAAACCTGGACTTTCTACTCTGCCATTATTATTTTTAGTCCTGTTTTTCTGGCCCAGAGAAGTTGCATTGTTTTAGATCCTCCTGGTGAAGACTGCAATGGGCTGTGCTTGTATTTTCTTCTTTGCCATGTCATGGGAGTTAGAAAATACAGCCCCACAGAATTCTGTATTCTAAATAGCACATAAATTATGTGCTATTAAAAAAAATAGTGTGTGACTAGGATTGCTTCTGTTTATCACAGAAACGTTCAGGTTGGCAAAGCCCCTCAGGATTGCTAAGTCCAACCCATATCCCTACTCTACAAGGTGCACCCTAAATCATATTACCAAGCACCGCATCCAAACGACTCTTAAACACAACCAGGGTTGGTGACTCCACCACCTCCCTGGGCAGCTCATTCCAATGCCTGACCACTCTTGCTGGGAAAAAATGTTTCCTAATATCCAGTCTAAACCTACCCAGTGGCAGCTTAAGGCCATTTTCACTCTTGTTCTGTCACTGATTATGTGTGAGAAGAGCCCTGCAGCAGCCTCTCCACTATGTCCCTTCAGGTAGCTGTAGGCAGCCATGAGGTCTCCCCTCAGCCTCCTCTGTTTCAAGCTAAGCATCCCCAGCTCCTTCAGTTGCTTCTCATAAGATTTATTCTCCGGGCCCTTCCCCAGCTTCATTGCGCTCCTCTGCACACTCTCCATCATCTCTACATCCTTCTTGTATTGAGGTGCCCAAACACTCTGTATGTTCCCTTATCTTGAGCATGCTTCATCTTTAATCCAAGAGGAAAGAGTGGGGTAGCAGTAGGACTTCTCAGTTATTCCTTCTCTGTAGTGCAGCGTTCATTTACAGATCATTTCTATTTCCTGCTACGCTTTGTGTTTCTGCTTTCACCTTTTGCAGAGAGGAGGTAGGACTTTTTGCATATTGATCTATTCCTAGCCACTCAGCCTTCTGTGAAAAGGCTACACGTGGTAAGTCAGGCAGTACACAGCCTTTGGAAGCTCAGTGTTGCTAAGGCTCTTGTATTTACATGCTAAAAACAGCAACCAATAAATGTAGACTGATTAGTGATTTTTTTTTTTTCTTGTGACCAGAATGCAAAGCTGTGGTTGAGAGCTATGAAACACTGAGAACTTCAACTTGCTGAATTCTTTTGCTTGAGTGTGTTTGCTGCTGAATTGGGATCCATTAGATTAGAAAGATGAGGACAGTTTCTGTGATGCTTTAAACACAGCTGGTGCCATAACTTCATCAGCACCTTAAAAAAAAGGAGCTCTATCAGGAGTGAAACAAAATGCAAGCCTAAAATTGATTCATGTTGCTTTTCTTTATAATTATGCATTTCCTCATCATTCTTATTGCTAGGATTAATGCTGATCTCTTTTTTTTTTTTTTTTAAACCCCTAGTTACAGGGAAAATTTTAATTTAAAAAAAAAAATTATGCTGTTATGACTTCCAGGTTGCTCTGTTGAATATGGGATAAAGTGCAGGAGAGTGGCACAAAAAAAAAAATTCTTTCTGTTCAGAATGGCTTTGCTGGTTTTCCTTCCGGTGAGAAATTTGGTTATAGCTGCAAATGCATACATGAACTATTCTAATTTTTGCTTCCAGTACCCGAAAGGGGCCTGTAAGAAACCCAGGAAGAGCCTTTTAATAAGGGCTTGTAGTGATAGGATGAGCAGAAATAGATTGAAGCTTGAGGAGGGCAGATTTAGACTGGAGATTAGGAAGAAGGTCTTTACAATGAGGGTGGTGAGGCACTGGTACAGGTTGCTCAGGGAGGCTGTGGATGCTCCCTCCCTGGAGGTATTCAAGGCCAGGTTGGATGAGGCCTTGAGTGACCTGTTCTAGTGGGAGGCGTCCCTGCCCATGGCATGGGGACTGGAAATGGATGAGCTTTAAGGTCCCTTCCAACCCAAACCACTCAATAAATCTGTGAATAATAAAGTTAAGCACATGCAGAGTTAGAAAGTCAGTCTCATCTTTCAGCTTAAGTAGCTACAAATTGGAAAGAAAATAATTGAGTCAATATGTGGCTTTTGTGGTAGGAAGGAACAGTGCAAACTGCCTTAGTGTTCTCGTTTCAGCTGCACTCTTATGTAGTCTGGAGCAGAACTTTCACTTAATTGCAAGTGCTGCATAGTGGTTCCTTAATTAAGCTACTTGTTGATCTAAGTAAGGCTGTTAGCTGATCTAGGAAGTTAAAAAAAAGGTGTGCAAAGTAAGTAAAATAATAATTTTATTACCTGTTAAGATGTACTTACACTAATGTGGAGATAAATAAGCACAGGCCAACTGTAATAACATCCCAGTATATGCCTTGTGAAACAGCAGCAGCTCTGTGTGATCTGTGGATCAGTTCTCTCGAACTGACAGATTTATCCTGTGTGAAATACAGGTAAGGAGTTAACACAGATCACGGAGTCTGGAATTTTTTTTTAAGAGGAAGCTTTTAAAATAGTCAAGGAAGTTTTTTTTTTTTTATTGTTTCACTGTTCCGATTTATGCTCAAGAGGACTTCTTTTTTTTTAAGGTCTGAGGTACTGTTCTCATGGTGCAAACCTCTCAGTCTCTGTTTTCACCTAGTACGGTATTTTTGTGTTTGAGAATGGTTATGTGAAGGAATTTGTGTTACAGTTTAGATTCACAAACCACTAATGAACAGTAGGAGACACTTCTGAATGATGAATGAAGGGTTTGTGTCTGAGTAGAAGCTGAAACCTTCACTGACTACAACTACTTGTAGCCAGGTGGGGTTGGTCTCTTCTCCCAGGCAACCAGCAACAGAACGAGGGGACACAGTCTCAAGTTGTGCCAGGGAAGGTATTGGCTGGATGTTAGGAGAAAGTTCTTCACAGAGAGAGTGATTGGCATTGGAATGGGCTGCCCAGGAAGGTGGTGGAGTCACCATCCCTGGAGGTGTTCAAGCAAAGCCTGGATGGGGCGCTTAGTGCTATGGTCTAGTTGATTGGCTAGGGCTGGGTGATAGGTTGGACTGGCTGAGCTTGGAGGTCTCTTCCAGCCTGGTTGATTTTATGATTCTCTATGATTTTGTTTTCAATGTGCTCTGAAGGTCTGGAGGGTGAAACAAGAATCAATCAATTGGAAGAGGAAGAAATCTTTTGGCATATAAAAATTCTACCCATCCTGTGTGAACTGGACAGTGGTGAGTAAAACTTGCCTTGGAAGGGTGCATTTTGTGTACTGTTCTCGGCTGGAAACATCAGACTTTTCCAGACTAAGCAGACCTCATAGCCCTCAGCTGGACCTTCTCCATCAGATCCCTGTCCCTCTTGTACTGGGGAGACCAAAAATGGAGGCAGTGCTCAAGATGAGGTCTCAGCAGGGCAGAGTAGAGGGCGAGGAGAACCTCCTTTGATCTGCTGGACACACTCTTCCTAATCCACCCCAGGACCTCATTGGCCCTCTTGGCCACAAGGGCACATTGCTGTGCTGTGGATGTTCTCTACCAGCACTCCCAGGTCCCTCTCCACAGGGCTGCTCTCCAGCAGATCACCTCCCAGCCTGTACTGGTGTAGTTTATTATTCCTCCTCAGGTGCAAGACTCTGCACTTACACTTGTTGAACCTCATTTGGTTCCTCCATGCCCAGCTCTCAGTCTGTCCAGTGACTCATCCAGTCAGTGATGAGGTAATAACTTTAAGAGTGAGCTGCTTCACTGTTTTAAGCATGGACTGTATTGAAGGTCTCAATTAACTTCAGAAAACTAAGGAAATCTTAATGAACATTTCAATTTGTGTTTAAAGTGTTAGATGGTTCTGCAGAGCATGTAATGACCCAGCTGAGTGAAGTAAAGCTGAGTAAATTATGCCTTGAAAGACTGAACCCTGAAATCCGTTTTAACATTTCGTTCAGCAGGTTGTTTAATTGCTTTCTGCAGACTTCATTTGAGTGGTGGGAATAAAGAAAGTGGCTTTGGTTTTACAGGTGGCAAAGTGAGTGTCACATTAGGGGATTGATTCTGTGTTGCAGGCTCTTTTGCAGTGTTTATTACAGCATGGTGCAGATGAGCTTGTCTGTTGAGATGCTCTGGAAAAGGTGGCACTGCTAATTATTTTTTTCTCTCCCTTTTTCACCTCCTTCAAGTAGAAGACAACACAGAAAATCTTTGTCTGGCTTGTACCAAGCTCTACCAAGCCTTGAAGGAAGGAAATCTGCTTGGAAAAAGATTTGAAGGAAGAAGTATGCTTCTGAAGACGTTATATAAACTTGTAGACATTGATTCAGATCCCCTTCGCCTGAAGCTGGCCAAGATTATTCTGGCTGTAAGTGCTGTAAAATGCTGGTTTGTGCAATGTGAAGCTCAAGATCATGAATTACTACTTGCATTTCATTTTTCACTTAGTGCTTTTAAACTGTGTCTAAACCAATCCTTTCCTAAGCAAAATTTCTTGCTGTGCAGATACTACTCACTCATTCATCCAGATTGGTCCTGGGTAGAGACAATTTTTTCCTACCTGACACCCTAAAAAATCCAGCTTTCTTGTAGCCCCCTTCAGATACTGGAAGATCACAATAAGGTCCCCTTGGAGCCTTCTCTTCTCCAAACTGAACCCCAATTCTCTCAGCCTGTCCTTATGGCAGAGAAGCTCCAGCCCTCTGATCATCCTCCTGGCCCTTATCTGGACACACTCCAGCACGTTCATATCTTGCTATAGGGGTTCCAAAACTGAACACAGTATTCCAGGTGAGGTCTCATGAAAGCACTGTTGTTGTGCTACAGCCATAGATGCCAAACCAGAAAATCCTGTGCAGAATTTCCTCATAAGAGTGAACTGGAGGGGAAAAAAAACCAATTCCATACAAGTTATTTGTATACTACCTGCAGGGAAAAAAAGTATTAAAAGTTTGTATATCATCTGTTATTCACAGGATGTCAGGGGTTGGAAGGGACCCAAAGAGCTCATTGAGTCCAACCCCTCTGCCAGAGCAGGACCAGACAATCTAGCTCAGCTCACACAGGAACACATCCAGACAGGCTTGGAAAGTCTCCAGAGAAGGAGACTCCACAACCTCTCTGGGCAGCCTGTGCCAGTGTTCTGGGACTCTTACAGAAAAGAAGCTCTCTCTTGTGTTGAGCTGGAACCTCCTGTGCTGCAGCTTCCATCTATTGCTCCTTGTCCTATCCCAGGGAGCAACTGAGCAGAGCCTGTCCTCCCTTCTGACCCTCAGCCCTCTGATCTTTATAAATATTGATTAAATCCCCTCTCAGTCTTCTCTTCTGCAGACTAAGCAACCCCAGGTACCTCAGCCTCTCCTCATCAAGCAGTGCTCCAATCTCCTCATCATCCTCATAGCTCTCTGCTGGACTTTCTCCATCAGATCCCTGTCCCTCTTAATCTGTTATTTTAAAGTCATTCAGCACAGTTTGCAAAGTAGAGCTTAAACAAGTTTGGTTTCAGAGCCCTTTAATTCTGCAAACAGTGTGGCTCGGTGTACTGTCAGGGTTTTTGCTGGAGTTTGCTGGTTATGTGAGCAGACAAATCTGCCATGCTGTCTGCACTTGTAAAATGTTAAGGTGCATTTTTATATGTAGTTTTAGTTGTGATTTTTATGTCTTTTCCTTTCCTTGCAGATGAAAGTAACTGGAAGAAATCTTCTGAGTGTTTGCAAGCTTGCATTTCAGATTTGCAGGAATGACAAAAATGATTCCATCGTTCAGAACGAGGGATTATTGGGTATGTATGCTGTTCCTGGGTGTCACTTAGGTGTGGAAATTTAATGCTTAGGTTGATCATCTTTCAGGCAGCATTCTCAGAGTTAATTTATTTGAGCACTGAAAATTGCCAGGCCAACCTAACCTGGTCCAGTATTCTGTGTCTAACGAGGGCAGTAGACGATTCTGTGTGAGGATGTTTTCTGTCAGCTCATTGCCCTCTACAACCCCATTGTTATCTGCTTTTTAGTGCTCCATTTCAGATGTTTTAAGATTTAATTTATTTTTTTTTAAAGGAAGCAGTGGGAATCAGCCTCTTTAGAATGTCTCAGGTGAACACAGGATGTTAGGGGTTGGAAGGGGCCTCTGAAGGTCTTGGAGTCCAACCCTCCCTGGCAGAGCAGGACCATAATCTAGTGCAGATCTCATAGTCATGCAGCCTAGCACAGAGCTCTAACTCCGGCTTATTCCCCATGTTTCTTGCACTGGTATAGAAGCATTTCAGTGAGGGAGTTAATCCATTAGCTTGCCATCCGACCACCATTCCCAGCCACCTCCATGACCACCACATTGCTTAGTACACCAAATTCCAGGCACCCAGAAGTCAGGTCCATCTTCTTTATTCATCAATAATTGTTTCTTGGTTTCAATCCAAATCTCAGTTTATTTTTTTTTTCCAGCCCACTTTTTTAGAAATCACAGAATGGTTTAGGTTGGAAGGGACCTTAGAGATTGTCTACTTCAACCTCCTTGCCATGGGCAGGGATGCTTGTTCTCTAGATTTGGCTGCTCAATGCCTCATCCAGCCTGGCCTTGAACACCTCCAGGGAAGAGGCATTCACCAGTCTCACCACCCTCATACTGCAGAACTTATTCCTAAAATCCAGTCTAAACCTATTCTGCCTCAGCTTCAAACCATTCCCACTTGTCCTCTCTCCCCTCTGTAGCCTTCCTGTAGGATCCCTTCAGGGATTGAAAGGCAGCTCTGAGGTCCCCCCTAGAGTTCAGTCTGAATGTGTTTTTATGTTTTTTTAAAAATTGTTAATGTCTTCAATGCCAGGACTATTTATTAAATCTAAACATTGCTATTAGGCTTTCTGAATGATGATTTTCCTTCTAGATTATTTGTTGGAGGTCCTGAGAACCGAAGATCTACAAAGAAACACTGAAGCTCTCCTGTACTGCATGGGGGCTATAAAATTCATGTCTGGAAATGCAACACTCCTTAATGAAATGGTGGAGAAAGGAGCTGTTGAAATGTTGCTGCAATTACTGAAGCAGATTAATAATATAAAAGAAAATGACACACACTTCTCCAGCTTGGGCCACCTGTTAGTCCAGGTTAGCACTTAAACTTTGATTTCTATAGCAAGGGCACTTTTAAGAGCAAGTTAAAAGTCTATTAAAGGAGATAAACTAATCTGTGTGCCACTGACGGGTATTCGAGCAGACTTTCTTAAACAGAAGCTTACACAAAGTGGTTCAGGACCTGCATTTAGTTATCATGGATATTTCGGGGTAGTCCATTTTAAAAAGCTTTAGAAATTCTGAAATGAACAAATATTTTTTAGTTACCTAATAAAAGCAGTTTCTTCTTACTGCTTTAAGGTGCTCATAATGTTCTGGGTCTTATCTAGTAAGCATACAAAAATATGTTCCCTAGATTCTTGAAACTGAAGTAAGGAACACGAATCACTTCTACGGTTCAGTGATTACAAAAAGCTTTTTTATTACAGTAATGCATTTTTAAAGGTGCATGGGAAAATATAGCAAAGTTTGTTTGACAAAGTAGGTCCATTAAGGAAAAATGTAGCTGTAAAAGCTAACACTGAGTCTTTTTGAAGGTTGATCTTTTCACATAGGAGGTACCTTAATGAGTGGTGGTTATGAAAACTAATCCTTTGAGGTAAAATTCTTTAAAACTTACCATTTGAGGGGAAAAAAATGGTTGTTTAGCCAAAGCTGAAGTTATGCACAGGCTGTGGTATATTTGCACGTCTCAAGAATTTACCAGGTAGATTCCTGGTGTTTGCCTTGAGAATTATGGATGTGAAGGACAGTGTGATTGTAAGCTTTTGGGGGGTTTTGAAGGAAAGTATATTGGATGATTTTCTGAGGTAATGTTTGTGCTGAATTTCTCTACTAATTACAGCAGATAAATTCTCTAGTAACCTTCAAACAAAGGAAATTATACTACTTGAAATTATACAAGGAAACAGATAGCTTACATCATCTGTCACAGAAGGTTAGGGAGCTGGAAGGGACCTCTAAAGCTCATCCAGTCCAACTCCACTGCCAGAGCAGGATCACCTAGACCAGATCATACAGGAACACATCCAGGCAGGTTTTTAGTATCTCCAGAGTGGGAGACTCCACAACCCCCCTGGGCAGCCTGTTCCAGTGTTCTGTCACCCTCACAGGGAAAAAAAATCCTCCTCATGTTTCCATGAAACTTCTATGCCTCAGCTTCCACACATTGCCCCTTGTCCTGTCATTGGGCATCACCCAGCAGAGCTTGGCTTCAGCCTCCTGGCACTCACTTTTACATATTGATAAACATGAATGAGGTCACCTCTCAGTCTCCTTCAAGCAGCACAGCCCCAGCTCCCTCAGACTCTCCTTGTAAGAGATGTTCCATTTCCTTCATCATCTTTGTGGCTCTGCACTGGACTCTCTCAAACAGCTCCATGTCTCTCTTGAACTGGGGGACCCAGAGCTGGACACAGTAGTCCAGATGTGGCCTAAATCATTGTTTATAAGCAGGCAAGCCATGGAGACACAAGCATCCTTCCACCACAGGACCTGTGTGTCTACCTGGGTGTCTTCCAACCCAATCCATTCTATCCTCATGTTACTATTACTGATTCTTGTCTATTTTTTTGTGGAGCTGTGAGGTGTATCTCTCTAGAACAGTCTGCATGCTCTTATGCAAACATAAGCCAATTGGGAGGTGCTACTAAGCACTTAAATGAAATTATGTGGCTTAATACTTAAAGCTTGGCTAAGAAAGTCCCAAAGTGGCAAACTGGTTCAAAACTGGGAGACTATACAGTGGAACTGGTTGCTGTTTCAATTCTTTGTGTTCTCCTCCCTCCTCGTACAGATACTTGATTTTTCCTCTTATTATGATGCCTGCTGCTAACCAATTCCTGTGCAGCCTGGATGAGTTTCCTCACGGTATCATTACCATGCACCATTTCTTCCATGGGAGTTAATTCTTTACTCACCCCGGGGAGATGTCGAAATTCTGTTTTCCAGGGATATCCTATGGAGGAAAGTTTCTCCCTATGATTCACGACTTAAGAAAAAAGAAAGGTTTTGTGGCATACAAATATCCAATATCCAGAACAGCTAAATGTAGGCTTTCAGGAACAGAGAGCTAATTCTGCTGGAGGACAAAACCACCTTAAATAGTCCCAGGGGGCTCCGAGGGAGGCTCTGCCATCTCCCCATCCTGATAGCTGAAGTATCTCTGGCAGCTGTGCCTGTTCTTGAGCTGTGCAGTTGCACAATCAGCAGATGGCAGTGCTAGACATCATCTTGCCAGGACCTTTCTGTGGGAATAACAGTTCTTCCCTTGATTTCTTCCTTGTTACACATTGGATTTTGTGCTGAAGTCCCACAAGAATAAAAATGCCTGTAATAATAATTATTTTTTCCTGAATAGGAGGCATGAAACCAGGGTGCTATTTGCCTCATCTTGCTTCACCTAACATTCTTGATTATTTTTATAGGAAATATGGTGATGGTTTTCCAAAAGCCAGGGCTTTTGAAGTGTTACTAACAAGACTTAACAAGTATTCTATGGCCTTTAATTGAAAAGCTCTTAAATGTCTCCTCCTTCAGAAATAGCTTTTGTCTAGTTTTTTTTTTTTTTTGGGGGGGGGTGAATTTGGTCTTTCACATGGCAATATGAGGATTAAATCTGGTAGGGATTACTGAAGCCAGGGGAGGTCCTTTGCTGGAAGGGTTCTCTATCACTGCCATGGGCTCCCCAGGGAGGTGTTTAAAAGAGGCAGAGATGTGGTGCTGAGGGACATAGTTTAGCACCAGCCTTGGCATGGTTGGGCTTGATGATCTTCAAGGTCCTTTCTGACTGAAGCAATTTTATGACTCTGAATTCTGTTGCCTGCACATTTCCTATTAGAATTTATCGGTAGACAGATACCTGCAGCTCATGAGCAGGGCGTTCAGAGTGCCCGGGACGTTATAAACGAGAGCTGAGCTTGATGAAATTCTCCAGCCAGAGTGGATTCTGCTGTGATTAATAAACCTTTCCGTGTTGTGCGTGCAGCTGACGGCGATACTGCGGCGCTTGGCCGAGTGCCCTTCAGCCAGGCGGCAGCTGCTGGGCGGTGCTGCAGCCTCTGAACTCGGCGCGGCGCTGGAGCTGCGTGCGGAGGACAGGGACGTCTGCGCATGCATCCTCAGCACCTTCAGGTAGGTGTAGAACGCAGTGCTGCGGCTGCTGCGTGCTTCCAGTCACCTCAGGGCAGGTAGCTTTAAGGTGGGAAAATTTGATCATGGAAGTTGATCTGCTTGCTGCATCAACCCTCTGACCACTCAGTTGCCAGCTCTGACACTGAGCGTGATGCTTGTAACTAGTGGAGTCTCTCAGGGGTCAAAACTGGGACCAGGATTATTCAATGTATTCGTCAAAGACCTGGATTATGGCATGGATTGCACTGCCAGCAGGTTTGCTGAGGACGCCAAGCTGGGTGGAGTGGCTGCCACACCAGAGAGTTGTGCTGCCATTTAGCCAGACTTGGACAGGCTGAGAGTTGGGCAGGGAGGAATTGAATGAAGTTCAACAGGGGCAAGTGTAGAGTCGTGCATCTGGCAAAGAACAACACCATGGAGCAGTACAGGTTGGGGACTGACCTGCTGGAGAGCAGTGAAGAGGAGAAGGGCTTGGGAGTCCTGGTGGCTGGCAGCATGGCCATGACCCAGTAGTGTGCACTTGTGGCCAGGAAGGCCAATGCCATTCTGGGGTGTATTAGAAGGGCAGAGTAGAAGGGGAGGAGAAACCTTCCTTGTCCTGATGACCAGTGTCTTCCTAATGCACCCCAGCATGCTGTCAACCTTGGCCATGTGGGCACATTGCTGGCTTATGTGGGATCTACTGCCCACCAGCACTCCCAGATCCTTTTCCTCAGAGCTGCTCTCTAGCAGTTCAGTCCCCATGGGGTTGTTCTTCCCCAGATACAGTGCTGCTGTGTTTCAGAGCTGCATCAATTATTAAGTACATACTAATCCACGTTTAAAAAAAATAGAGACATTGCACAAGCTTAAATTATACCAGGGAGCATATATTGTAAAATAAATCAGAGGAAAGAGAAAATGTGCATTGTTTGGAGCTGTCACTGAGTGTTTGAAGAGATTAATCTGTGGGATCAGGACTGGAGTGTGCAGATGGAAGCATTGAGAGAATGTCAGTTTTATGAGCGGCTTCCCAAGACAGATATTTTAGAGGGAGATCAGTATGGGTGAATCACCCCAAAAGGTCCTTTTGTAGTCTGAACAGTTTCTCAGACAGAAATCTTCCAGCTACCAAGCATCAGCTTGCAATAGCCAATGCTAAGTGGGCACGCAAGCAATTTAAGGATTTTGAAAAAGCTGTGAAATTAGCTGTTGGTAATTCCAGACAGAGTTTGGTAATAAGCACCAACTATGATTGTCCTTCTGAATGAAGGATTTCCAGTGCTACTTTATTACTGGGTTGAGTCTTGATGTCTGTGGCTCCATGTTCATTGAGATTGGGATGTGGACTTCTGCCAGATGAGATTTCTTTGCTAAATATGCTTTGAGTAGCAGCTGCTGTCATTCCTTCCTCTCTACACAGGCAAATCTTGTCCTTTGCTCTTTGTGCTCCTTGTAAAGCCTAGGAACTGCTTCTCCAGTACCATGCTGCCTCGTCCACCTCTGTCTCTCTAGTTTTGTTCCTGAAAGCGAGTTGAATTCTCACAATAATTACAGCATTTTGAGTGTATTTGTTTCTAAGAAGAGCATTCCTTTTGCTTGGATGATAACAGGAAAAGTGGGATAATTAAATGTAGTTGATACTCAGGCTCTAATCCTGACAAGGACATTTATTTGCTCTAGAATTTAATATGGAGCAAAAGTAATTTGTCTTGGTTAACAAAGTTTCCTATTGTTTCAATATTATATTTTTTGTTTTTAAGTTTGGGGAGCTGCATGTTCTGAGGATACAAATTAGCCATAAAATCAATTTAATTAGCTTCCTGGAAATGCAGTCATGAAAAAAAATTATGTATATATACACACACACACATATATATACACATACATTCATATTTATGTACACACACATATTTATATTAATATATGCTCATATTATATTAATATATTAATAGTTATACACACATATTTATGTACACACATATATTCATAGTTATACACTCATTTATATATACATATACATATTTATACACATTTTATAGTTATATGCCCTTATATTTATATATGTGTATATATATATACTGTGCAGTACAGAGCACAGATTTCAATTTTATTTTGCCTTCTACTGATAGAGAATGATGTTTGTTTTCTCTCAATCAGTAACTTGAGGCAGTTTCTTTGCAAGGGATGTGCTCAAACTATTCAGATGTGTTCATTTCCCTCTCTGTGAGCCTTGCTGTAGTTGGACACCAACACAGACACTTGCTGGGGGGCTACATGGGAAGAGGTTGTCCTGGTTTGTTCTGTTACTGCCGCATTTCTGGGGTGACTAAAGCAAGTCCATTTCTCTGTTTTTGTGGTGGTCAAGGTGACCAGTGTAGTACCCTGAGCAGCTGTTAGGGAGCACACAGAGATAAGCTCCTGGTCACCAGATGTGCTTTCTGTGTTTGCTGGGGAGAGATGTGTCCTGCTAGTGCTGTTGCTAGGCTCTACTGGGTGTGCATTGGTGATGTGGGTTAGGAACTTCCCTCCTTCTCCCTACCACTGAAATTTACCAGACCAGCTCAGAGGACTTGTAAGCAAAGCAAAATTTACAAGCAGATATACACAATATATTTACAAGTATTTACTATCATAAACAAATTAGAAATAACACAGAAATCCAACTCTCTCCAGGGCAAAGAAAACTTCCAGAAGGAGCTCAAAGCTACCCCTTCTTTCTCCCTCTACTTTCCCACACAGACAAACAAAACAAGCAGCAAAGCTTACATTGTTATCTGGTAGCCAAGATTAGAGGGGAGACATTAAAACAGAGTGAAGAGGAAGTAAATAGATTCAGTGTCACAGACCAGAGTGGGACAGACTGTTTACATTTTGGCTTTTTATCCCTCTCAGCAAACCAATGAATGATACACAATTCATTGTGATTTTGTTTTTACAACCAATGATCTAATTTCTCTCATTAAAATATTCCAGATAAGATAGGATAGGATAGGATAGGATAGAAAAGAATAGGATAGAATAATCAACCAAGTTGGAAGAGACCTCCAAGCTCAGCCAGTCCAACCTATCACCCAGCTCTATCCAGTGGCATTAAGTGCCCCATACAGGCTTTTCTTGAACACCTCCAGGGATGGTGACTCCACCATCTCCCTGGGCAGCCCATTCCAATGCCAATCACTCTTTGTGAAGAACTTCCTCCTAACATCCAGCCTATACCTTCCATGGCACAGCTTGAGACTGTGCCTCCTTATTCTGTTGCTGATTGCCTGGGAAAAGAGCCCAACCCCACCTGGCTACAACCTACCTTCAGGTAGTTGTAGAGAGCAATGAGGTCTGCCCTGAGCCTCCTCTTCTGCAGGCTGCACAACCTCAGCTCCCTCAGCCTCTCCTAATAGGGATGTGCTCCAGGACCCTCAAACCAGTGTAACTGGGAGGGGATCCTTTATTTCCTCTCCTCTCTGACTCCCCATGCCATCTTGAAGTGACAGTTCTCTCCTTTAGCACTGAGAAGTGCTGGTGCTAGCACACTGTGGCCATAAGGCAGGCAGGTTGGGAAGCTCCTTATGTTCACTCCTTCCTGTAATTCACTGTGCCAAGGATAGCCAAGCTGCTGCTGGGCTCTTGTGTAACTCCACCAGGAGTCAAACTTATTTGCATTCATTTAATTTATTGGAAAAGATGGTTCAGAGTCAAAAAGCAGAGGGCTTTAAAGAGGAAAAAAACCATCATCTATGGAAAAAACAAATCTACTTTTGTTCAGTGATATTTTATTTTTGTACTTTTGCAGCAAACTTTCCTCCTACGATGACTTCTGTGCAGCTTTAGCAGACTGCTCCAGATGTTACAGCATATTTTTAGCCCTACTAAACAAACACCAGAAGCAGCAGGTCAGTTGTTTTTTTGTTTTTTTCCATCTCTTGATTTGTATATATTAATCCTCTGATGTGTCTGTGTATTATTGTGTATAAGCTTATTTTCAGTGGCCTACTTTTCTGCATTTGCCAAACAAGAAAACAAAAAAACTTTAAATAGTTGACAGCATTTCTGAGTAGGAAATTAAATCATTTAGATTAATAACTCAATGCAGTGCAGAGGACAGGTAATTGATTAACTACACTTCGCATGTGTTCAAACAGTCTTTTGTTTAATTGTTTTTCTTAGTTTAAAAAAAAACCCAAAACAATTTCTGAAAGCAAATTGTTTAGTTGAATATTTAATAGTTGGAAGTTGTTGGGATTTCTCCTAACAAAAAAAAAAAACCCAACCAAAAGTGGGAATTTTCCAGAGTGAAGCCATTTGTAAAGGAAACTTTGTTCCTGGATAGCTGCATCAGTTATCAGAATGCATCTCTTCTCCACTACACAAAACCTTATGCCAGGATAGCATGTTTGAAGCATTCACTCAGACATGGATTAAGTTTAGTTTGTCAAAATGTCTCTTACTATGAAATAAAATTCTAAGAGTGTGCTTGCCACCAGCTTCAGCAGAACTTCCAGGGTCACATCTTGCTGTTCTGTCAGGCTACATCAGAGTGATCTTTCCCATGCTCACCTGACCACCAGGCTCTGGGAGTTTGGTGCAGGATCGCAGCATTAAAGATTGCCAGCTTGGTAACAGTGGAGTGCCCCATGTGTGGCAAATTCATCAGCTCTGTTGCCAGGCATGGTTTAAGAGGGCAATAATTTTAATGTAAATTGTGGTAAAGGTGGAACACAATTTCAAAAGGTAGGATATTAAATCACACTGAGATGGCTTTTAAAAGTAAGAAGTTTCTTGGTTGCTCCAGCACCTAAACTGGGTTAAGGTTATCCTATGCAGTTTATCTCAGGATTAGTAATTCCTGGAGGAGATTTTTGGTGCAAATGTTGCTGAAAACAATCAGTGAAGATAACCAAATCAACTGTAGTGAACAATATAGTCTACCTCCTGAGAATATAAATAATTTCTCCCTTTCCTGTTTACCTGCATCCCTGTTCTCTGTGATGATACACATAGAAGAACAAAGATGAAATTGCTTCTGTTCTTCTAAACCTCTGTTGCTTAACATTTCTGCAGCTGGGTTTGCCTAGATCCAGGCTGCTCTTGCATTGTGTGGTCTTCAAGACTACTTTACAGAAATCACAGAAACATGCAGGTTGGCAAAGCCCCTCAGGATCACCCAAGTCCAACCTAGAACCCTACTCTACAAGATTCATAGAATAGAATCATACAATCAGTCAGGGTTGGAAGAGACCACAAGGATCATCTAGTTCCAAACCCCCTGCCATGGGTAGAGCCACCCTACCCTAGTTCAGGCTGGCCAGAGCCTTAAACCATACCCCTAAGCACCACATCCAAACTACCCTTAAACACATCCAGGGTGGGTGACTCCACCCCACCTCCCTGGTGGTTTAGTACAACTCTGTGTAAATAGTATAAGCAATAGCATCAGATCTTACTAGGTGTAAAATTATTTTTCCTTGTGATCACTGTATTGAAAACTCAACAAAATGGCAGTGAGAAGTTTAAATTGAGTTAGCATCTTCCTCTCAATCTTCATCTATAGATTGAAGAGGAACTATCCTAAGCTTGAGAGAATGACTTTGTGTCATGATGAATTGCAGGCTCATCTCAAATTTCAAATTGTTTATTGTCAGATGGGGTTGAGAATTTTCCTTCTAGTTTGTGTAGGTTATTAAGCTGGTCCTCAAACACCTCTTTCTTCCCCAGATTAACACTGCTTTTTGTGCTAAGCTGTCAGTTGCTTGATCAAAACACAAATTAGCAAAGAAACAGTTTGTGTATTAAAAAAGAAAACCTTAGTTATTATGTCGTGATGATTACACACGGCAGTGTCTTGAGAATAATTATTTCTCACAAGCATGCAACTGTCACTTGTCAGCTCGGTGGAGCCCTGCAGAAGCAAGGAGAGGGACACAGATAATACAGTGCGACGTTGGTGGTTGATTTTTATTTTTCCTGTAGTATACAATAAACACTTGAGCCTTGAGGAGTGCAAATGTTTTTTCCCGAGGTGTAGTTGGCATTGCTGACGTGTTCTTTTCAAATGCTGACAGTGAGTTACAGCAGGAGTTGGTTACATGTGGAAAGGGAAACAGGCAACAGCAGCATGAGTGAAATTCTCTGCTGTGGGAAGAAGTGAAGAAGGGAGGATAAATCAGTAGCGGTAACTCAAAGCAAGAAAAATCCTCAGGATTCAAAAGCGGGGTGTAAAGAAAGGAGAAGGTTGTGTGTTTTCTCAGTTTTCAGGGGGCAAAACTGGTGGGATCAGGGCTTTTAATTTTTTTTTTTTTTACTGGCAATCATGGTGACTGCGAACATACTGGGGAAAAAAATTAAATCTAGCAGTCAGACTTTTTCAAGTGCTTTCCTAACTGAATTTTAAAATAAGCCTTAAATACGGTGAAAATAAAGCCTGGAAATAGGATTAATGACATCTTTCAAATGGCCTCTTCTCCTCCAATGCATTCATGTGTGTAGGGGGAAGGATGTTTCCTCTTCACTGACAAATACTCCCTGCTGTTAGTGTGGCAAAGCATCTCTCTACTCATTGTTCCAAGTCTCTCAGTCAGGAACTTCTTTATTTGCTTTTGATACTTCCAGGGCATTCTACACACAGATGTCCTTCTGGTTTTTTGTCTTTTTTTTTTTTTTCTTCTTTCAGTTGAGTTTCATTTTGGATCAGTTATCGTTTCTGGGTTTGACCAGGAATTTTCACAGCTAGAATCATCAGCAGATGAATCACAGAATCTTAGAATTGTCAGGGCTGGAAGGGACCTCAAGGATCATCCAGCTCCAACCCCCCCTCACCATGGGCAGGGACACCTCACACTAGATCAGGTTACTCAGAGCCACATCCAGCCTGGCCTTGAAAACATTCAGGGATGAGGCTTCCACCACCTCCCAGGGCAACCTGTTCCTGTGTTTGAAAGAGATTAGCTCCAGGATGGCAATAACTACTGTTCTTTTGCCTGTAAGTGGAATAGCAGACCCTGCAAAGAAAACTCTCTTTTTTCTGTCAGAGGAACATAACAAAGAAGAAATACAAATTTAGAAACAAAGTGGAAATTAGATTTGAGTGCAAAGCAGTTCAGACTGCTGGGCATTGAAGTTTGTGCAGCATGGAAAGCACATTTCATCTGCAGCTGTAGATTCAACTGGAAGTTACCTGCTGGGGTCTAAATTTTTGTTTCATACCACCCTTCCTCTTTTGGGTCCAGACACCAAACAGGCTAACAACAGGTACTTGGCCAACATGTACAAACTCTAGAATGGACTCTCCTCCCTTTTTTTATCTGGTTGGAGTTAGAAATTACGGACTTGATTGTCTTTCCTATTGATAGGTAAATCTGTACAATTTGTACCTTTGTTCATTGTGCAGGCAGTGTAGGTACACATTAATTGCCCAGATAAATCTCTGTCAGGTTCTGTGTCTCAGCGAGTGCGTTGGATACCTTTCTAACTGAGACAGTGCAAGGAATGGGCTTTTGGAAGTAGATGTGTAGAGAATCTTTCCTGTCAGCAATCAAATATGTATGTTGCAATGAAATGCTTATGGAGGATGTGATGTCATTACCACCTTAAAAACAGAAATCTCTCAGTTTCTTCACAGGTGGAAGCACAGAAAAAAAAAAGTACTTCTCCATCTCAAGCTTTATTTTGATGTTTCATCAAATTTGCGATTATAACCTTCTAACCTCTGCTTCTACCTCTCTACTCCGCTCTGGTGAGACCTCACCTGGAGTATTGCATCCTGTGCTGGAGCCCCTATTACAAGAGGGATGTGGACATGCTAGAACATGTCCAGAGAAGGGCCACAAGGATGCTCAGAGGGCTGGAGCACCTCTGCTATGAGGACAGACTTAAAAGAGTTGGGGCTGTTCAGTCTGGAGAAGAGGAGGCTCCCAGGTGACCTTCTTGTGGCCTTCCAGAATCTGAAGGGGCCTACAGAAAAGCTGGGGAGGGACTTATTAGGCTACCAGGGAGTGACAGGACTAGGGGGAATGGAGCAAAGCTGGAGGTGGGGAGATTCAGGCTGGACGTGAGGAGGAAGTTATTCAGCATGAGAGTGGTGAGACCCTGGAATGGGTTTCCCAGGGAGGTGTTTGGGGCCAGATCCCTGGAGGTGTTTGCAGCCAGGCTGGATGAGGCTGTGGGCAGCCTGCTCTAGGGTAGGGTGTCCCTGCCCATGGCAGAACGGTTGGAACTAGGTGATCCTTGTGGTCCCTTCCAACCCTGACTAATTCTATGATTCTGTGACCTCCTGAGCTCATAACCTCCGAAATGGAGCTCATATGTAACCTCCCAAGCAGGTTTGGCTACACTCTGTAGACAGCACATCTCACACAAATGCTTTGTTGTAAAAAAACAAAAAACCACACACACACACAAAAAACCAACCCAAAAACCAAAAGGCTGAATAACTGAATGTTCATTTTTATCCTTGTACTTAGTGCCATACATGTTAAAAGCTCTACATTAGCTAAATTAAGCCGGTAAATGCAATTCTGATGCAAGCATGCAAGAAGGTCTGAAATTCTCTATGCACTTAATACTCCAAACATTTGGACATGCATAAGAATCTCATTTATTAGACTGATTTTTTTGTTTGTTTTCAGTATGGACAGAAAGACTCCTGGGCCTTGTACAGGCTTGGTCTTGCAAGAAGTTTCAAAATGGCATTTCTGTATTTCTTTACACAGAAAAGAAATTCTTACTTGGGCAGTGCTTGCTTACTTTGTAAGCATTAAATACATATATAGAGAGACAGCCCAAAATAATACAAACCCTTGAGCATTATACTACCCAGGAGAAGCTGCAGCAAGGGTTTTTTTTCACTGGGAGATAATGAAACTTGAGTAATGTGCTATTAAAACCGGATGTGCTCAGCTAAAAAAGAAGTATTTTATAAGTGTGTTTTGCTGGGCTGTAGGTGGAAGGCGCAGCTGAGATCACACTTCTCAAAATATCAGTTGATTGCTGTATGCTACCTGTTTGTCTGTGCTCGGATTGGGTAGAGCTGTTGCTGGGCTGATAGTGTTTTGCCCCAAATTAGAAAGTCAATATGAACCAGTCAAACTAGCCTGCCTGCTTCCCCCCACCCCCCCTCTTAGTTCCCTCTTCTGATTCATCAGTTGTTTGTTACAAATTCTGACAGCCTTTGTGCATTGAGGGTGGTGCCAGCGAAGGTGAAAGCTCTTAGTGGTTAGTCGGTAAGAATGCTCATAAAAAACTTTGTCTTGATGACCTTTAGATGCTAGCAAAAAATATGGTGCCATGTTAAAAGAGGAAAAAAACCAAAAAAAACCCCAAAAAGCTGTGGCAGTGTGTCTTGCAGGCTGGTGGCGTTAAATACATGGCTGCAACGACCTGCCCCTGGCTTAGGGGACTGCCTGCTTCTGGTATGGAGGGGTTAGCAGTCATCCCCTCCACCCTAAGAGGATGCTACTGCCAGTGCCTGGTGATGCTTGTAAAGAAAGGCATGCATGGAGGAGGAGAGGAGACAGGTCAAGGGGCACTGATAGAAACTGAGGCATAGGAAGTTTCATGGAAACATGAAGAGGAATTTTTTTCCCTGTGAGGGTGACAGAACAGTGGAACAGGCTGCCCAGGGGGGCTGTGGAGTCTCCCTCTCTGGAGATATTCAAAACCCACCTGGATGTGTTCCTGTGTGACCTGCTATCAGTGATACTGCTCTGTCTGGGGGGGTTGAACTGGATGAGCTTTTGAAGTCCCTTCCAACCCCTATCATTCTGTGTAATATTCTGTGATTCCTGCTTTCAGATCTTTTTTCCTTTAGTGTGCACACTTGTCTCTTCCAGCCCCTGACATTCTGTGCTTCTGTGAACAAGCTGGACTGTGCCTGGTTAACTACATTGTTCCTTTATTTTATTGCAGGACTTGGTTGTCCGAATCATCTTCATTCTTGGTAACTTAACAGCAAAGAGCAACCAGGCCCGTGAGCGATTTTTTAAAGACAAAGGAAGCATGAGCACCTTGATATCATTATTCCAAACCCATCATGAACTCGATTTGAATGCAGAGAAACAATGTCATGGAAGAGAAGGGGAAGGAGCAAGCCACCTGAAGCATCCTTCGGAAGCAGAAGACGTTCAGATTAAAGTGATCAGGGTGCTGGCCAATCTCTCCATCCATCCCAGCATAGGAGCAGCTCTGGCAGCCTCCCACCATGTTGTAGAACTGCTTGTAGCAGTGCTAGGTAATCAAATCTATGTTATCTTTGTTCAGCCTGTAAGGAAAATTTGGTTTATTTTTTTCTCCTTGACCACTTTACCTAGGTTAAGCCACAACTAAATTGGTTCAATCAGCTGATGGTCATGAGCTGTTTTCAGTAGAAAGCCTGAGACAGGAGAAGCATTGCTGCTTTGACACTGACTGCTCAGTGTCTGGGCAAAGATGGTGTAGAAGTGTTTAATTCAGTGATCAGATTTGCAGAAATGCAAACAGATTTTCTTTTAAATCTGTTTCCCTGAGAGTCCATCCATAATGGAAGTCTGTTCTTACCAGGTGCTGCGTGGATGTGGGGAGTGGTGGTGGTTTCTGTAAGGTTTGCAGGTTTTG
>VWZI01017528.1:1448871-1480437 GCA_013396835.1 Psilopogon haemacephalus | reverse complement strand
GGGGGGGGGGAGGAGGGTGTCTTCCTTTTCAGATTTCCAACCTTTCTCACATGCAGGTGGAAGAGAGCATCCCATTCCCTCCAGATGTAGGCTTAGGACTGCAATTCCTTTACCATTTACTAATCCTTTTGTAAATCTAATTATGGGCTAGGAGTGGGCAGTCTGTTCACCTGTAACAGAGTTGAGCAGTGACAAGATACATCTCAGAGCCCTCAGTGTATTTAGTGTATGAGAACATCAAACATGATGTGAGGACTATCAGCAAGGTTGTGTGCCATAGTCTGACCCGCCAGCCACGGGGGATTAGACAAGGCAAGCTCACAACTTTGTCCCTAGGAGCTTCCTGGGTTGGAACATTTAATTGTTGTATGAGCACTTGAGAGCTTCTCCCTGCCACCCTCCCATCTTCTTGAGCACTGCATCAGTTAATTCACTACAAAATGTTCTCTCTGCCTGTGAACTTACCCTTCTATTGTTTCCTTCACTCTTGGGTTCTGAGGCCAGAAGTCTCAGATGATATTGGTATACACATCTTCCAGGCATGCTGGTGTAATTTTACACTGTTTAACATTCTGTCAGGAGTTCTAAAAGTGAGAACCTTTCAAATATTTGAAAGTAGTTTGGGGGTGTTTTTCATAGCACCTGACATAGTCAGTCCTTGGTATTCCTCTGTCTGTCACACAGGCCTATTTCTGCATGTGAATTCTGCTCAATTCCATCTTACAACAGCAAACCAGACCTGTCAAATGTCTTTACTAACTGGATTTTACACCATGGTGCTTCAGTCACAAGGGTGGAGAGCTGGAGAAGGGAACTTTGTGTGGCCGTTGCTGTCCGCTTCTGCCATGGCAATGGAAACCAGCAGAGCTGTCTGTACTGGAGGCCACATAAGCTGTGATTCAGTTAGGCTCTGAGACAGACTGCAGTGCTGAGTGACTCACCTGCATCTGTGTGTCTCCATACACACACGGGGGTTATTGTTTGGTTTTTACCACCAGAATACAAGGCAATTGCTGACTGTGAGGAGCTGGTCATCGGTGCTGCAACAGCAATCAGCAATTTATCCTACTACAAAGTGGAGAGTTCTGCTGTCCAAGACAAGAAGCTACACATTGCTGAAAGTAAGGGCTTTGAAGCTCTTTTTTTTTTTTTTTGGTGTGTGTACATCTTTCTGAAAGTGGAAGCTACCCTTGCTGACCTCCTTGCTGTCTGCAACTACCTGAAGGGAGGTTGTAGCCAGGTGGGGTTGGGCTCTTCTCCCAGGCAACCAGCAACAGAACAAGGGGACACAGTCTCAAGGTGTGCCAGGGGAGGTATAGGCTGGATGTTAGGAGGAAGTTCTTGCCAGAGAGAGTGATTGGCATTGGAGTGGGCTGCCCAGGGAGGTGGTGGATTCACCATCCCTGGAGGTGTTCAAGCAAAGACTGGATGGAGCACTTAGTGCCGTGGTCTAGTTGTTTGGCTAGGGCTGGGTGATAGGTTGGACTGGCTGAGCTTGGAGGTCTCTTCCAACCTGTCTGATTCTATGCTTCTATGATTTTGACACTGCAAGAAAGACACCCACAGTGTTTTATGGGATCATATTGCAGGGATACAAAGTTCACAGGACTGAATTATTTCCATAATGATTTCTCATTCTTCTGCAACATGGTTCAATGACTTGTGTGAAAACAGTCAGGTCATTGTCAAAACTCCTTCTTTTCCTCCCCAGAGGAATTTGCCATATTTTCTGGTTAGCACTTTTTCACAGACTCGTTCAAACTCCACATGCCTGAGCCAAAAGAAATTGTTCCCTTTTGCTTCTCAGCAGAGTATGCTTGGAAAGCTGTGGAGTTTTGTTTTTTCCTTCTTAATATCTTCTAAGATACTTTCTACTGCAAAATCTGCTTTCTGGCAGTAGAAGAGTTCTGTGATTGCTTCCCGTCTGGTAGTGTGGACAATAGTCATGTTCTAGTGACATGCAGGAAGTGCATCTGAGTGGTGGGACTCTGCAAAAGGTAGAGAGTCTCTGTCTTGCATGCAATTCTAAAAGGAAAAGGACCTGGGGGAGAGGTGGTGTCTGAGGTTTGCACAAGTAGAGTGACAAGTAGGAACAAACATTCTGGCTGTTGACCCAAGTGCCCTGACTGGCAGCCATCATCGTCTCTCCAGGCAGCAGCTCTGCTGTCCTCTCACCAGTCATTTTGTCACCCAGAAGCCAACCATCTCTAATTGCTAGGTGTGTAAATGTGGAAACAAATTAACTCCTCTGCCTGCCCCCTTTGCTCTCCCTCTCCTGTTTTGGTTGCTGGCACGTGAAACCAGCCCCAGCACCTTTCCTCTGCCCTTTTGGTGGAAGACCAGCAGGTTTCTTCCTTCAGAAGACATGTGGAGAATAGCTGCTGTTTGATACAAGATAAAAACCAATCAATTCAGATGCTTATCTAAGACAAGTTCAAGGCATGTTCAGCATTGGAATATTGGAGTATAAATATAATGGAGTATTGAAATCCATTCCATTGGAATGGAATATTCAAGATGGAAGTGATAGGAATGAAGCCAACCTTTTCTCTTGATACATTTTTTCCCCTGTTACTTTTGTTTGGTGGTAGAAGGGTTAAGGATTGACTGATTTGAGTTTGGACTGGTTTCAGTGGCTCTCTAGGTACTCACAGAAGACTGAAAACAACTTCTGTAACGTTGGCTCCTTTGCCATGCACTGAAAACCTACCTGATGGCAGCTGCAGAATGTCTTGTTCTGTCTGATGGAGTTAGGTGCTAATCAGATGTGAAAGTGCTAAGCCTGGAAGCAGCAAGCAAGGAAATGCTTCAGACCAGGGCCACTATTAAGTGGCTGTTCAGGGAAAATGTGTTTGCCTGTTATAGCACCACTGAGAGAAAATAGAGCCAATGTCAAAATAATTTGAGTTTCAGGAGACATCCCACCTTAAGACCATCTGTTCAGGATGTAAATCAATTCTTTTCTGTATTTCAACATGGTTTTGGTGTGGTGGTTTTTTTTTTTTTCCTTGATCCTCCTGAATTTTCACATCAGCCCACTCCAAAACTGCATAGCAAAACTCATTTGTTCCTTTGCACTTAGCCCCATCTTGGAGCTCTTTGTCTCCTCTTCAAAGCCCTACACAATTTAGCTGTTGTTCTGCCATCAGCTTCACTACAACCAGAGAACTGTTCCCATTCCTTGCTGTTGCTGCTTGCATTCTGCCATGGGCTGACCAAAAGGATGGCACACGGTTGAGATACACAAGCAATGGCTTCTAATTTCCTTTCTCTGCAAAATGAGTAGTGTTGTTAAAGCTGTTGATGAGCAACAACGTGGATGGAGCTGTGGAGGCTGTCAGAGGCTTTGGCAATCTGTCCCAGTATCACGAGATCTGTGACTTCATCGTGCAGAAAAAGGGTGAGTTACTTTTTGGAGGAGTTCTGGTTTTAAATGTCTGTGGTTCTAAAAAAACCCAGGTTGGTAATAAGCTGCCTCAGTTAAAGGGCAGAAGGAATTTTTCTCCCGTATTTGGCAAATGAGCACGTTAGACTTCAGCAGCAGCCACTGCAAAGACAGTTTTATTTCATAGGAAGGACACAGAGTTGTTGGATTGAGTCCAGAGCAGGCCATAAAGATGAGCCCAAGGGCTGGAACACCTCTGCTGTGAGCACAGGCTGAAGGAGCTGGAGGTGTTCAGCCTGGAGAGGAGAAGGCTCCAGGGATACCTTTAGAGCTGCCTTCCAATAGCTGAAGGGATCCTACAGGAAGGCTGCAGAGAGACTTTTCCTGAGGGTGTGTTGAGACAAGACAAGGAGGAATGGTTTGAAGCTGAGGCAGAGCAGGGTTAGACTGGAGCTGAGTGAGAAGTTCTTCAGTCTGATGGTGGCGAGACTCTGGAGTAGGCTGTCCAGAGAGGTGATAGTTTTGAAGTTCCCCTTCACTCCTTCAGGTTTTTTTGGGGTCCTACAGGTTGGCAGTGATATGATATGAAAATAAACTCCAGCTGAATTCTTGTTTGGGTTCAAAGTCATGGATTTGATTCCCATGTTTGGCAGCACAGCAGTACTTTGTAACAGAGATTTGAGATGTTTGACTGCCTCAGCAAAGAGAAGTCCTCTTTGCCCCTGGGTGAAGTAGGATACAAGTCTGCTCAAGTCTTTTTACTTCGGGTGTCTAAGGAGCTTAGGGAAGAACTTCAGCTCCTTCCTATCCACTCAAGGTGTGTCCTTAGCTTAATTAGACACCAGCTCACTACCTGTCAGTGCTGGAAGCAAGTGACACAGCACCACACACAAGCCCTTCTTTCAAGGGTGAAGGTGTCACGGTTTTTGGAGGAGAAGCTATCTGCCAAGGGCAGCTGGTGGCTGATGAGCTCTCAGCACCAGCAAGGGCTGCGAGATGCTGCAGCTGTTCCAACTGGGCTTGGTGCAGTCTAGGGCAACCCTGCCACTCATGGAGGTAGCAACTTCCCTCTTTGTGTGCCAGATGCCAAATCCTCGCAGTCTCTGCTGCCTGTGAGATGGAGAGGAGGGTGATAGTTGAGAGAGGCTGTAACTGGTTAGATTTTCATACTGCTGTGGTGTATTTTTATAACTAGAATTTTCTGTGTTGTATTGGAGAAAAGTGGTGTCCAGCATGATGTAATAATGGCTCTTACCTTGGGTCATTCTGCAAAGTTAAGTTTGGGGGTGGGTATTCTGCATTTGCCTGCTTTCTGAGTACATATATTTATTAAGTACATGTAGTGCCACTCTATGCTAAGTCCATCCTGCCAGTCACACTGTTCCCATTTTTACAATCCAGCGTACAAGTTCCTGATTGCTTTGCTTGATTCCAAGAACCAAGATGTCTGTTTTTCTGCCTGTGGAGTTCTGCTCAATCTCACAGCAGATCAGGACAAAGGAGCTCTTCTGATGGAAGAAGGAGGAATTGGGAAGTAAGTTCCTACTATGTTTACCATTGAAAAAAAAAAGGCAATTTTGAGTGGTTTGACCAAACAGTAGTTTCAGTCAGACCATTTTTTCACTGGTCCAAATAACTTGTAATAAGGATAAATTCTTAATAGATATATTCAGCATCCTCTCTTTGCAATAAAGAGCTTTCCAGGTGGTTCAGTGGTTGGGGTTGGGTTGTTTTTTTTAATTTGCAAGAGCATTAGGGTGGTTTACTACTGCCCAAACCCACAGAGCGATATTCCAAAGGTTCTCCTGATGGAGGACCAGCAGATAGTAGGCAACAAAGCAGCTGGGAGCTGGCTTTGCAGTAGCTACTGGTGCTTGCCTTAGCTGGATCCTAGGTGGGCTGCAGTTAGTGGGCACCGTTGGTGTGTATCTGGTGTGTGAACTTCAGGAGCTAGGACTGCAATTTTTTTAGTGACTACAGGAAGCATGACGTGATGATTTTAGGATGTCAGGGACTGATAGGACTGGGGGGAATGGAGCAGAGCTAGAAATGGGTAGATTCAGCATGGATGTTAGAAAGAAGTTCTTCAGCGTGAGAGTGGTGAGACCCTGGAAGGGGTTGCCCAGGGAGGTAGGGGTTGCCCACCTCCCTGGAGGTGTTTAAGGCCAGGCTGGATGAGGCTCTAGACAGCCTGATCCAGTGTGTGGTGTCCCTGAGGGGATTTAATCAATGTTTATAAATATCTGAGGACTGGGGGACAACAGGCTCTGCTCAGTTGCTCCCTGGGATAGGACAAGGAGCAATGGATGGAAGCTGCAGCACAGGAGGTTCCAGCTCAACACAAGGGGGAACTTCTTGACTGTAGGGGTCACAGAGCACTGGCACAGGCTGCCTAGAAACGCTGTGGAGTCTCCTTCTCTGGAGCCTTTTGAGGCCTGTCTGGATGTGTTCCTGTGTGAGCTGAGCTAGATTGTCTGGTCCTGCTCTGGCAGAGGGGTTGGGCTCGATGAGCTCTTTGGGTCCCTTTCCAACCCCTGACTGATTCTATGATTCTGTGAGTCCATGCTCAGCAAAGCCTCCTCTCTCCAGAGTTGAGGTTAAAGGCAGTTAGATGTTGAAAAACCACTGTGAGTGCAACCCCTGTGGCTTTGATGTTCCGATAATAGCGGATCCAGCTTAATGGCAGTGACAGGAGAGATCCTGTTCCTGGGCTTGTAAAGCTGTTGATACAGCCCACAGTTATCAAACAATCAGCCTAACGTTCCTGTTCCTACAGCATGCAATTACTTTTGCACAACCTAAACAATGCATTATCTGCTCATCCTTCCTTCCCACCTTCTAGTTTGCTGCCAAAATGTACCAGCTGAAAAAATGAAGAATGCAAATAAGTCACAGGCAACTTGAATAACTTCAAGTGTGAGAGATTTCAGTGATATAAAATTGGTCTGTGGAATATGACTAAAGTAGACTATAGAATTTTCTATACAGTGTCTAAAAAATTACGAAAAGAAGGAAAACCTGTAAGAGTAGGTCATCAATTTAGTGAGTTTGGGAGTGATGGATAAGGAGATCCTGGCTGTGCCAAATATTTGTTTTCAGTTCACAGCATCACAGAATGCTTCAGGTTAGAAAGGACCCTCACAGTTCATCTTGTCCAACCTCACTGAAGTGAGCAGGGACACCTCCAACCATATCAGGTGGGGGATTTCAGCATCTTGGAGATGGTTCTGTTTGTGATGTATGTGATCAGGTGGTGGGATTTGAGCATCTTGGAGATGGTTCCATTTCTGATGTATGTGATTGAAATTGGTCAAGTGGGTTACAAACTCCTTAAGGATGGAGGGATGCAGGCAAATATGTGCATATGTGGCCTTGTGGAACTGGACTGAACGAAAAGCAGGGAGGTTATACTGAGGAAGAAAGTAGCATCTTAAAGTTTATTAACATCAAGTTTTCCTGCAAACTTCCATGGAGGCTGCATGCATTTCTAGGCTGCCAGGCTTCGAAGGGCTCAGGAGACAACTATATGGAGCAAACCACTCTTTTTGTTTGAACCTGACAGGTTAGTTGAGTGCTTACAAGACTTTGGGCCTGCAGACTGGCAGCTGGCTTGTTTGATATGCAAAACTCTGTGGAACTACAGTGAAAGCATCACAAGTGCAGCCTCATGCTTTGGAGAGGAGACCAACACCTTGCTGCTGCTGCTCACATCGCTCTTAGGTGAGATTCACAATCTTGCTCTCTTGTCCAAGACATAGAAGGAGCAAAGTCAAAGTAGTGTTAGTTTGGGTGGATCTGTCATATGGCTTTGAGACTGTCCAGCAACAGAGTGGTCTGCTGCCAGGCAGCACATTTCCTCTGCTCTAACAGACTACCATGGTGGAGCTGGCTGCTCTTACCCCCCACTCCAGTCTGGCTACTTAGGTAGTGCTTTTCTCAGCTGCCTTTTTGCCTGCTGTATACCTTCAGTGCGAAATGTCCTTTCTACTGGACAAGGACCCTTCTGGCCTCGGAGGTCCCTGCAGGTATGGACAGAAGCAGGTGAGCTTTGAGGTCCCTTCCAACCTAAGCTATTCTGTGTGCTGAAGGTGAATGCTTGCTGCAGAGAAGGCTGCAGGTTAGCCAGAAAGTGAGATCCCTGTGGTCTCTTTTGTTTTCAGACAATCAGAAGAGTGGGTGGATCAGTGAGGAATTTTTTCCAGTTGTGGCAGAATGATTATTGCTGCTATCATTCCTTGCTGGGATAGAGCATATCTTCATGTGAGCACTCTCACCCCAGCCACCTCTGAGAGACTGCTCAGCTTTGCAGGAGCATTAATGCTCTTTTTAAAACATCTTGCAAGAGAACTGCAAACTTCACAGCCATAGTCAGGCCTGAGTTGCCTGGCAAGGGACATATATCTTTGGTTTGGAAAATTCTTCTCTTCCCCCACCCCCCGCCCCACATTTAACTGCTCCTTAGTCCAGCAATTAATTAATTTGACTGCAGATTGCAGGCTGGGTAATAATTGGAACTGTCATTAGCTAGAGCAGCTTTTGTGAACTGGAAGTTCACATCCAAGTGCAGTTGCAATTGGGATTGCAGTGCAGCTGTACTGGCAGTTAATTAAAACCAGGTCAGAATAAAACCAGGAGGTTAGTCTGGCTTCACATGAGGCAGCAGAGTAGCTGCAGCAGAGGCACACGTCCATTTGATCTGGTTCCTCTGTGTGTTCAGAGCCAACGTCCTAGCAGCTGGTTAATATTGTCCCACACCTTCCTCCTCCCATTGTATGCAGAAACAGCCTTGAACCGCCGCTGCTCTGATCCTATCGCTCAGGAAGCAGGAGGCAACTGCTGGCAGTCGGTGGGGCTGGCCTTAAGCATCAGCATGCCCTGAGGAAGCAGGAAAAGTGGAGCATGGCACAGCAGACAACTCGCTTCACCTGCTGTGCCTGCCTTCCTCCCCTCCGTTTTTCTTTCCTCTACCTGGCACAAGATGATGAAAGAGATGAGGGAGCCAAGAGGGAGAGGAATGCAGCTTTGCCTTCTCCTGGTCCCTCAGCAGCAGCAGTGGAGATGAGACTGTCTTGAGAACATTTTCCTGCAAAATCTCCTTTCTCCCTCTTTACCCAGACTTCTTCTTTACATGCATTATGAATCTGAGGAAGGTATTTTGGACTCTCAGTACATGTGAGCTCTTCCATGGAATGACAGTAGCTCCCAGGGCTGCCCCCTTGCCATAGTTACAGGGTCGAGTAGCCTTTGCAGACTCAAGCCTGTGCTCTAGTTTTCAGCTTCCCCCATAGCATGTGCTGGTCTGGTTCCTGGGCTTGCAGCCAGTTCATATGCTGCTTGGCCAGTCCCCAGCTGTGCTAGTTTGCAGGAGTGCTGTGGGAAAACTGAATTATCTGAGGATGCACAGCTTGGATGTGGGACAATGATCCTTGCTGATCCCCAGTGTTGCTCACAGTCTGCTTTGGGAAATTTCCCAGTTTGGTTCAACACTTCAGCTTCTAACCTGGTTCTGACCCTTGTTCCTGGAGGCTAGAATTCTGGACCTCAGCTGGGGGGCACTGTCTAGTAGAAGGGAGAAATGTCTCCTGCTCTGTGTTAGGATAGAGTTAATTTGGGTAGAAGAATCGTTTCAAGAGCACGCAAAACAATGCTCCCTGAGAGCAAACCTCAGAGCCTCTTCTCATCTTCAGCAGGGTCCCTCACTCATCTGCTGCTGAGACTCAGTCCAGGTATGTTGGGCTACTGTGCCATTGATAGGGTACAGGTTGCAGTAAGAAAAACTCCTTTTTTCTGTGTAACCAACCTTAGCAGCCTTTATTTTCAATGAGATCTGGTTCCCTCAGACATGCTTTGTCTTCTCTATGCTTTGTCTCATAGAGGTGTTCTTCAGCCACCAATATACACAGCTGCTGAGCTGTGTGTGCTGTGGTCAGGTAATACAGAGTTGGTGTCGCTTTATTCAGGACTGATGATGATATTTTCCTTGCTTTACAGATGAAGAGCTGGTGTGGAATTGCAGCCTCAACAGAAATTTGGGGGACTACCACAAACTGTATTGGGAAAGAGAATTCAAACCTGTGGCAGAAAAGCTTCTTCACAGAATTCAAATCCATCACTCATTCTGACTGTGACTATTACTCCATTTTACTGGTTTTTTTGGGGGGTTGGTGACATAGCTTGTAGAGATTTCTGTTTCTGATATCCCTGTGCAATGGCCGTTGGTGAGCATGGTGATTTATCTGTCAGGAAGACAGTAAAGCCTGGCATGTCTAGACTAGGTCTTGTCTTTTGAGGAGCTTGCATGACATCCAACATCGGTAAGTTTGCAGATGACACCAAGTTGGGAGCATGTGTGGCTCTCTTAGAGGGCAGCAGGGCTCTGCAGGGAGACCTGGACAGATGGGTACAGTCCAGTGCCGTGAGTTTTAACAAGTCCAAGTGTCAAGTTCTGCACTTTGTCCACAACAATCCCATGCAGTGCTACAGGCTGGGGACAGAGTGACTGGAGAGCAGCCAGGCAGAGAGGGACCTGGGTGGTAGCTGAACATGAGGCAGCAGTGTGCCCAGGGGGTCAGGAGAGCCAATGGCATCAGGAATAGCGTGGCCAGTGGGACCAGGGCAGTCCTTCTGTCCCTGTACTCAGCACTGGTTAAGCCACACCTTGAGTAATGTGTCCAGTTCTGGGCCCCTCAGTTTAAGATGTTGAGATGCTGGAATGTGCCCAGAGAAGGGTACCAAGGCTGGTGAGGGGGCTGGAGCACAGCCCTGTGAGGAGAGGCTGAGGGTGTTGGGGGGGTGCAGCCTGCAGAAGAGGAGGCTCAGGGCAGACCTCATTGCTGTCTACAACTACCTGAAGGGAGGTTGTGGCCAGGTGGGGTTGGGCTCTGCTCCTAGGCACCCAGGGACAGAACAAGAGGACACAGCCTCAAGCTGTGCCAGGGCAGGTTCAGGCTGGATGTTAGGAAGAAGTTCTTGACAGCAAGAGTGACTGGCATTGGAATGGGCTGCAGAGGGAGGTGGTGGAGTCATCATCCCTAGGAATGTTTAAAAGGAGGCTGAACAAGGCATTTAGTGCCATGGTTTAGTTAATTAGAAGGTGATAGATTGGATTCAACAATCTTGAAGGTATTTTCCAACCTGATTAATTCTGATTCTGATTTCTGCACATGTTCATTCCTTTTTACAAGGTACCTGAGCTGATCCAGCAGCTCTTCAGTGTCATTTGTCTATTCATTCCATGGTTTCTTGCCTGGCAAAACTGAAATGCAGCTTTGTGCTGAACTGCTAGCTTTTAAAAGGGTAAATTGCCATCAGTCTGTGGTAGCAAAAATGTTGTGGCACTATATTAAAGGCCATGGCATGACTGGAGCCACATCTTCACTACAGACTTTGATATACTTGTGCTTCACAGGTCTGTGACAGTGACCCAGATGCTGCTGGGGCATTCTGCTGTCGGACATAATTAAGCTTCACTCCTCAGACTGAACTGCTGTCAGTGGCTGGGGGAGTCACTCTTCTTTGCTTTGGAGATTGCTTTTTCTTTACAGGATACTCTACAGCTAGGATCTCCCAGCTCCTGCCTTGCTGGCCTTGTGGATGTAGGTCCAGCTGTGCTAGAAAGAGGCGTTTCTGTTCTGGGCCTCCCAGTTCAAGAGGGACATGGAGCTGCTTGAGAGAGTCCAGTGCAGAGCCACAAAGATGATGAAAGGAATGGAACTTCTCTGTTATGAGGAGAGCCTGAGGGAGCTGGGACTGTGCTGCTTGGAGACTGAGAGGTGACTTCAGCAATGTTTATAAAGATAAAGAAGTGAGTGCCAGGCTGGAGCCAGGCTCTGCTGGGTGATGGTTGATAACAGGCCAAGGGACACCACCAGTGGCTGAGGCAGTGCTTGTTCCTTCAGCCCTGGCATCAGACAGCTGCTGCTCTCTGCAGCAGTCACCACCCTGATGGAGCATCTGGCAGCTGAACCATTTTCTCATCTTCCTAGGATCACAAACAACACAGCCTTTTGATGGAGGATCTGCAGGTATGTTCAGGCCCTTTCTCCAAGGGGAGAAGCTTTGTGTGTAGTTAGGATGGGCTGCATGGTGTAATTAATGCTCTGCCTGGATGAAGACACTAAAACCCACATGGAGGTGTTTACTGGGTGAGAAGGTCTCTACCTGCAAGCTACCTGCATGAGCCTGTAGAGAGTAAGATTGAAAGGGCTAGTTTAGGCTGCTCAGAACTTTCATCTCTACCTTAGACCCCCAAACCCCAGGAGAATCGGAAACTCCTCTTGCAGGTTGGAAAAGCCACTTCTGTGTCCTGAGGCATAGCTTAGTTTTCTGATGTGCCCTCAGACAGGAAAGTTTTGCTCTGGTTTTGGAACATAAAAAATCCTGTATTTTTAGTTAGAAGGAAACAGCAGATGCATCCTGTTAGGCACAATTTCTGACAGTTTGTTAATCTTTTTACCCTAGGCCATTAAAAATATTTTAGCTTGTTGGACTGTGAACTTCAAAATGTTCTCAAAGTGTGCCTGCAGTAAGAGAAACCAGGCTGAGCTAACTGAGAACCAGGTGTGGGGGCAGCAATCTTTATTTCACTCTACCTGTGGGCTTGGGAAAATGTGTTTGGGTTTTTTCCCTGCCTTCCTGTAAGCAGGCAGGAGTCTGTCCACTTGAGTGCCCTCTAGCCCCTGTTAAAGACAGCTGTAGGAGTGTGGCTGAAGAGGTGAGTCTGTCACTTACTTCCTTGTAGCAAAATCCCCCTCCTGCTGCCTGTTACCTCTTGCCATGAACTCCTCAGACCAACCTGACCCTCCTGCTGCCAGGTATCCTTTCGGCATGGGCCTGTGAGAGTTGTAGCAGCTGCATCTGAACTAGTTCACTACAGGGGAAACTAAAATCAGTTTACTCTTAAAACAGTATTTAGAGCTAGTTCTTGAACCTGATAATGGAGAATGAATATTGAAAGTCATGTCACACCTCTGACAAAAGAGGAAACAACACAGCAGAGGGTGGAGGAGATGATGAAGGAGTATAAGAGGTGTTCCTACTGTAGTTATAATAAAGATCTTTAGCTGTTTGTTAAACTTTGGGTTTTTTTCCCCATCATTTTAGGCTCATAGTTTCTAATTTTAAGTCTTATTTTCTCAATTGCTGTCTCAAATGTTTTAAAATGGTCTTTGAACAAGTCAACCAGGAAAAACAGAAGAACATTCTTTGGAATGTGTTCAGAGAAGGGCCAGAAGGATGATCAGAGGGCTGGAGCTTCTCTCCTATGGAGACAAGGTGAGAGAGTTGTGACTGTTCAGTCAGGAGAGGAGAAGGCTCCAGATACTGTTGTGGCCTTCCAGTATCTGAAAGCTGAAGAGGGACTTGTTAGGCTATCATAGAACGGTTTAGGGTGGAGGGTGGAAGAGACCTCAAAGATCATCCAGTTCCAACCCTCCACCCTAGGCAGGGGATAGGTAGGGATAGGGCTGGGGGGAATGGATCCAAGTTAGGGGAGATATAGAATAGACCTCAGGAAGAATTTCTTCACCATAAGGGTGGTGAACAGTGGCACAGGTTGCCCGGGGAGGTGGAAGTTTTTTAGGCCAGGCTGGATGTGGCTCCAGGCAGCCCGATCTAGTGGAAAGTGCCTATGGCAGGGAGGTTGAAACTAGATGATCCTTGAGGTCCCTTCAAACCCTGAAACTTTGATTCTAGAAAGTTAAACCACACCAAACCACCAAGAGAAAAAGTTGTTACCTTTATTTAAAAAATACCAATAATACTGACAAATTTAAAAAGCAATTCACACTCATACAAAAAAAGTATTCATGTGCTCTCCAAACCCACTGGATATTAAACATCAGCATTTGTAATCACCTTTTGATTTACTAAAAACAGTTGGGTTTTTTGTTTTTGTTTATTTATTTTTAGCCTAGTTATTTATTTAAGCAGCTGCAAAAAAAAAAAAAAAAAATCATCAGTAAGACCAGCGTTGGGCATGTACTAGAGTAGGACTGTTTGGCAGTCTAGAACAACATTCCCACACCTTGGCCCACCTCTCCCATGCTTCATCCTTGAGAAGGAGGACAAGAAGCTAGCGGAGACTTGGCCAAGTTAGATCTCTAAAAGCTCTGAGGACTCGAGGCCCCTTCTTTCCATAGGAAGACCCATTGCACTGTGGAGCTCACCAAGTAATGCTGAACACAAAGACAGCAGTTTTAAGGCTGAACTATCTGAGAAAATGGACTGCTACCTTTCCAATGATCACTGTGGACAGAAGAGGTTGAGTTCTGATGACAAATCTGAGTAACAAGGCTTTTTGTTTGTTTGCTTTGCTGTTTTGAAACCACACACAATGAAGGCTCAGACAATAGCAGTGCTCACTTCCACTTTTAGCTGAAGCAGAGCAGCCTGTGGCCGTCCCTTCGCTCCACCAGCACAAAATAGCAGCATCAAGATTTTCTATGATTATTCTGGTAGGGAAAGCAAATGTCATCAGCTCCTACTTCTTGTCACGCTCCAGCTGCCTCCACGCTTGCCTTTACACAAGATCTATGTAGCTATCAATTGCTATATTGCCACAAGTTCACAGAGTGTCCCCGCCCGTGCTGTCTAAAGCCAAAACAGCAGGAGCAGGCAGCCCTTCTGCACGCCCCTGCCCGCTCAACTGCCAAAGCGTTCACTGCTCAGGGCAGTGGCCAGATTCCAAACATGGAAAGAGCTGAAACTAAAGGAGTTATGGCACAATGGGCATCTTAACTTAGAGCTACTGTTGGTCCTGAGGCTTCCTTTCTTCCTCTGCCAGGCTGCAGCTGCAGAACATTCCAAGGTCAACAGGCAAGTGCAGCCATCAGGTCATGTAGCGAGTAATAGCTCTCAGAGCATAAAGTAGTTCGGCTTGCATCCGAGCTTCTACCAGAAGCAAATTCACATGGACCTTGGGAAAAGAGAAGTGACACCTTAAAAGCATGCTCACAGGAACCTGCTCCAGGGCAGTAGCCCCTTCCAGCTACCCAGCTACTGAGGGCTGCCTAATGCTTGCAGAGGAAGGAGAGATGGACACAGTGCAGCACTGGGGCACAGCTGCAGGGCCAGGTTCATAGCATGAGGCAGTCACTCTTTAGCAGCCCAACTGGTTTAGCTGGAAAACAGACAGGTTTTCAAGCATATAAGGCCTTCACCAGCAGCAGACTAGGTGCAGCTTGCAAGGAAGTGTTCAAATTTAGCTTAAGTTGATCAGGTAAAGGCCAAAGGGTGGCTGGCACCTGCAGAACAGAGCTAGAGTATAGGCAGAGGAAGAGGTGATGAGGTCATTGTTAACACAGACAGCTCTTAAGCTAAAGGAACTGCTTTGGGGCTATTGGCCCAAAGTGACCATAGGACTGCCAAGACTTTGGAGCCAGCAAGCAGCCTGCTCTGGGGTGAGGACAAGGGTTTCATCTCCCCCTTACTTCCCTACCCCTCTGGGACACAGGCTATGCTGACAGTTGAGTTGAAGCTGTACTGTTTGCATGTCTAACCTCCCCAAGACAGTCCAGAGCTTGCCCAGTCTCTATCATCTGTTAGCTACCAAACATGCAGTAGGAAATTAAAAATTATTTCAGCCTGGCAAGTCCTAATGAATTCACTGAAGGTGAGCAGCATCCTGGCAACGTCAGCTAAAGCTTAAATGGCAGCTGGGAGACTGTGGCTTACAGCATGGCAAACGGATCTACAGCCCCTGCCCCTCGGCTCACGTGCACACTGTACCTTCTCAGAGTGTTCAAACTGCCTCCAGAAGCTATCATACATTCTTTTTGTGGTCTTTTCAGGAGTGCAAACCACCGTCTTGATATAAACTTTAAAGCTGCGGTCCAACAACTGATTAATTTCACCATAGTCATAATCATCGTATCTGTGGGGGAGGAAAAGACAAACACTTTCGTTTTCAAGCAGCACTTCTCGCACTTGCATTGCTTCTAAGTTCCTATGGCAAAGTGAATTCTTGTGTGATTTGTGGTCCTCCCCCTTACACAAAACTGTGTGTTAAAATATGCAGGTTTGCTTCATAAATAGACTCACAGAACTGTCAGGGATGGAAGGGACCTCAAGGATCAGCCATCTCCAACCCCCCTCTGCCATGGGCAGGGACACCCTCCACTAGATCAGGCTGCCCAGAGCCACATCCAGCCTTGGCCTTAAAAGCTTCCAGAGATGAGGCTTCTACCACTGCTTTGGGCAACCTGTTCCAGTGTCTCACCACCTTTATGGTGAAGAACTTCTTCCTAAGGTCTAACCTAAACCTCCCCTCCTCTAGAAGCTTTGCTTCATTCTGAGAAAGGAAGGAAAATGAAATCCAATGCTACCACCTGTGCTGTGTTCAGAACAGAAGTGGCAGAACTGACCTTATCCCAAACATACAATGAATATAGTTCCAAATAGCTCGTCGTAGCATTGAGGTATCCACATCTTTGTGCATGGCCATTGTGTTGTAAGTCAGGTTATAAGCAATATGAAACTTCTCATCAAGCAGCTGTCCCACGTCTGGGTAAAGGCGGTTAACCAAGGAATAGCCATGGTCCTCCCAGGAATAATCCTTAGGAGAAGGGAAAAAGCAGAATGGAGCAGTTCAGACATGAAGTGAAGACCCAGTGCTTCACTGCAGTTTTTCTCAGGTAGAGGAGAGCTGGGCACTTCACAGAATGTCAGGGGCTGGAAGGGACCTCAAAAGCTCACCAGTCCAACCCCTAGATCACCTAGACCAGATCACACAGGAACACATCCAGGTGAGTTTTGAGTATCTCCAGAGAGGGAGACTCCACAACCCCCCTGGGCAGCCTGTTCCAGTGTTCTGTCACCCTCACAGGGAAAAAATTCTTCCTAATGTTTCCATGGAACGTCCTATTCCTTGTCCTGTCATTGGACATCACCCAGCAGAGCCTGGCTGCAGCCTCCTGGCACTCACTCCTTCCATCTTTATAAACACGAATGAGATCACCCCTCAGGCTCCTCTCCTCCCAGCTCCAAGCCCCAGCTTCCTCAGCCTCTCCTGGTAAGGAAGATGTTCCACTCTGACATTTTTGTGGCTCTGTGCTGGACCTTTCCAAGCAGTTCCCTGCTTGCTTCAAGCCTCTTCAGGGGGCAGCAAGTTAACAAAGCACAGCAGCTTCTAGGTTTGCCACTTGGCATAACAGACTGTGAGAGCAGCCCCCAGCCTTGTTACCTGGGCACGGAAAGTGGGCACATGCATTCCATGCCTGGAGAAGTCCTTGTAACCATAGCTGGTATCCTCAAAGTGGCGAGACACGTCTCTTGTTGGGGCTGATTCCTCATCTTCTGTTAATTGCAAACAGAATTTCAGTAAGAACAAATAAGAAGTGTTCTAGGAGAAAGCTTGCAGGAGAGTGGGAGTCTCTATGCTCTTTAAATAAGCACAGTTTCACTGGACTAAAATGCATCTATATGGCTCAGCGTGGCTGCAGCTGTGGTTTTTAAAAGCAACTTGATGAAAACCACTCAAGATTCTTGCAGACAAATGTCTTTTTCTTACTTTAGTCTATCAGTCTTCATTCTATGCCCTAAGGCTAAGGGACACTCTGCTCCCAACTCAGGGAGACCTATCAAGATGTCAAGGGACAGTTTGGAACAGAGAACTTAATTAAAAAAAAGAGACACCTCTACGATTTCCATGCCAAGTTTATTTTAGAGGGGCCCACAAACTCTAACCTCTTGTGACACTTCAGTCTCTCAAGAGAAATATAATTTCTGTTGAAAATGTCTATTAAGATGCAATGCCTGGTCAGTGAGTATTATGGTCTGTTTGAGAGAAGCCACAATCTGTTTTTAACTATTCCTGAAATAGAAGGCACTCCCTAATCTTCATCCCTTCTAAGAAATGGTGATGATTTGACACATGTAACAACACTTGTTTTTATTCACACACCCCCCGCCCCCATTAGCAGTAGTATTTCTTCAAGTGATTTGGAAAGTAAATAAATGTACACAAGCTGCATCTGTCCTACCTGAAGAACACACAAACATGCTTTCTCTCTTCTCTCTTTCAAAGCGTGTAGCCATCTCTTCTTGGCTGGCTTCCTCTTCATCCCTGCACTCCTGTAGCTGCTTCATTTTCTCCATGAGAGCTTCAACTTCACAGACAGACTCTGTGGACTTGAAAAGGAGAGAAAAACATTTCAGTGTCCATGTAACAAGAACTGACAATTGTTGAACCAACAAATTTAAATGCAATTTCTGCCCTTCATTTACACTTTCAAACACCAATTCTTGCAGGAAGACAGCTCTTGAAAGAGATCAGTATTGAGCCAACAGCTCACATTTAATCATCATCTTGCCTCACTTAAATGCTTGCTATTTGTAGCATATTTTAAGAGTCACAGCTCTTTGGTACAAGTGGTTCTCACACTACAAGCCATTTCTCTTACTTAATCTGGATGTTTAACAACTGAAAAACACAGAGGTGTAACAGAAATTCTGCTGGAGGAAGTAACCACAATTTACTACCCAACTGTATTTTTCCCCTTCTAGCAGAGAAGCATACTGAAGGAAAAAGGAAGAGTGAGTGTAAGTGCAGATTTAATGAAGCCTCGAAGGAAGGCCAGTGCTTGTTTCACAAGATCTGCTTTAACACCACAGCACATTATTAATTCAGTGTCTGGTCTAGCAAAAATCCATCAGTGCAAGGCGAAGTTCTCTTCAACTGATAGAATTCTGCCCCTTTCTTCTCTGCTTTTTGCAGTTTGCTCCTTCAGAGATCAGCAAGCTCCATCAAACAGAATGTAAATGCCAGCCACACTATTATAGTAATGTCTCATGCATTGAAAATACCCTGTGAGCACTGTTGTTGAACCAACACCTAGTTCACATCATGCTCTTCACTAAGTGGAAGCAATTACAGATCAGTGAGCATGAGTGCTGCAGGCAGGAAGTACTGGGTTAGTGACAAAGTCAGAAAATGGTCAATGACAATCTTGTGTGAAGTATCACAAACGCCTCAAGGCAACCAAGTCAAATACTGGCATCAAAGGAAGAGGTAGCTTTCCTCTACAGCCATGGAAAAAAGCTTCCCCCGCCTATGCTGCTCTGGACACCTATCATAAACTGGCTGAGGCCAGGAGTCAGTTCAGTTTGCCTCTATGAATGGCAAAGAATAGACAACTGAGAGATTGCATCTTTTTGTATTCCTTCAGTAACCTCCCCCAGCTAACCAGTGTCACTTCAGCTTCTCCTACATGTATCTCTGCATAGCAGAGGTGCTCCAGCCCTCCGGCCACGAAGATGCTCAGAGAGCTGCAGCAGCTTTGCTATGAGGACAGGCTATGAGAGTTGGGGCTCTGCAGCCTGGAGAAGAGAAGGCGTCAAGAAGACCTTATAGTAGCCTTCCAGTATCTGAAAAGGGCCTACAGGAAGGCTGAGGAGGGACTATTGACAAGGTCTTGTAATGAGAGGACAAGGGGTAATGGGTTTAAACTGGCAGAGGGGAGATTGAAACTGGATGTTAGGAGGAAGTTCTTTCCAGAGAGGTTGGTTGAGACACTGGCACAGGTTGCCCAGGGAGGTTGTGGCTGCTCCCTCCCTGGAGGTGTTCAAGGCCAGGCTGGAAGAGGCCTTGAGGGACCTGTTCTAGTGGGAAGTGTCCCTGCCTATGGCAGGGGGTTGGAACTGAATGAGCTTTGAGGTCCCTTCCAACCTAAACTATTCTATGATTCTATGATCTGCTTAGCTTAACCTTCACCTGGGCTAGGCTGGTCAATCCTATGGAGGGGGCACCCTTCATATAAGTTGTGCTGCTATTGAAAGAGATTGTTCAGGCAGGTACTTACTGGAATAGCTGCAATTGGGCTGGCCTGAATTTCCTCCACCCCGTGGTAACCATTTGTGATGTCACATATACAGTAGTTACTGACAGAGGGGGGCCTGAAGGTGTGACCCCCTTCACAGTCAATCTCCGGGCTGATGCCACAACCAAACGTGAAGGACGCAAGGGAGTGGTAATGAGTGAGGAGAACGACTGCATGGATCAGCTCTGCCAGGGACCAGCTGTTCTCTTCAGTCTTTAGAAGTTGCTGTGAAAAGAACACAGAAGTGTTAGTTGTGTTCAGGTGATCTCAACTTGTTTCTTCACCAGATTAAAAATTCTTTTTCCAGCATCCACAATTGCCTCTTAGCTGTCTGCTGGCACCAGCGTGCTCAGGGTGCCGTTTCCAGGTGACCTGCCAGCCAGACTCGTGTGGTTCAGCCATACAGGAGATGGCTTCTTTCTCCTCTCCGGCCCTCAGCTATTCAGTCAGATGGGGTTTCTGTTTTGCTCCATATGGTTTGTGTGGAGGCCAGACTGCATTGCATTGAAATTTCACACCTCTGGTGAAGAAGCAACCACAACAGTCACATGCTTCTCTAGCTGCTCTTTACACTTGCAGAAAACCCTGGCAACTCCTTGCTGATCAGCTCAGTAAAAGCCTGGCATCAAGGCCAGGCTCCCTCCATCTTGTCCCTGTGGGTGGAATGCTCTACATTTGACAAGAAGCTTCAACCCCCAACTTCCCTTTCAGGCAGGAAAGTGTGGGAGGCTTGGGGCCTTCTGGCAGAGCATGTGGCCTCCCCCACAGCCCAGCACCCTGCCTCCCAGCAGGATCTGCTGCTGCTGCCTCTCCACCTAGCAGACAGCCCTGAGAAAGTTCCAGCAGCCACTTCCTCCTCATAAAGCGTAAAGAGCAGAGGAGTTGCTGCAGGAAGCATGGCCAGACCCAGAGCAGGCATGGCCCTGCTGCGAGAGCTGCCATTGCTGCACACAAACCCTTGAAGCTGGCTGATCTAGATGGTCCTCAGAGAAGGGGGCAGCAGCAGCTGCTTGGTGCCCTGTTGGTGCTGCAGTCCTGGCTGGCTTGGGCCAGATCACCCAACCTACTCCCTCCAAGCCTGCCTGAAAAATAAGCAGCAGTTGACACAGAAATGTGATCTTTGGTGTTCTGCAGAACCTCTGGCAGCATCTCAGAAATGCTCAGGGGGTTCTGGCTCCTCAAAGCACATGATTTAAGGAGAAGCCCATCTAAGCACCAACAGAAGTCTGAGATGGTAGCTGTAAAGTGTCAGTGTTCTGGAAATGGAATTTCTTCATCATTCAGGAGCAGGGGGGTTGGAACTGAATGATCTTTGAGGTCACTTCCAACCTAAACCATTCTATGACTCTGTTAGCTTTATAAGGGCACAAGCAGTATGACATCATCAGTGTCAGAGTGACTGAACACTGACAGGGAGCTCAGCGAGGCACAACATCCTTCACCCTGTCTGGCTTTGAACCCTAACAACCTGTGACAGCATTACTGAAACATCAGGGCACATTCACATTACTCCAGCAAGAGTTTACCTCGATATGTTCCTTGGTGATAAGCCAGGGTCGGTGAGCCAACATTTTGTTCAGTTCTCCTAAATTTTGCAGTTTCTGAGGTGCATTTTCCAGACCATTCAACCATTTAGGGTCTCCACCGACATGAAGGAAGTCATTGACGTGGAGGTTAACAAGGTAAGAGCACTGATGTCGTGCTGCAGCCTAGAAAACACCATTGTGATACAGAGAACAATGACAGTGAGTCAGTGCTTTAGGAAGAATACCGTAAGTCAGCATTCCCTCAAAATAGTTAAGAGTAAGACCTGCAGTGATCAAAGGCTGAAGTGAAAGAAATGAGCAGAGATGAGCCTGTTCTCAAAACAGAAATACTCCTCATTGTGCTGATTTGAGGCTAATCGGAGGATTGTAATCTAATTTCTCATTAAAGACTAAGAAAGGAAAACAAAATTGCATCTACTGCACTCATAGGTTTGCCGAGATGTGTAAGATTAAGAACCAAAAACATAGCTATGACAGAGCTGCTTCGGGTCGTTCTGGCTGCTGATCTCTCTCTTCCCTGGCTTCTAGCTGAATCTGTGTAGCTCAACAAACCAATATCCTACTTCTAATCCCCCTGGCCAATCTTCCTCGCTTACCTGGCACATAATACAGATATTGGGGTAAGATTGGGTAGTGGGGGCAAGGTGGGAACCCCTCCTGGGGATTCTGATCTCTTTTTACTGTATATATATATATCTGTAAATATCTGTAAGTATCTGCTTCTATATTGTGCAAAGCTGTAAATATAAAGCTTCATTTATTAACTTCCAGCCATCTGAGTCTAACCCGGGTTATTTCAGAAGTGTCCGGGGGGTGTGGAGAACTGCCATCACAGTCATGCACACTATAACTATGCTGGCTACAGCTGCAACATGCTTATGTCCAGGGAGAAGTGCAGGCATGGATTCATTGTCTGTCCTGAGGCAAATAATCCATACTGCATAGTGCTGTCCCCTGGGGAAGAAGCAAGGCTGCTGTGAGGTCAGCCTCCACCAGCAAAACCAAAAGGTTTTAGAATGCAGACTAAGGGCAGCTTTTTGGCAAAGCACAGACCCAGTATCATTTATTCAAACAGTGACACCTTCCCCAGCAAATTACAACACAGCCCCAAACTTGAATTAAACTCCAGCAAGCAAAGATCATGGACCTGGCAGACTAGAAATGATGAAATCAGCCACTGCTGGCAGAGAACCTGCTTAGCACTCTGACTTTCAGAAATGGATGATAGGACAGACTGAGTTGGAGGGAGTTGTGTTTGGCAGGACACACACAAACCCTGGCTTCTGAGATGCTAAAGAAACTGAAAATAAACAACTGTCTTGTTTTACAACAAACCTTTCTCCCCCTCCTCTTTCTCATGAAAACTATGGAGCACTGGTCTTATGAAATAGTTTGTAAAGCAGACAAACCTCCTCTGCTTTCCCCCTCTGCTCATGATTAAATGCCCTTCCAACTAGAAACTGCAACTCCAGAGCATTAACTGCTAGTGAACAAGCCCAAGGACCGCCCAAGTGGCTGCTCCTGCCGGCAGCTCCCCGCTCCAGCATACCATGATCCCGATGTAGTGCCGGTAGTGCAGCGGGAGTGGGCCATCCATCTGCAGCAGATAGTGCTGAGTTTTCAGAAAGCTCTCCAGATACTGTGGGTGGAAAACCATCACCAGGGTGACATTGTCCAGTCGACCCAGTGCAGCAAAGGAGTCAGAAAACAGAGAGTGCATCACAGCGTCTTCGCTTCCCACCTGAATGGTCTGCTTGGCCAGAAAGAGCAGAGAGTGATATGGTCTGAGGAGTGCCAGGGAAACAGTAAATAAATCTGTTAGCACAGCACTGAAAGCAATCCTAAACCTCCTCATGGCACAGCACATAAAATTCCTTCAGCATCTCTCACTTAGAAGAAAAGGAAATTTATTTTGCTTTGTGCTTTCTCACCGACTTCTCATTTTTAACTGCCTTACCTTCACTTCCTTCAGTGCCCCGAGCTGATCTTAGCTTATTGTAAACACAGAAAGCTAACTGAATCATTTTTATTAAGGAGAAAAAAGTTAAAAGTAAACAAGGTTAAAAGCCATCTAAGATGGCGAGAGGAAAACTAAAAGGAAATTAACATTTAAGGCTCTACAATTCCTAGAAAAACCACAGGCATATTACTAACCTCTCCTCTGCTCCAGATTCTATTACCAGACAATCAGGAGAGAAGCACCAGAAATGCTCAGTCACAGCACTCTGAAGCTTCTCAGATTATCCAGAGCAGCAGAAGCAGCTCAAGAAAAAGCTAGCTCAGAGCAGGGGGCAGGTGCCTTGTGGATCAGTAGGAAATTACATCCCGATGTTCACAAGGAAACTGACACTCTTCGAGCAAACAGGATTGGGTTTCTGCTATGCTAGACAGCAATGCAGGAGTCAGAACTCTTCCAAAGCTTCCCAGGGCTCTCTCTGCTTGGGTAGCCTAGAACAGCGGCCAAAGCCGCACCAGGACTGAATGTGATCACGACTGAAAATGTTTTGCAGTTCAGCAGCTGTCCTGAAACCAAGTGTGGGTTACTGCTAAAAGAGTGTTCCTTAAAAGCATAAAGTTCACTGTGTACTGGAAAACACTACCACACCTCCTTCTCGGGGATGAATCTGCTTGGTCCGTGTCCCAGTGGTCTAGGAATTCTTATTCCGAGTTCCTAGAAAAGAAAATTGCACCAGCTCAGCATTTAGTTATGAACAGCTTTTTAGCTGTGGCGGCAGGAAAAGAGTTCTCCCTTCAGAGCTAGGCTTATTTGGGTACTCATTGTACTCTCCCCCAGCTCCTTCTCCTAGGACCATTTGTACAAACACAAACCATTTTTACCAGGCGTGTTTTATAATTAGCCATGCTTGTTTACAGCCTCGCACCCTGCTCCAGCCACAAGAAGTTCAACAACAGAGGCCCTGCCTACCGACCAAAGCACATACAAATATATGTGTGCACACACACACAGAGAGCAACCTGCTTCACAGAAACTCCTGCATAAAGCCTGTTTTGGCAGGGTGTCCAGGACAAGGAGTTCAGTACATGGCCGGCTGCTGTGTGGTTGTGCCACTGATACAAACCGAGACTGCTGCCTGTGTGCACATCCGCAGCGCCCTGTGCATCTGTCAGGAAATGAAACAGCTGTAAACCTAATCAGATTTCTTTTCCACCAACCTCAAAGAGCTCTTAAACTACTGAAAGTACCTGATGTACGTTGGCATTTGAGATAGGATGAAAAGCTACTCTGGTTCTGAGGTAGGGGATAGTGCTCAGGCATTGCCTCGCAGGTGAGAGGGAGGCTGGATGCCCCTCCAGCAGCTCACTGCTTGCCCTCTGCCCTCAGCTAGAGGAAGCTTTCTGCCAGGTCTGTGGCACCCTGGGCCCTTCATGCAGACAAGGAGCAAAAGACTCAGGTGCATTTGTGTCCTGCCTGTTGTTAAACCATTCCCTTTAGAAGGGAAGGAGCCATGGGTCCAGCCCTCTGAGAAGGTACCACAAGTCTGTGTAACAAAGAGGCACCACATGTCTGTGTAACAAACACAGACATGTCCCCACATGTTCACACCTATCCACTTCCCCATTGCTACAGAGCCCCCACACCATCTGCACAGCACTCTAGAGATTAGGAAGAAATTCTTTACTGTAAAGGTGGTGAGATACTGGCACAGATTGCCCAGGGATGTCATGGATGCCCCTTCCCTGAAGGTGTTCAAGGCCAGGGTGGATGAGGCCTTAAGCAACCTGGGAAGGTGTTCCTCTTGGCAGGGGCCTCGGAACTTGGTGATCTTCAAGGTCCCTTGCAACCCAAACCATTCTGTGAATCTATGCTTGCTCCCAGACCAGCAGCATGGCTTCCCCAGGAAGGATAGGAGCCTTGGCACCTGAAGCAGCTCCAAAGGGGCAGCTGATGGCATGGTGCTCTTAGTGATGAAGAGAGACCTCAGACTGAAGCTGTGGCTGGAGCTGACTGCTGAACACTAGGCTATAATCAGTGAGCTTTTACCTGTTCCCTCTCTTCTGGTTATTTTTTAAAGCACATCCATTGCCTCTCTTCCATGGCCCAAATCACTTCTTTTCTGATGATACCAACCCCATCTCGGTTCTCAGCTGAGTTCATCTGAATACAAACATTCCAGGCCCCACAGAGCAGAGGTTTAGGCCTTAGAAGCAAATAGAGCCCCTAAAAGCTACCTGCCAAATGCAGTTTTTAACCTTGCTTCATCTCCCCCACCTAGAAAAAGGCTGTGACAAACAAGCAGGACTGGCCACGCTCAGCTCTTGCACTTTTCCTGCCTTTAGCTGAGGTTTCTATTTGCGAGTTCATTGTACGAGAAGCAATTTTATTAATGAGTTACCGGTCTCTGAACTTTCCCCCAAGACTAAAAACCAGCTTCAGACAGCCAGAAACAATCAGCACAGGTCTAAGTCAGAACCACCAAGCCAGACTCTTAACAGTCTCCTTAAATCCATTTCTCAAGTGTTAGTTGGATAAAACGAGCTCAAAGGGCAGGTCTTCCTACCAGATAGTGAAGTTTACGACCTAGCTTTTTCCTGATGGGGATCCCAACATTCACCAACAGATTCTGCCTGTCAGCCAAGTTCCTAGCAATGCCACTTTAAATTTGCATCTTAAAAACTTCCTCTCTACTCAGAGCTCCAGCACAGCTTCTTATCTCAGCAACAACTACGCTAGCAAATTAGAGAAACATCTTACACCCTAGTGGCAGCAAGGAGGAGTAGCCTGTGTGCATCATTCAACTCAGCTGATGTCTGCAATTGTCAGCCAGCTCCTGCACTCCAAGAGAAACACCTCGAAGTTTAAATTCTTGAACAACTATGTGCTGGTTTGAGGCTAATTGGAGGATTTTAATGAGAAATTAGATTATAGGCTAAGAAAGGAAATATTTGTGATGTCTCCTTCACTCATTCATTGAGACATACAAAAGTGAGAACCCAAACATATGTAAGACACAGCTGCTCAGGGTTGCTCTGGCAGCTGATCTCTGGCTTCTAGCTGAATCTGTGTAACCCAACTAATCAATTCCTGTTTCTAACTCTCTCTGGCCAATTTTTCTTGCTTACCTGGTACACAAGACAGATAATGGGATAAGATTGATAGTGGGGGGAAGGTGGTACGGTGGTTGGGAACCCCCTCTTGGGGACTGTGGGAGGGCTGTGGTGTTTCTGTAGTACCTTTTTACTATATATATATATATATAAATATCTGTAATACATTGTAAATATCTGCTTGTATATTGTGCAAAGCTGTAATATAAAACTCAATTTATTAACTTCCAGTTGGGTGAGTCTAGCCTGGGTTATTTCAAAAGTGAGGGGGGAGGGGGTGGTGGTGGATAACTTCCCGAACTACCACAAAGAGTTACAAGAAGAAAAAAAAAACAAAAAAACAAAAACATCTAAGATTTAAAAGCTGGGATCAGCAGGCTGCTGACACATTTTTGCCACACAGTCTGGAATACATCACTATCAATACACCACAGTTTTCAGAGCGTGCAGAGGTCAACCTGCTATCGTTACACTGCATGTAACAGAGTCCATTACTGAAGTAACCAAACCCTCTACAAAGTGACTCAGAGGGCTTTGGGGGATTGAGTAAATCAGGAGAGAAAGCATCCCCCTGAAATTATAGCACCAGCCTATGCTTTGAGCAGCCTGGGCTCAAGTCTCTAATGGGAGATGTTGTGAAGGATTTGTGAAGATGAGTGAAATGGGGGCAAATGTGTTTCTTCCAGAACAGAAATAAGCTCAAGGTGCACAGTTACCACAATTAAGAGAGCTGTACAAGTTCCGACACATTAAGAATCTTCTGAGAATTGTTACTCTTCAGTTACAAGCTATGGCAGACCTTTTAAAAACTTTCCCCTTCCCTTTCAGCAGCAGCATTTAATCAAGTTCTAGTACTTCAGAACTTGCGCAGAGGTCCCGCTGCTCCCAGTATCCCAACCTTTCAAATCCTACACAGATAACAAGTTGATGATTCTCAAAATAGTCCCAGAATATCTTTCCTTCCTTGCAAATGCTCCACAATGCCCTTCACCTTTCAAATACACTCAAGGAGCACTGCTCTCCAGCTTTCCCTCTCTCTAAGGCAAGACCTGCATCCTGAGCAGCCACACATCTCTCTCCTGCACCTCCCACTCCAAGCACCTCACCTGAAGCACTCGGCAAAGCAGACAGGGCTAGGATGAGCAGCAGCTGTAAGCAACCAATATTTATTTTGGTTATTACAAAGGCATAAGCAACTTTCAGGTGATTCCAGACCATCAAGTTGCACGCCAAAGTGACCTACCTAGCACCTTATTTTCTGCAGCCACCTTCTTCTAGCTTCTTTCCTCCTGTTTATTAAACTTGCCACGCCACTTCCATTCAAGTCTGGATGCTCTGCAGCCATATACAGCTCCAAGCTCAGCAGAAAGTCAACCACAACTGAGACTTTAGGTGCAAATAATTCATAACAATAATAATACTGATGCATCTGAGGCACCCTGCCTTCAAAGCCAGAACATAAAACTCAGTTGGACTGCAAAGCTAAGCACTGAGGATGGAACAGATTTCACTGTCAGCACCCAGAAGCTCACAGCTGATGGAGATAAGCCTCACCAGAAAGCAATCCACTGCTCACCTTCCAGGTGCACCTTGGTACAGAAGCATAAATGCTGCATTGCCTTGCTACAAGAACTGCCCTCAGAAAGCACAGAAAAGCCTCCTCTTTCCCTTTATGTAACCTGTATTTCTGTACAGCCACAATAGTTTCCTTTTCTCGATCTGCATGTCCCTCATCACTGCTACACCTTGAACACCTCATCCCATGTGTTTTGTTCAGTCATGCACTATTCCTGTGAGGCAGGGCAAGAGTATTCTCCCACATTCGGAAAAAAAAACTGAGGAAGAGAAGTGCATAAGCTATGAGAGGCTGCTACAGAAGACTGACAGCCTGACCTGAGATCTCTCCTGTCACAGGCCAGTGCCATAGGCTAATGCCTTTTAAGAGGCTTCTCAGCCAGGAAATATGTTATATGCAAATTTACATCAAGAAACAGCTCTTCTAAGCTGAGACAGAAGAGTTAATGAGACAACTTTGCAAACTTAATTACATACTTCCCAGTTAGCATTCTCTCACACCAGTTTGACCCACTTAGTACAGCCAAGGACTAGATCGAAAATCTGTCCTGCATGCTTGTAGGTGTCCAAAGACCACTTTAAAACCTCACTCTGCTTAAAGCCTTTTCTGTATTTTAAGCCTGTCAGTCAAGTTCACCTTTAGGTCCCTTTGTAAAGCATCCTGACAGGAATGGCACTCCTATCAAAGTTATGTACAAGCCCAAGTTGGAAAACTGAGCTGCAAATTCTTGAAGTACAACACCCATCATCTCTGCTAGTAACAGAACATCATCTGCTTTGGTTCTGAACCTCTTTAACATAAAAGTGAAAGAAAAAAAGTAATTTCTAAACAGATACCCAGTACTAGAAATTCCACCTAGAAGCACTGAAGCAGAGTTGAGTTGCAAGCCAAGATGCAGGTTCTCTAAAATAGGAACAGCTAAGCAACCTTAGCCACAACTCTGGCTCCATAGCATGCTTAAAATGTGTTTTCAGATCCCTGTTCCTCCCCCACGACTGACTCTTCGCAGCTACAGCTCTGCCTCTTATCACAAAACCTATTCCAAAACTCAACGAATAGTTTTGCCAGACGACTATGGGGATTGCGAGTCATTGGGTATTCATGAGCTGAGCACCAGCCCTGAACCACAATCTTCAGACTGCTTGCCTGGTATTAGCACTGAGTCATTTTGCTCCCCTTGAGTACAGTCAGTCCCAATATCAAATGTTGTATCTCCCACAGAGATTTATTTACATGCTAACTTAAGCCTCTAAATGGCAAAAAGAGCATTGTATCATAGACAGGCAAAGTGAAAACATCATTATCTGCTTGTTTCACTAAGCCACGTCTGGACTCCTATCTCCACCTGAATCATCTGGGTGCTGGTTAAGCACTATAAGCACTGCTGGATTCAAACAGACCCAGATGAAAATCACACCCAGTAATGCAATATAAAACAATCTAAAGGAAGGAACCAGAGAAGGAAAATGAGTTTGGGGTGAGTTGTTTGGGAAAGGACGTTTTCCTAGATAACCAGTGATCACTTTAAGTGCATTCCTACCCACACTGAAGATTAAGAAAGGTGAGTTAAAAACTCTTCACCACAATCTCCTAGCACCTACAATGTGCCAGCGCTGAAAATCCAGCTTAGTATAGTCTGGTATGCATTTGAAGTTGACATTAAAAACATCCATTGTATGTTCCTGGGATAAAATGCCACAAAGCATCCAAATACCTAAAAACCTTGCCTTGCATTTACAAAAGAGACTTTGAGACTCGGCAGTTTCAGAGGCATTGTGCTGCTACAGCTTCAGTCACTCTCTCCCATTCCTGCTTCCCCTTTAAAGCCATGAACAGCAAAATCTCACTGGTGGTGACAGTACCAGGCTAGAAATTTGGAGTTTCCTTGTTTAGGATCTTAACGACAATGACTGGCACAATTAGCCTCACAGGACAAGATATTTATCAGCAGGCTCAGCTTAAAAACCCATGTTTTCAGTTCTGCTAAATGCAGTAGCTACTGGAGATTTCTTACCAGATAAGTAGCTTTTGGGAAAACGGTTTAAGGAACAAAGAATAGTGATGAAATAGGACTTTTTTTCCCCTAGCAATGCTTAAAAAAAAAAAAAAAAAAAAAAGGCACAAATCTACACCTTTTCTACACACTTTTTCTAAGTGTGGGGCTGGTAGATTTTTCCAGTGTATTAAATTTACTTAAGGCAGAAGCAGTTGGAATTTTTGTGGCTTTCTCAAGCAAACCCTGATTCCCATTAAAATGACTGAGAAATTGTCTCAAAACCGCTCTGAATTTTTTTTTTGCACCGGTTCCATTTTCTGGGTATCTCAGACTGTCACTCAACTGAAGCACCAGACAAGTCTGCACTTGCCTGCACCTAAAGAACTGAGAACATGTCCTTCCCCTTTGTTGCAAAGCACTGTCCCACACACAGAGCACAGCAAACACTGAGCCATTTCTATGTCACAGAGCATGCATTATCCTCACATTGATCTCAATTCTTTCATTATTTCCATCAGTGTAGAATCATAGAATCAGACAGGTTGGAAGAGACCTTCAAGCTCATCTAATCCAACCTATCACCCAGCCGTAGCCAATGGCACTAAGTGCCCCACCCAGGTTTTGCTTGAACACCTCCAGGGATGGCGACTCCACCACCCCCCTGGGCAGCCCATTCCAATGCCAATCACTCTCTCTGTCAAAAACTTCCTCCTAATATCTAGCCCATACATCCCCTGGCACAACTTGAGACTGTGTCCCCTCGTTCTGTTGCTGGTTGCCTGGGAGAAGAGACCAACCCCACCTGGCTACAACCTCCCCTTTAGGCAGTTATAGACAGCAATGTACTTTCTCTGAATATCTTAAAGCCCTTGGAAATACTGATTTCTAAAATGTCCCCAACTAGTTTATGTGATCTAAGACAAAAATCGAAGCAAGCACGTGCCCAAGGGCACACACCCTGCTCACAAAGATCAGGCTCCCTAGTCTCAAGCTCTAACACTTTTTGGCTGGTCAGCTTCTTCACTGACCAACTTCTAGGGCCAAGCAGTAGGAGCAGGTCCAACTGGAGTATTCTCAAGGCACTAAATGCTACCTATCCTTCCTCGGCAGTAATCGCTCTTCCTGAAGTGGTTTTGTGACACAACTGCCTGGAGACCACAACCCAATTTACTTTTGATATGAGCTCATTGAAACCCAGAGGCTGAATTTCAATCATCAGTGCCTGGCATCTCGATGTGCCACTTCCCTCGTGTACAATGACAGAAAAACTATCAAAAGGACAGAGGACCTGGAAGGAAGGTCTACAATTTCCAGTCTGGAAACACTGCTTAAGGACCAGTAAGTCAGTGCCACAGAAGGAAGCAAGTTTAAACGTGACAGTTACCAACTACATTATGTAGACTGCACTGCTGGGCTGTGTCAAGGCAAAGCCATTTGTATCCAAGAGGTATTAGATTTGTACCAACCAAGGGGAAAAAAAAAGTTTCTGTGGCAACCTGCAGCAGTCTGAGGATTTAAAATTCCCTCTCAAAGACAAATCTTAATAAATCTTAAACTCGGTGACACTGAGAAGAGATCCAAAGCAGCATTTTCATTCCTGCCCGAAGGAATGTCTTTGGCTTCATTGTTTACAGTTACATCCAGCGCTCCCCTATCAGACGCACAAGGGCAGCCTCTCTCTTTCAAAAGGACCGTTCAAGTCTGCGCAAACCCAGCAGAAATACCGAGCAACTCGGAGGCAAAATGAGCATTAAGTCCAGAACAGACACCGCACACAGCGCAGCGCTGCCAGGGAGGGACCAGGCGGCAAGAGAGAGGCTGAGGACAGCAGCTGCAATGCCCCTGTGGGCAGCGGCAGGCTATCCCCTAGCAGGCAGCTGGGAAGCACCTGCAAACCCCACAGAGCTCCCCCCCGGCACCTCTCAACGTCTGTAAGGGTCGCGCGAGCAGCCCTCAAGCTCCTGCCGCCGGCCCCCGCTGCGGGGGCTGCCCGGACCCGCTCCCCGCCGCTCCCCGGACAGTCCCTCCCGCCCGTCGCCGTACCTGGTGCTGGGGTCCCGGCCTCGCCACCCTCATGCCAGCGCTGCGGGGTTGAGACTGCGACCGCCGCTCCTCCTTGGCATCCCGGCCGCGGTTCTGCCGCACCGCACCGCCCCCGCCGCCGGGGCGGGCCCTGCCCG
>VWZI01017528.1:1424119-1448763 GCA_013396835.1 Psilopogon haemacephalus | reverse complement strand
CCCGAGCCCGCGCCCGCGCCCCTCCACGAGCCCAAGCCGCTACACCTGCCCGAGCCCGAGCCCGCGCCCGCGCCCCTCCACGAGCCCAAGCCGCTACCACCTGCCCGAGCCCCGGGCCCGCGCCCGCGCCCCTCCACGAGCCCAAGCCGCTACCACCTGCCCGAGCCCCGGGCCCGAGCCGCTAGACGAGCCCGAGCCCCGAGCCCGGTCCCGAGCCGCTAGACCTGCCCCAGCACAGACAATCTCTCTGCACAACACTTGTTGCGGTCTTCTTACTACGTTTTCCCCCGCTCCTTATACAAGAGTTTCTACCTTTTCTTTAAGCAACAAACCAATGACAGGTTTTTAAACTGCGAAACGGCAGGAGGTTAACATTTTGGAGACACTTGTGTGAGTAAGTATGCTCTTGCAGGAATCTGGCTTCCTGCCTATTCCCAAGATCATAACAGTCCTGGGCAAACATATGTTTTGCAATCACATCAGCAAAACACTCAGCCTTTGTTTGCAGCAGGCTGTACTGCTGCTCTCCTCCACCCCCCAGGGCTAGAAACTCTGCCAGATGCCTGCCTTACATCTCCCACCTCTTTTGGTCTAGGATTTTATGGCATCAATTATTTCCAAAGAAACAAGTCCCTGAAGCTGGCCAACCACAATTTTATTAATTTCTAAAATTATTTTTCTTTTGTCTTCCACGGCAATCTAGGATTTATAAAAGCTAAATGCTGCCAGATCACTTTCCTTTAAATATTTTCAATTAAAATAAAATGTGGCGGACCCCAAAAAGAGAACTTTTGCTGCAGTTTTCATGGGAGGAGGCCAGGGCAACTCTAAACCCTCGAACTGACTCAATTTTGGGAAGGAAGGCTACAATTCAGGCCGCTTGTTTTGAATCCTGCCAAGCTATCTACCAACCCAGCAGGGGAATTCCATCACACTGAACTTTACACTTCTGTTAAATGTAAAACTGAACGCTGAAAAGCTGTACCCAGGCTGCTCCCGTTGTGGGTGTGCAAATCTTGCAGCAAAACACAGAAGACAGCTGAGGAGAGAGCTGCCAGGGGAAGGCAGCAACACAGCTCAGGGCAGCAGCTCTGCACATTTCTAATACTAAAGCTTTAAGGCTTCCTTTCCAAATACCACCACCACCACCTCTCTGAGCAGTGCAGTTGCCTGTGGAGAGCCAAGGCATATTCCTTTTCTGAAAGTTTAACAGCAGTTGCAAGGTTAAATTATTGAGATGCGCAGGTAGGAGACCTGGAGGCCTTAGCTTTAAGCTGGTTAAGTTTCTCCAGAAGAGGAGTGTGCTTCCTATCTACTTGCCCTTCATAAAATGCTGAACAGCAGCATGGAAAAAGAAGAATGCAATAGTGGCAAGACAGGTTGCATTTTGTGAGCTAATAAAATAAACTAATGAGCAACGCTGTTTAATTCCCACTGCCCATTTCCTTACTTCAGGCCAAAACATAACAAAAAAGAGAGGGAATGGGCTCCTCTTGCACCACAGGCAAACAACTGGCTTGCGCTGAGCAAAAACTCTGGCAAGAGAGCAATTACCTGAAAGCTGAAATGCAAGAAGATGCCTCACCAACAAAAATTCTTCCTGGATGTCAGATGAAAGGTCATCCCCATCAATGAAACTGAAACCTTTTGAAGGAAAGGGGGCAGGGGAGGAAAAGGAAAATAAAAGGGGTGGGGGAAAAAAAAAAAAAAAGGAGGGACACACACACAACTGCCCCAAAAGGTTGGGGGCAGCAGTCCCAGAGTTCCCTGAAGGATTTTCACACCCTATGGTTGATTGCCCTACTTGGCAGTTTGTGGGGAAGCCTGTTGATGGCAACTTTTGTTCCTATACAAAGAACCTTGGCAGACAGATTTCCTCCCCCCCCAATATTGTTCAAGGGAAATTCTCTCTCATTAAGCAACCAACTCAAGAGCAGAAGGTAGGAAAATTATGCCACCTTCTTTGCTTTATCAGGATAGATGAAGGCAGTGACAGCGCATCAGAAAAAAAAAGCATGTACAAAGGGGAAGAGGAAGTTGCAGAGCTGTAGCAAACAAATAATAATGGTCTTAAAAGCTCTCCCATATGCCCTGAGTACACAAGTTCTGCTCAGGCCCCAGTTATGCCTCTGCCTTAGCAGCATCTCACCACCCCAGCCTGCTGCAAGTGCTTTCTCCACCCCAACCCTCACACAAGTATTTCCAAAGCACAACTCTTCCAAGTGAAAGAGCAGACGAAACTGAGCCACGTGCTCATGGAGAAACCAGGGCACAACAGGGGACCAAAGTGATTTCCAGTGGCAGGCCACTAAGGCAAGCTACAGGAGCCGTTTCAGGAGGGATTGAGGAGCACAGCACAAGGCTGGCTTGGGCACTGATGAGTGCAGAAAACACACGAGGATGTTTGACCGTGGTATCAATGCAAGTAAACGGAGCTCGAGTGAAATGCTCCTAAGGGGTAATTCCAACAAACGTTTAAGATGAAAATAGCAATAGGCAGCAGGTTCCTTTGACCTAGAAAAGAGTGTATGACAGCTACAGATGAAGTCAGCAGAGGCAAACATCACCGAGAGCATGAAGGCACCCTCTTGCACGGCAAGCACTGCCATAAAAACTGCTTGCAGAGGACAGCATTCAGCATCTGTGCAGCCTGTGTGAAGTCATCAGGAACGCAACTGTTCCTTATTGCCACAGCTAAGTAAATGTCCTGATGAAGCTAAAAGGGGACCAATCAGTGTCAATGTGAAAAGCCTGATCCTGCAAACACATGTGTCAGCACTTTGCTGCTGTAACTTGGAACACTTCCACTGCAGTCCAATGGGGCAACTTTTTCTGAGTCCAGTTCAGCACAAACAGATGACTCTGGAGAACTGGCAAGCCAACATCTTAAATTCTTTCCACAGAAAAGCTATCCAAGCAGGAGCACTCTAAGTGCCTGTTACTGCAATGCCCTCACATCAAATGAATATCTCAGAGAATGACCAAACAATTCTCTCCCGGGAACACTTACAAGTAAAAGCAAATAATTTTCCAGGGCTCTGAGATATACTAGATGTTAGTTTTTAGGACTGGATTTCTCTCTTGCAGTTTCATAAGGTAACAGCAGCTGTGCGAGATGTAGCAAGCCTAGCAGAGTGTCTGTAAACACCAGCAGTCACCTTCCAGTGTCTTTAACCCCACTGAGAGAGCTCCCAGCTGCACGGTGTCTCCCATCTGCAGCTACACCAGCTGAAGAGGTCACTGCACTACCCTGGGTGTCACTGCTCTCTGAGGGTGACAGGTCTTTCCTCTAAAACCTGCCCACTCAGCTGCTGCAAACACAACTCAGTATTGCCTACAGCCACAGCCATTGGAGAACTCTTTCGGGGTGGGGATTGATTGTTTTGTTTGTTTGTTCCTGTTTTAGCTCATTTGGACAAACAATGACCAGGTCAGAGGTGATGCAACTCCTAGTGAAGTAGCAGCAATAAAAGCGGGAGGGGGGGGATGAGGACAGGAGGACACAAGAATCTGTTCAAGCAGAACAGCTTGAAGAGCTCCACCTAATGTGGAGCCTTAATGAAGTCACCAGGTGTTTTCAATAATGACTAAGCAGCCTCACACTGGCCACTGTGAACACTTCCCTGTGGATTCCCCTCATCCCTTGCTCTCCACCACCATTACCTTTTTCATAACAAACTTCAAATACCTCTCCTAATCTCTTCCATTCCCTTGCCACGTATTTGTTATTTCTAGAAGAGAGAAAAAAAATCTTTGTCATGATAACCTGATGGGAAGCACAGCAATGGAACCCTTCGTCACAGTGATGAAAGAATTTAAGCAGAGGAATCGATCACCCTAGCATGCAAATCAAGAAAAATTGGTCAGGATTTCAGAGCGTTCCTCCTGATCTAACCTTAACAATCTCATTTGTCTGTCTGCACAAAACTCACTCTGTTATTAGAATCAGAGACTGGGGGGAGGAGGGTAAACTCTCTTTTTTGTACAATCAAATTCTTGCTGTATGTGTCAAAGAGGACTGGCCCTTCAGAAAGGCATGGCACCTGACACCTTTATGACAAAGAATAACAAACCCAAGGTGTTGAGAACAATGGAGGCCTGACAACTGCCCACATCAGGAAATAAGTTTAGAGCAACATACAGAAGCTTTCCTTTTGCAGTCTTTAGGAATGCAAACATTAAAAAATATTCTGAGATCATATATACTGTCTGTTCTTCAAACCTTATCCATTCTTCAAATGCTGTTTTTCACACACACTGCTGTCTTAATGGCCACATATCCAGCTTTTATGGGACTTGCAAATAATGAAGGACTTTCGCTAACTCACTGCAGCCCTACCAGAAGATCCAAAATCTCCTTTCTTAAAGCTGCAGGAGGCTGTGAGATTCAGTTGTTACATCTGAGCTGTTCTCACAGATGACTTCAATTCACCTAATTTGGCTCTATCTTTCCACACAGTATTTGGTTTGTCACTCAAGGACACTTATTCCCCCAGAAGAGTCATTCTTCTGGTAACTTCTACTTGCCCCCCACCCCTAAACCACAAGGGAGGTTGGTTTATTCATTCCCCAAAGCTTGTCCAAATTTGACATTCCCTCCTGTACTTATTAGGTAGCAGAAGTATAAAGCTTCATTCAGGGAGCTAAAAGAGGTTGAGATCTTGTGATTATTCATGCCTTGGCAGGGACACAAAAAAACAGATTTATGGTTTCTAGGACTACTACAAATAGGTAGATTAAAGATGCATATCTAAAGCTTAGTAGATTGAAAGAATGTCTTAGCAGATTATTCTTTCCCCTTTTTATGAGGGTACACAGCTCCTCCTAGGTTAATAAACAGCAGCTGAACCATGGAAGCTGTTTGGCTGGCTTGCTGTCAATACCCAGCATTAGAGAAGTGCTTTCTTCTGATGCCATTCTGAGGCTGGCTGTAAGCTCATGCATTGCACAGAAATACTCTGGTTAACAATGCCCACCCCAGACCAAACTCTCTCCAGGTGAAAGTCTGTGTTAACCACTTTCTAAACTGACCTTGGTAACTTCTGATCTTTTGGTGGCCAGAGGGTGTATGGAGAGGAGCTCAGTTGTCCAGCTGCAGGTTGCCACTCTCTAGGGAATGGAAAATCTAAAGCTGCCAGTCACTTGCTCTGCTGCCTGTCTCAGTACTAAGCAAACATGAAGGTTAAGAAAACCCATGTAGTTTAACCTTAGTGAGAGAGGCTATTTGGAGTTCGATCAATAAGAATAAAATGTAATACAGCTCATAGCTGTCTACAAGTGCTTTGGCCTAAAGAAGTCTCCCCTCTTCCCTCTGGTTAGCAAACTCAAGGATCACCCCTGTCCAAGACATTTTGCACAGCTTCTTGGAGTTGGGATTCACAGAACCATAGAATCAAACAGGTTGGAAGAGACCTCCAAGATCATCCAGTCCAACCTATCAAACCTATCCAACCTCTTCACTTTGTTACCTTTTTTTGTTAAGCCCTCTGTCCTCAAGATGAATCCTGAAAAGGGAAAAGGGACAAATACTCCTCAGCTGTGTGACAATTAACCCTTGGAAACTTCCTTCAGGGCCTGGTCTTGATAACTGGCTCTGTTAAGGGCCATGAGACAACAAAGGACTTTACTTGCCATGAAGCTGGAATGCTGTCTGACCATCCTCACCCACTATCATGTAAAGATGCCGTTGGGAGGCCTGTCCTACGCAGATGGAGGTTGTCTTACCACTCTGGGCCACTGCAAACAAAACCTTTTACACAATGCAAGCTGTGCCTTCAAAGCAAGGGAAGGCTTCTGAATTGTCTCTGCATGAGTCTAAGGCTTCATTTATTCTGTTATTTTTGTGGATGTAAAAATTAATTTCCTAAGAATAATCAATGATTTATAACTTAGTGTGAAATGTGACTTGAAAGAAATTCACACATACCATGGCAGCTCTTCTGAGCCTGGTAAAGTTGAGGCTAAGCCAAGTCTGGCTTGCAGCCAACAAGGACCAGAGACCAAATCCTAGGACTGTAGCAAATAAGGAATTAAGGATCACTGCACAATGGCTAAAACAAACAAAACTGGGATGAGTCCAGGAGAAATAATTTTGGTAAGCTTAGACCCAGGGCTCACAGGAGAAAAAAAGAGAAAGAGAAGAGAAAAAAAAAAAAAAAAGCAGGATCTGCATTTGGATTTGACCTAGTGAAGGCTGACAGGGCAGAATTTGGGCATTGGGCTAAAGAGAGAGAGGGTACCCCTGTCTGTCCAGATTCAAGCCTCAGGGAAGTAACTTTGTTAAGCCAAAGTGTTTGCATGTCCACAGCTAGCAGGTGAAGTTCAGAGCTTGCAGTCATCAGGATCCAGAAACAGAAGTTCAGCTATGGCAAACGAGAGGGTTCTATGGGCCCCACTTGTTTCCAAGAATAAATTAAACCTTGTATCCCTGAATTCACACTGCAATATCATCTCTATGCTTTCTTCCATGTGCAAGGGCCACATTTTCTACAGTAAATGCATTCTCAGGGCTATAGACGAATGCAGCCTTGCACACACAGGCAGGCACTTTCTGAACAGCTGTCTCGTATTCATTATTTTGTTGAAATACAATCAAGACATTCCTAGGAGGGGGTCACTTGAGACTTCAGGTTGTTTCTGGCAGCACATTGCCCTGGCTGAGGGAAATGGTCCTGTACAAGCAATCAAAATCCATCGTCTGACCACACCTAAGCTGACCTGAACAGGGAAGCAGGATAACCCCTACATAAACTTCTACAGCATGTGTCAGGAGTGCAGGACTTTGCCCTCTCTTGCACGATAGAAGCAACTGCACAAACTCTCCTAACGGCTCTGAACCCTTCCCAAGCAAAACTGCTCTGAGGGGCCAAGGGAAGAAGAAAGCAGCTAGAGGCAAGCTGGGGAGCTGGTTCACAGGCAGAGACTTAATAAATCACATTTCTGGATGGGAATGTGGACACAGCCCAGGTGGCCAGCACACAGATTAAATTAACAAATCTGGGAAAAAAAAACATGGAAAGGAACTGCAGAGCATCCAGCTCACATCCAGCTCACCGGGCACTGCCAAGTACTGACTGCCCCAAACACATCAGGCACCTGGGTGTATGCACACAGCAGCTGTTTTACAGAGGCTATAACCACTTACCAGAAGCCCCAGATGATCAAATTCCTTTTTTCCCTTGTCTATACAATCTTGCAGGAGGCGGTGGAGGGCAGGGGTGAAGTGGACAAGAATGTGTGTGGGTAATGATAGGACTATTTATAGGGTCCTAAAAACAGACCAAGCCTCTGGATGGGTACTCACTGATGGAAAAAAAACACCATCAAACACCAGAACTGCCTGCTGTGCCTCATAACAAGACAGATACTCACATAAACCAAAACATACCTTTAGATTTTTGGCTCAGCATTCTTGTCTCTCCATTGTTGCTCTACAGAACAACAAGTGATCCTTTGTTTGAAGAAATCCTTAGTGGCCACAAGTTTCCCAAGAGAGGGACACTCCATCCTCAAGCACTGACAAGCCTGCCTGGTAATAAGCAGCCAGCGTGTATGGGATAGATGGCACAAATCCAGGGATGAGTATGGAGGAATTACAAGAACACTCTCCAAAGGAGAGGGCAAATTAAGAAGGCATCTGGCTACAAGAACGACAGAAAGATACTGGCCATGGTTATCCTACAACCCTGCTAATGCTGCCTTGTGTGCCAGCTCGCTGACATTTACATGGCTATTAAAAAATAGAGAGGATAACCACAAACAAGGCACTGTGCAAAACTTTTTTCCTCAAAGTACAATGCTAAGGAATGTTGGCTACAGAGGTGTCCAAGCCACTCTAAAGCACAATCAGCTTCACACTGAGCCTTTCTGGCTAATAATTTTCAATCCCAAGCACCTAGGACCAAGGGAAGGACTGCAGCCTATTTAAAAGTCAGGGCTATCATCAAGAGCTGCAACAGAAACAGAAGCCTGAACTTGGCAAACAAATGCCTTTTCCACTCCTTTTTAGAACAAAGTCTCTCAATGGAAACTGTCTATTCTAAAGTAATTCAATTTTGCATTTGCCTATCCTACTAAACCCTTCAGTGAGCTATGCATGCCTAAACCATTCTCTTTGACAAAACACAAGGATATCATGGTAATTGGGTGGGCTTCTATGAACGGTTTGTTGACAGAACACAGCAACAACAATTCAGAGTTTTCGAGTAGTAAACAAACTCTCTAACAACAAATTTAGTTCGTGTTTTTTCCTCCATCAAGTAAATGTTAATGGCATTTACCCTGCTGGTTTGATTTGAAGGAATACAGCTGCATCCATTTTCCCCATACACTTTATGCAAGTCTCTCCCTAACTAATGCTTTGCTCCTCTCCTCACACAAACACTTGACACTGATGTGAACTTCCTGATCAGACCATCTACAACCTTTAGCCCATGTTCCCAGTTGTCTCAGGGGGCAAAGGGAGTAGCTGCTCAGACAGTTTCTAACTAAGAGCACATTGTGAAAACTGGGAACAGAGACAACAGATTAGATGTGAAGTTTTAAGCTAACTGCAGAGAGCAACAGCACATATTTTTACTCTGGCAGCAACCTGGACCCATGACATAAGTGCACGGTGTACATTACCCTGGTAGGCACACAGGTCCTGTGGTGGAAGGGTGCTTGTGTCTCCACAGCTTGCCTGCTTACAATGATATAGGCTGCATCTGGAGTACTGTGTTCAGTTCTGGGTCCCTCAGTTCAAGAGGGACATGGAGCTGCTTGAGAGAGCCAGTGCAGATCCACAAAGATGATGAAGGGAATGGAACATCTCTTACAAGGAGAGCCTGAGGGAGCTGGGGCTGTGCTGCTTGAAGGAGACTGAGAGGTGACCTCATTCATGTTTATCAATACCTAAAGGTGAGTGCCAGGACGCAGCCAGGCTCTGCTGGGTGATGCACAGTGACAGGACAAGGGGCAATGGGTTGAAGCTGAGGCATAGGAAGTTTCATTTAAACACAAGGAGGATTTTTTTCCCTGTGAGGGTGACAGAGCAACAGGCTGCCCGGGGGGCTGTGGAGTCTCCCTCTCTGGAGATATTCAAAATCCATCTGGATGCATTCCTGTGTGATCTGGTATAGGAGATTCTGCTCTGGCAGAGGGGTTAGACTGGATAAGGTTGTGAGGTCCCTTCAAGCCCCTCACTTTCTGTGATTTACATAAATGCCATCTTGAGTGCCCTTAAAGCAACTCAAAAACTTATTAAAGAAGTGTTGAAATTATGTGCAAAGTGGGCGGGGAAACACCCAGAAAGGAAGCTTCCAAGGTTTTTAGTTAACTTCTAAATGCCTGCTGCAGACTATGACATTTCCTGTCTTTTTTCCTTTGCCCAGCATTTTTGCAAAGGGACTGGCACAGCCCAATGCAGATAGGTGACTCAGAACACTGCACACTGAAAGATATCTCAGCAGTCCCCTGGTTTCATGACCTATTTTATGTAACAGAACTCTGCTAAGATATGAATCAAATGTCAATAGGGGAACTCTTTACATTTAGATGATGTCAGTCTGTGTGTGCAGCCCTTAACACATGTCCCAGCAAAGCTTCTGCACCAAGCTCTTCCCTTCAACAAATAGAGTCATGAAATTCAGAACACAAAGGCCAGTTTCTGAAGAAGACACCTAGAAAGGATGATGTAGAGAGAACAGCAGGGCTCTTAGATTCAGCTCAGTGCACACGAATCACTATTCAACACCAGCTGACTTCCCTCTGCACAGCCTGGGTTCTCCTCCTCCCTACATCACCCATCCCTCCTTCATTTCTTGCACTGTGGCACCTTCCCCACCATTACCTCTCTACTCAACTTCAAACAATCAGAAACTGCAGTAGAATGAATCCGATTTTCTTCTTACTACCCTGCCCTGAATTGCTTCCTGCTAGCCTGGTGGGGCTGTAATTAACTGTGTCCTGCTGTGGATCTGTAGAGCGATCCCATCTGCTCGCCTGACCCCAGACCCTCCTGGCATGAGCTCTGGTGGTCACTCAGTGGTGCCATGTGCAGACCAAGGCTGTTCTCCCTTCAGAGCATGCACTATTTCCAGCAAGCACAGATAGGAAGTCTGTGATGGCTCACACAAACCCAAGTAGTACAGACAAATCAGGGTAAATTTTCTGTGGGTTTACTATTTTCAGTCTCTTTTGACCCTGCTGCTTTCCAAAATCAGCTCAGCTCCTCCATGACATGAGACCTGGAACTGTGAAAAGGGTGCAAGCAAAGCAAGCCCTCAGTACTACTCTAAATCTCCACCTGCTAAGACCTTCTTTCAAGGTATACATCTCATTTCTGCTCTGCTGCAGGCTGTGGCTATTTCCAAAGACCCCTGGCTGTGTCAGAGCAGGCTAACACTTGGCAAGGATGGCTCATTATCAAAGTGACTTGCAGACTGAAAATGTCTGAACCATCCTAGCAAACATCAAGTCTGGCACAATTTCTCTGAGTTTGAGCCTGTTATTAATCAACCTGAAATTTGCATGAGTTCACTAAATGGAGGCTGAGTTTCAGCTAATGTCACACCACAGCTTCCTTCCACCTTAAAAGATCTCAGAAGGCAGAGGCTGAAAACTTTCTCCCTGTGCACCAGATACATAGAGAAGAAAACAGGCTGTAACCCTCCCCAGTGCCTGGCAGCTGGACCCACTGCCCACTAAGGCAGAAGTGGGCAAAGCCAGAAATTTCTGGGAAGGGATGGCAAACCAGAGGCTTAGGTGGACAGAGCAAGAAAGAGCAGCTGGGGCCAAGGACTCCTAGGGAAAAGCATCCCCCTACTTGTCAGGCTTAGGGACAGCCCCTTTAGTTTAGGGACTCACCCAAGACAGCAGCTTCACAAACTGCTGTCTAGCACATCAGCAAGGACTGGAAACCACATCTCTCAGATGAAAAGCAGGTTTCAGGGGATGAGGCTGGTAAGTGATTCAACTTTGTCAGAAGTTGCAAACAGTGAAAGTTTAAGATAAGGCTATACAGAAAGTCTGAGTTTACCCAAACTGCAACTAAATCCTCCCCAATGGCCCAAGAGCTCTGCTGTAAAATCTCTGCAGATGGATTCAATTCTTAGAACTGAACTTAGAAGTTTCATTACTAAGCAAAGCTGCCAGCAAACAGAAACACACACATTCGATGTGAAAACAGAATGGTAGCCCTATCTGTCCCTTCCACTGCAGCCACTGTATTTGTGTTCTCTCTTTGGACAAACACTCACCCAAGCTTGGGACAATTCCAGATGGTTACATCAGCAGTTCCTACAGCAGCTGTTCCAAAAACCTAGCCTTCAGTGTAACTATCAACTCCACTACAATTTCCTTCTAAAAATCGGCAGCATTACTTAGAGATTACCTTTGGTGTGCTTAAATTTATAGCATCTGAGAAAGAAAATCCAGATGTTTTTCTTTTTGCCTCCTTTTCAGAGCAAACACAATAAACCACTGTTCCAAAGAGCATCCAAGCATCACAAAGATTTTCAGAGACATCAAATCATCACCACCTTTGCAGTTAACACTACAGGCTGGGGATAAAGGATGTACCTGGTAACACAATTTAACCAAAACAGTGAAGTCCTAGAGTAAAGAGGGGCGCAAAAGCCTTCCACAGGCAAGAAATAGTGGCCAGCTGGTAACACTGAGAGGCTCAATGAACACAGCAGCATTCAAAAGAAACCTGAAAACTGTCTGCTTGGGTAAGGCTGAGTTATTAAAAGTATATACATAAATCTCAATTTCTCAAGAGTGTTGCTGGGGTTTAAACGGCCTGTGTAAGAAGGATTAAAAGTCAGCTGAAAAGTCTGTACAGATAAGAAAGCAGAAAGAAGCTGTGCCCTTGAATTCTGTACACACTGTTTAACTTTATCTCTGTTTCAGTCTCCTGGCACACAGCAGGGGTCAAGCAGGCTGCCCTATGCATAGCTGGCGAGGTGGGCACTGAGTTAGGGCTATTTAATGCTTGTACAGGGATTTGAGCTATCATTCCTCCTCCTCCTCCCCTTTCAGAGCTGTGTACTGAAAGACACCATTTACCAACCCCACCAGCTACAGCTAGCAGATACCAAAGAGAAAAATTGCAAGTCTGTCCAGGCATGCCATAAGGCTTGGGTGGTTTCCCTCCTTTATGGAACTGATGATCCTGCTATTCTCTGTTAGACTTTTACAGCTGTATGCCTTCAATATAAGCAGGCTAAATATTGACAACAGGGAGGCAAGTAGGGATTTCTGGGAGGAGGAAGAGTAGGCAGGAGATGAAAAGCAGGCTTCAAGGGTTTTTTCCTCTTGCCTCCAAAGTATTCTCTAACATTCTGCTTTGTAAAAAAAACCTAAAAATTATGGCTTTTAATTTACATATCACTCCTTAGACTAAGAAGAAAGACAGGAACACAGAATTAGCTCTTTTCATTCATTAATCCCTCTCCTATCCTTTCTCATCTTCTCAACTCGTCCAAACCCCAGCCTATTCTGGTAACCTAAGTTGCCTATTTCTGATGTGCCTTTTGTAAGGCAGCCAAAGCTAAAGAGCATCCAAGGTGAAAATGTACAATGCCATGGCTTGTCTTGGTTTTCTGAGCCTGTAACATAGCCTAACATTTGATTTGCTTCCTTTGGTCTCATCCAGGACACAATAAGAGCTTTATGAGAATGCTCTGCAAGAATCTGGGCCATTGACTTGAACAAGGCCCATTCAGCCATGATGCACAGCACCAAAGAGAAAGGCTCCAGGAGCCAGCTCTGGGAGCAGGATTGCCACTGCAGTGCAGGCAGCACACTGCTAGGCAGCAGAGCTGGGTTGGTTCTGGGACCTGAGGTTATCTCTTGGCACAGCCTTTCCCTGCACTGTACCACCCTGTCACAGCCAGTGCAGGTGTGTCCAATGCGGCACAACAGGCTGTAAACAAATTCTGATTACTTATCTGTGACATTTATCCATCTATGCTTTTTCCAAGGAATTGTACAAGCCATTAGAGCAACGAACCCAGACTCCCACTGGCAGCAGGAGACAGCTATTCCACTGGGAAGTGGAATTATATTTAAGGAACACAGAAACAAGCCACAGATACTTGGTGAGCACATTGCCTCTGTGCAAATTCAGGGTGGAATTGAAGAACTTCCATAGCCCGAGGGAGAATCAAAGAGCTGATCAATTTAGTTGCTTTACTTGCGTAAACCACACAAATTCTGTACAAGATAAACTTCACTGAATTATCTCTGTGGCCACAAAGTTAATCTTCTAAATGCACTTTTACTGCAAGCCAACATAACCTCATTTCCACCTGTCTGCTACAGTGTGAAACTACCATGACAGCAGCAATCTTCTCACTCTCCCTCACCTTCAGGTAAAGTCCTAGTACAAATATTGTTTGATGGCTGCCTCCTCAAACAGATTTCATCATCCAGTTCTTATCAGGTCACTGTACACTCTGTGTATTGATGAATATTACGCCCTGCATTTTCTAAGTATAGTTTTATATCCTGCAGAGTAAGGAGGACATTGGCATTCTGAACACACTGGTAACTGTTTTGCAGCAGCGTGTTCAGGGTCCAGCCCTCATTCTGGATGATGTACACAAGGGATCCACATCAAGAGGATGGGAAGAAGCATCACAAAGCAAATCTTTCCTTAAAGGCCATTACTGTTTGATGCACTTCCCACTGCTGAACAGGAAGGTTTCTTCTGTTTATTAGTCCCCAGGTCTGTTTACATGACAACAAGAATCACAGAATCAACCAGGTTGGAAAAGACCTCTAGGATCATTGAGTCCACCCTATCACCTAAATCTTCTAATTTACTAACCCATGGCAATAAGTGCCTCATTCAGCCTCCTTTTAAACACCTCCAAGCATGGGGACTCCATCACCTCCTTGGGCAGCCCTTTCCAATGCCAATCACTCTTGCTGTCAAGAACTTCTTCCTAACATCCAACCTGAACCTGCCCTCTTCTGCAGGCTGCACACTCCCAGCTCTCTCAGCCTCTCCTCACAGGGCTGCGCCCCAGGCCTCTCACCAGCCTTGCTGCCCTTCTCTGGACACGTTCAAGCACCTCAACATCTTTCTTAAATTGAGGGGCCCAGAACTGAATACAGTAGTAAAGGTTTGTACTGTGGAGTGGTCTACCATTCTGTAACGGCTACGAAATCTGAGGTGAATCTTAAAAGCTGAAAAACCACCTTGCACCAGGCAGCTGCCTCACTCAAGCTCCTTAAGAGTGCTCATCACAGGTCCCCTGCTTCACTGCACGTAGTTAGAGGACTATGAGCTAAAAAAGTGCACTTTGCTTCCCTCACTGTAACCTCATGGTGCTATTTGGGATTTATGAATAGCCAGATCTCCATGCAGCAGAGCTGCTAATAGCATGGCATGCACCAATCACACTGCAAAGCAAGTGATCTCACCTAGGCAGCTCGGGTAAACAGCACAGCCACACCAGCACCACAAGCTGCTCAGCACACTTAAGGTTATTCTATGAAGAACAGTTCACTGTGTTGCCTGGAAACACAGAAATAGGGCTTTGGGGGTTGGGTTTTTCCCCCTCCTCCCCTCAATTTTCCATAAACAATATTTATGGAAAGAATAAAGACTCCTTCAAATGCAGGTGGCATTGGTGATAATTTAGTTTACCACATGATACTGTGAAGAATAACTTTTCTAAACAGCACTTCCAAACCCAGCAGCCCTCCCTTTCTGTGCATCTCTTTCCCTCAGGAAGGGTTCTGCTGCTACAGGCAAGTGCTGGTGACACTTCAGAGTGCCCCACTTGAACTGCTGGAAAAGGACAGTTTCTCCCCAGGAATGCATTTGGGAGATGCATTCAGCTAACAAGCACTATTTAATTCAATGACCTGAAATAGGCATTCAGACCATAAGCACTATTTAAAGCTCCCTGGAGAGGCCACTGAAACAATCTAAACTATGAAAGAAAAAAAGTTCAAACCCTTTGAAGCCATTATTAATATTTGTGTACTTTCTTCCTTAACCCCATACTTGCTGGCTAACTGCCAGGAACATGAAGTCTTTGGTTATTCACAGAAAGTCAATAAAAGCCACGAATGGGTAGATTTATCTGTCCAGTGGTCTCAGCAAGAAACCCAGTTCTGCCCAAATTAGAAGAGGGCAAATCCTATTTACCTGCATTTAGCCTCCCCTATACTAGATCTTCCATTAGTAATACTCAGAGCAGAAATCTAATTTATGTGGAGAAGAGTTACAGAACAAAACTCCCATAGGGAACATGGAAAACATGAAGAGTGCCGAACATTACATTTCTGGTTTGCAAAATGTTTGCCTGAGAATCCTGTGAGAAAAGAAGGTTTGGTTCTAAATAATGTATGTCATTAGATTACTGATACAGCTGGAAAACTACAGGGGGCAAGCTCCACTTCAGATCAGGCTTAAAAGCTTATCTACTCTTATCAATTGTAGGAGCTCATCTAAGAAAAGCCACTACCTCTCCCCACAAGTCTGATTTCCTGTTATCACAGTCACAACACTACTTTTATGAAGAAAAAAAGAAAGAACAAGCCTCAAACATTTGCTAAAAGCTTTTAGTTGTTTGGGGCTGTTCTCCCCCACCTCCCATCAAAACAGCAAATAATTCCTTCCTTAAAGGTTCCACTGCTACAAACACCAAAGCAGCAAAAAGAAAAACTTATTTTAGTGATATATGCTCTGGATTAAGTGGGATTTCAGAGAAAAACTCTGTGCTAGCCAAGTGATAAAAGAGGTTTAGCCAGCAGCTTTGCTATTTTTGAGGTAACTTTGTAAAGTGAGCAGCTGTTTAGTTTCGATATATAGTTCCTGAGCTCTGACTGGCTTCACCTGATAGATACAGAAAGGTCACAAAATGACTACATACTAAATCTCTGTGACCACGAAGAAACAACTCTGGAGAATTTTCATAGTAGACCATGCAGAATGCTTGGTCACAAGGAAACGACAAAATTATCCCAGCTGTAGAAAAAGGACAGATGGAAGCGTTGAAAGCCTATTCAAGACTAACCTCCTGCTTCAGCAGAATCAGCTAGAGCTTTAGCATCCTGGCAGATGTTTGCCTAACCTTTTCAAAGGCCTCTAATGACAGGCATGTCATGACTCCCAAGGATACTGCTTGAGAATCCTTACTATTTAAGACAGAAATTTTACCTGGTACCATTATCTCAATTAGTCTGTGTCTTCACAGTGTTAGCCAAAGCAACAAAAAGAATACCTACTTATCTTCTTTTTATCTAACTGCTGATGAATTTAACACACTACTAATTCTCATAGAGAAATATATACACACACATGTTTAAGCTGTTGCTGTGTGTCTACAAGTGCCTTTCATCTAAAGGGAAAGGAATGCAAGACTAGGAGCAAACAGTACCAACTCTGATGCATCAGAAAGTAGCAGCAGGTATTTCAGCTGCAGCATGGCTCAAAGCATTGCTGTCCTCAATTCTTTTGCAGCCATGGTGGATTTGTGACTGTGCCAAGCAGGTGTCTGAATGGAAGCCAGCATCAGCACAGGAACTGTAGAACCCTCGCACTGTTTTCACCATTTCAGAGCTAATAAACCTTGCCTCTTAATGGGAGAAACAGGTCTATGGCTCCTGGAGGACACTCAACCATAATGAAGGTCAAGATACACACCTGCAATCTCCCTCTGATCTGTAACAACTATCCAAGGCCAGAAATGCTATCGGATTTCAAGTAGCTAAAAGGGCCTTGCTGATGCTGCTGGAAGCTGACGACCACTGTCACTCACTCTTCCTCTGCCAGAGAGTTCACCAAACTAACAGCAGTCAAAAGCAGTGAGCATCCATGCAAGTTGCCGTGCTCAGCAGATCACTCTGTTGTGAGAGGAAACAAGATCTGTCGAGAAAGCAGTCTTTTTACAGCCCTAGCTGCAGGCAGGCTTTGTAGTTAAACTGCTACCAGCTATTAAAATGGGTTTAGTTAAACTGTCACAAACTCCCTGTGTACCTTTCAAACACTGTTTACAAACGGCTTAAACAAGAAAAGATAAAACCAAATCAACAAGAAGCTTTTCTAAGCCAGTGTGGGTTTATTTACATCAGGGCTGAAACAGCTTAGGCTTCGCTGAGGAGCTGGGTGATGTATGGAACAGCATTTGCAAAGCTAACTAGTGACAAAGCTATGCAAACCTGTGCTTGTCCCTCTTGCTAATGTCAAATCAGCTTGGGAACTGCTGCTGCTGTGGCTTCCTTGTGAAAGGGTAAGCACTTTAAGATCTGATAAGAGGCACTTGTAGGAGTCTATTATAATAAAGGCAGAAACGTAGATTGAGTTCTTGCTCCTCCTAAACTCACTAGGACAACAAAAGCTCTGTGGCATAACCTGCAACTACTCCTGGGATTTAAAAACAAAACTTACACTGAAGTCTAAGTATTTCACAGGCTCACAGGATGTCAGGGGTTAGAAAGGACCCAAAGAGATCATCAAGTCCAAGCCCTCTGCCACAGCAGGACCAGACAATCTAGCTCAGCTCACACAGGAACACATCCAGACAGGCCTCGAAAGGCTCCAGAGAAGGAGACTCCACAACCTCTCTGGGCAGCCTGTGCCAGTGACCTGTGACCCTTACAGTCAAGAGTGCTGAGCTGGAAGCTCCTGTGCTGCAGCTTCCATCCACTGCTCCTTGTCCTATCCCAGGCAGCAAATGAGCAGAGCCTGTACTCCAGCCCTCAGATATTTATAAATATTGACTAAATCCCCACTCAGTCTTCTCTTCTGCAGACTAAGCAGCCCCAGGTCTCTCAGCCTCTCCTCATGAAGCAGTGTTCCAGTCCCCTCAGCATCCTCGTAGCCTTCAGCTGGACTCTCTCCAGCAGTTCCCTGTTCCTCTCAAACTGGGGACCCAAAACTAAAGGCAGTACTCAAGCTGGGGTCTCACCAGGGCAGAGTAGAGGCAGAGGAGAACCTTATAACTTGACACTGGTCAGCAGTACTACATGGGCCATGTGAGAGTCCAAATGTCCCTTTTCAGCTTCAGCTGAGGCACTTATGTTAAGATTACCTTCCAAATTAGGCAATATAAATACTCAAACTCCAAATACCTGCATGCTGTTTACTCCTTGCTCAGAATACAGTCCTCTGTACCTGCACTAAGAAAAAAACTCAGCTGGATTGCTGATGTCAACCTATTGTAGAAATGCTAATTTCATACAGTGAGTATAAACAGGGGAGGGCAGAGAAGAAACTCAAGAAATCACTCGCTCAGCCAGTACCTGGGCACTCACAAAGTTTGTATGCTGAAGGAACAGCCTCCTTTATTTCTCTGATACGGCAATACACCCTCCCAAACAAAACCCACATTGCCTGAACTAGAATAACACGGGCTCAGAGAGATGCACAAGCAAAGCATGAAGGGGAAATGGCTGTGTGATACTGCTCTTCTTCCTCAAAAAGAAATAAAAAACAGAACAAAAAAAAAAAAAGGGAAAGGGGGAGAGGTAAAGGAAGTTTTATTTGCTAAGCTTGGGAATTCAGGCCTTGTTTATTTGAGCCACTAGAGATCTAGAACAGCTACACTGCAATTTGAAGCAAGCAAAACTCTGGTCATAAATTACAGTGTGTACAGCCAAGCTGGGCGTGCCTCATTCATTTTGCAGCTCTGCTTAAATATCTAAAAGGCTCTGCCAAGCATCCTGTTTTCAGGAATACTCTTTTTTGTTACACACCTGCCTAATGGTTTACATGCAGAATTTTCAGGATTTTGCATTTTTTTCTAGTGAGGGAAGCCCAAGCTGTAGCCCAGGTCCTGTCTTCCTGTCTCCTGTCCAGCTGTGGCAGGCACACAGAAGTCAGAGTCTCTGCTTTAAGTGGCAGCCTTGTGAACAAGCAACTTCTCTCCAGACTCTTTGGTCCTCTGCTCCAGCTTTAGGCCTCATCAGAAAATAATATACATCTGGGTAAGCAGAGGGAAAAAATCTGCCAAAATGTGGGTTACAAAAGGGTTTCATTTGGAATGAAAAGGGGATTTAGAGAAAACAGAGGAAAGAATCATTGGTAGGCTGCACTCATTCTTTATTAAGAAAAGATGTTTTCTTGAAGAAATATATTACAGAAATTAGAGGGGAAAACATGGTTATGCCTCAAAAATGAAATGCATTTGCAGTTTCAGTGAGAATTTCAATGAGCATGATGCAACGATTTCTTTATAAGGAACTAATTATTCCTTTATATGAACTAATAGTCAATTTTTGCAGCACATTTGTCTCTTTGTTATCATCAGACAAAAATTCTCCAAGTTTATTACCAAGAAAGCCTTTCTTCCAACTTCTGAAATTCACTTTTTACAAATATGCCTGTGTAAACAAAACAAAATAAAAATTTAAAAAAAAAAACCCAAACAACAAAAACCCAAATCCTAAATCTAAATATTTAAATATCTTGAAAAGAGTCCTATAAATAATCTGGCTGTAAATTACTGGGATTTTATGGTAAACAATTCACAGCTATTTGATATAACACAGGGACTGCTGCACCTACTGCTGCTCATAAACTGAGAGAACCTTCTCTAAAAATGGCTACAAGTCTTTGAACTTTGAAAAGGCTTTAAACTTTTAAAAGTCTTTAAACTTCTTTTTTTTTTTTTTTCTGTTAGACATAATATAATGTGTGAGTATGTGTGTATACAGAATGTATTTTCTTTTTAATAAAAGCATTTTCCAGACAAGGAAATTAGTCTCAGCTACAAAAGCCATAGCTGACTTCCTGCTCTTTCATTAGACCTAAATAATACGTCCAAGGAAATAAAATCATAAAGAGTGCAGATTGCTGCTTCTCCAGGAAAACATTGCTGGAAGTCATCTAACATTCAAAGAGTTCAAGTATCAAGGCTAAGGTCAAAATAAAAATCTTAGTCTGGATTTTCTGTCCCTGTTCCACTCAGAAATATGAATTATCTTCACTTGCTTACTGTCTTTTGGTCTAGATTGTTAATGGTAAAAAAATAACTTGACTTATTTGGCAGAGCTTTTTCCATTAACGTGTGTCATTAGGACCTGACAAGACATTGTGACAATAGGCAACACATGGCTGTATCATGGAACACTACAGCCCTGAAAGGTGAAAAGACTGCCAAAACCTCAGAAATTGGGAAAGGCAAATATTTCTGCATCTGTTTTCCTCCTAACTTGGAGTTAAAACAAAACAAACCACAAATTTTAATTTTAGAGAGCAGATACTACGTGGAATGGAAAAGAGCAAAAAGTAACATTACTGACACAAAGCCAACTGAATTTCCTTTTTTAACCCTTAGAGTCCAACACCAACACAAGCTGTCATTCTAGAAGACAGAAAGTCAGGCTAGAAAGAATTTCAGCTTTCAAATTAGCTGGGCTTCTTTAATTTCACTTCAAATATGTAAAGAATTGATGAAATGGCTGGTGTCACCTTCAAGAATTTATGGAAGATGGGCAATGTAGCAAAAAAGCAGAGAAACAAGAAGCACAGTGCTTTTATTTAAAGGGAATAAATTAAAAAAAAAAAAAAAAGGAACCAGTTCAGCCATCTGAATTTCAATTCCTGAAAAAACAAAATGGAACAGAACAAAAAGAAAACAACCAAACCCAAAACAAAACAAAAAAGCCAACCAAGCAAACTTGGCAAAACACTCTGTAAGTGCCTAGATGATAATACGGGAATGAGCGGAAGCCAAAAATCAGTTTGATATGAACATCTTTTCTAATTTGCCTTCCACACCAAGGCAAGAAGTTTGAAGTTAATAGTTATGACTTTAAGCCAAAGATACTTTCTCCTCAGTAAGACTATAGCAACAAGAACACAAAACCATATTATAAAATCAAAAAGGTTGGAAGGAGCAGCCATCAATGGCTCACTGGCAGCATGAAAAAAAACATGTGTGTGAGATTCTGTAGCAAGTGTCCCCAAAAGCTGGACACTGGAACAGGTTACCCACGGAGATGTTCAGGCCTTGGGCAACCAAGTCTAGTTGAGAGATGTCCCTGCCTGTGGCTGGGAGATGGGAGTAGATGATCTCTGAGGTCCCTTCCAACCTAAACCATCCTGTGATTCTACAAAATCTGACCTGAGTTATTGGCATTGAGAGAATGCTTACAGTAATGAATTGGTAAGACAAAGCTTGTCAGGACTAAAGGAAACTGGGAGGACAAACTTGAACTTCTAAAGGTTCTGCACAAACTGGAGGAATGTTCTTGAATCACCTAAAGAGGCAATACGGTTCTTAGGGAAGGGATTTAAATTATTGCTCTCCAACAGAAATTACCAACTGTACAAAAGACATGAAAGGGCAACAAGATGCTGGAGACACTCTGCTTGGAAAGAGTTAAGGTTATATAAAGGATTATGGTATCATGAGGTTAACATGAAAAAAGCCAACAAAACCCTAATGTGATTCATAAGCAGTAATGCAGCTCAAGCCAGAGGAAGCAAACCTCTCTGTTCCACACGGCAGGAATATCCCGTTGTTTTGGTCAGCACATATCAAAGATGTGAACTGAATGCTGGCTGTCCTCTGTGTTCTCACCAACACCACTCATCAAATGTCTAGAAAAGATGACAGGGAACAGGGAGTAAAGCCAAAGCACTACAAAGACATTTGACCTGAGGAGGAGGAGACTGAGAAGAGAAAGGATATTCTGTAGAGTTTTGACTGCTGGAAGTGTTTAAAGCAGGCAGATAAACTCCTCGAGCACATCCTAGCTGTATTAATTGATTCTTCCCTGGGGCATCTTAATAGATGTAACAGATCTCTTCAGGTCCTTCCCCACCTTCCCTGCTCTGTGGTTCTATGAAAACACATTTGAATACAGCTAGCTATCCCACACATAAAGACAAAGAAAATAATCAACATGTACGCATGGGAAAGTCATTTGGAAAGCAGCGTCTCCAAAAAGAACATTGGGTACTGAAGATCAGGCTCTGCTGTGCATTCATAGTGTGGTTCAGCTGCCTAGCAGCAAGAAAAACTAAACTCTGAGAGCTTTCACTACAAGAAATGGACACCACTACTTCAGTTTTTAGGAAATATCAGAGATCTTTCAGAATAACATACTTCTTACATTCAGCTTCTGGGAGACAGGCTAAAGTCCATGACCTACATGTACAAGAGTGGATCAGATTCTCACAATTCTCTAACCTGGGCTAGCAGTCTAAATACTTCTTTCCCTGAGCTCTTCTATCAGCTGCTTCCTAGCCTATGCCCTCCACAGCAGAAGCAAGCCAAAGGGGCTGAAAACAAAAGCCACCTGATGCAGAAATAGGCAGAAAGAATACCGCTCCAGGTACTTCAAAATACTTCAAGCAGCCATAGAAAAATAATTCCTTAAATTACACAAAGTAAAACAGGAGCTTCAACATTCATCAAGTAGAAAACTCGAAGAGCCATAAGGAGGGAAAAATACAAGGAGAAAAGTGAACATAGCAGGAGGAAGATGCTCGTTATCCATCAGAGACAAAATGGTGAGTCACCTGTTGAACAGGCTCGGGGCATGTAGTATGTGCAGGGAGAAATGAAACTCATCTGTTCTGAAGGCTGGGAAGAAAACAAAAAAAGATATTCCACTTTCCCTAAAAGCTGCCTGACATATTTCATGTTAATTGTACCTGAGGCTTTCTGTTGTCTCGCCATAGGTTCAGACTTGCCTGACAAAGCATTGCCAAAGTAACTTTGCTTTCACAGACGTCACAAAAAGCAAGCAAATGTTTCATGGTTATTGCTGCACTGATTAATCCCTGTCTAAACCAACCCTCCACGTTACATATAGTCACTGCTTACATTTTAATCACTCTATGAGCTGTTCCAAAGGAATCTTTCCCTTCCCTACAGCAACAACCAGGAAAAAAAAATTTCCAGTAATGGATTACATTTCCAAGTGTGGTTACTGTCATAACGATTTAACCTTCAGCCCATCCTAACAACTTCTGCTAGAACAAATTCTCCCTTTGGCCAGCAATGCATCAAGCCATATTCCAAAACACTGTCAGGGCTGCTCCTGGATGCACAGCAGAAGACTTAGTAATGTAACTACTTCATGCTACCTGTCTGCTACAGAAAATGTTAGGAGTGCTAATACAGCTGGCTCTTTGCTATCACCATTCCTAATTACACGGAGTTAATCAGGTTGCAAGTATGTTAAAGTGTAGGGGAAAAAAACACTATTGATACGTTGTATTTTAATTGCTGGTGCCAAACTGTCCAGCCTACTACTTATTGATTCATAATGCTCTGACAGTCTTAGGAAAGCTTGTAACATATTTATATTTATGCTTTGCATATGTAAACCGTATATTAAAACAGGGCTTAATTACAGCTTAAATTCCCCCTCCTTCCCTCACAATGAAGAGATAACAGTGCAGAGCTTTCACTTTAGGGTGAAGCTGATGAAAGTGATTAAAAGAGAACTTGCTGTGCAGTTGCTCAGAACCACACTCTTCTTTTCTGCAGTTTCAGCACTTCCAGCACTTGCAGGAAGGCATAAATAGACTCCAACAATGAAACAGAACTCCACCAGAGAACTGAGACAATGTAGGCAAATACAGGAACTTCCCTTTTGCAACTCTTGTTAAGTCCCTGCTTCTTAGAATATCCTACATCAAAAAGTTCAGAAGATGGAAGCTGGACACGGGCAAAGACTCAGCTTGCCTTTGACTACAACAATTTATCTTCTCAGAACTTATTTGGACAGTGGTGAGGACCACATCTCTATGTATTTGAAGAGACTGTCAGCACACAAGGGGGCAGAACTTAGGTTGCATGAATGATTTGAAACACAAGGAGCATCTTGCATCAGCTCCCACTAAGCTTGGATCCTGGAAACGTTGGCACTGTGGCACAACACTGCTGCTGGTGCCCCGGGATCTCCTGTCATAGATCAAAGCTTTGCTGCAAAAAACTGACAGGGTGTCATAAAGAACAGGTCCAAACAATCCCTTCCACATAAGGGTCAGGGTATACCTATGCAGGTTTTGCACACAATATTGCCTTGGTAACACAGAGTGATACTAATTTAGTTTTTAGATACTGATAGAACAGACACATTCCTATTTCCTCCAGGAAACCTGTGATATAATTTCAGAATGCATTAAAAATATTTGTGTTCTGCCTACTCCCTGGGCTGCGTGACAAAAGATCTTGGTCAAGAGAGCACAGTTGAAGCTAAACGTTTCCCTCACTCAAGGATCAAATTTTGGCTTGTCTTCTAAAAAGAAATCCAAACTTTAATTAAAAAAGAAAAAACCACCTTTTCTTTTCCTTGAAGATTTAAAAGATACTTACAATGAGAACTTTGTACTTTTGTCCCCTCTTAAATTTACTATTTGCAAACCCATAATAAATTTAGCTTTATTATTTGTAAACCATTGCCTCCTCTCAGCATAAGGAATTAATCAATTCTTCTGAGCTACCCAACCAACCTACTTTTCCATTTTCCCGGCCAAGCATCTGCACTTGCCCTCCCCCATCTGCAGTTCTGCTCCTTAGTTTACCATCTCAATCACTGCAACTTCCTTCTCAGTTTCACTAGACAATACACCGGTGCCTTCCTGAATGAGGATGCCTTCCGTCTTTTCTAGCACTCCATCTTTTCCCCTTCACTAAACCGAGGTGACAAGATAAAACAACAAGCAGAGCTTGTCTCCTCCC
>VWZI01017528.1:1406804-1421122 GCA_013396835.1 Psilopogon haemacephalus | reverse complement strand
ATGCAATCAGGAATAGTAACTTGATCTTTGCAAAAACAACGAAAGACATTGTTTCAAGTGGAAATACAATTTGCAGAGCAGCCCTAAAAAAAAAAAAACAGCTTCCAAAGAATAACTGCTTTCAGTATAAGCTGCAAAACAACTTTCAGCTCTAGTTAAGATACAGGAAAGTTCTTCAATATCACATATACCCACCCATACAAATACGAACAACGGATCTAGACAACTCACACAGGACTCATTGTACTCAAGAGGGAGAGAAAAAAAAAAAAAAAACAACCCCAAACCAAAAACTAACACAGATACAGTTTTTTTAAAAAAAATAATTAATTCCACCCATTTAGCTGTGGCTCAGCCGTTCCCAAGGGGTTAACTGCGTTTGCTGGGGCTTTATTTGGCTGTTAAATGCAAGATAAAAAGATTTCCAGATGGAATGTAAAAAGATGGTATCTGATTTTTCGGAAATAAACAGATTCCAGAGGTGTTCCTGCCCAGCCAATCCCAAGGCTGTCGCGCAGCTCTGCCAGCTCTGCCACCCCTGCCAGCCCAATCGCCGCTCCGAAAGGGAACTTCGCTCCACTTCTCCCGTGCGTCTCGGGCGGCGCTGCCGCTGAGTGGCTGCTGCAGGGGATGAGATCAAGCCGTGCGCTAAACCTTCCTATTTGTTCCATCTGCTTTTCTATTTTAGACAGCTGCAGTGCTCAGCCTGACACCCTAGATGAAGTACATGCGAATTTCGTAAGAGCACACATTTATGGCAGGGAAAACGCGGCTTAGATTTGGCCTCCCCTTCCCCACCTGAGCACTGGAACAGCTCACCGCGCAGCTCAGGGAAGTGTGCTGTTGTTTTCTGCTTACCTTCCAGAACAGGTACAGCATAACACAGCTTGATTTTACAGCATTTAGAAGGTCAGCTTTGCAGTCATAGCTGATTTCAAGTTGATGGCATTTTCCACCTTCATTCCTGCTCCTAGTCTCCCTTCACAAGATCACTTCTACAAGAATCACAGAATGTGTTGGTTTGGAAAGGAACCTCCAAGGTCATCTTGTTCAAGCCCCCTGCAGTCAGCAGGGACACCTCCAACTCGAGCAGGTTGCTGAGGGCTGCAGAGTAATATGCAAGCAGTAATATGCAAGTGGAGTGTCGAGTATGCAATACAGAAGCAGTAATATGCAAGTGGAGTGTGGAGTGTGTAATAGGCAAGCAGTAATATGCAAGCAGAGTGTGGCAGGTCTAACACACAAGCAGTAACATGTAGGGATATGTTTATAAGAACATGCCCTTCAATATACAAATGCCTAATGCACAAACCACCAAGAAGGAATGCTTTACATTAAAGCCCATTATTGATTCCTAAACTGAAAAGATTACCAAACATACTGAGACAAGCAATGGGGGCTTTTTGTTTTGTTTTCAAACACTATTCTTGGCTTTTTAAGTTAAGCCTAAGCTTTCCAGCTGGATCCCAGCCTGGCCAAATCCTGCTTCCCTTCACACTTTCAGTATGGCATTCCATGTGATGTTCTTTGCATCCTGAGACACTGCTCCGCTGAACAGCTTCCTCACTTCTCAAAGCTACCTACATTTCCATGGCCAGCAAAACAAAACAAAAAAAAACCTTGGTGTCTTGATGAGACTCTCTACCCTACTCCCAGGTTCAAGTATTTCAGGGCTCAAAGGAAGGAAAACATAAGCGCATGTGGGTGCAAAGACTGTAAAATGTTTATTTTCCCCTATTACTCATGCTCTATTTCTCTCCCTCAATTTAAATTCAGTTGCTTTGAAAGTTTGAACTTGTTTAGCCACTTCTAAAGTAAAGCAAATTAAAAGTGAAACAGAAATAAAATTAAATGTAAAGGCACCAGAGGTTGCCTGTTCACAGTATCAAAAGAAATTATTGCATCTTTTTGATGGGTATTTCCACCATATTCCATCTACATATAATTTTCTTCACATTAATATGTTATGCTACAGGAGTTTTCTCAAGTACAGAACATATGACAGTTAACTGGAAGTATTGCAGCTTCATCTAACCACATCTCTAGGACTTTATCCTAGCAGCTCTTCACAGAACTCAAAATTACTGTACAAGTTCCATAAGTATTATTTCCATTATACAGCTAAGCAAAGTGAAATGAGGCTACAACTAATCTAAGATCACACAGCAGATCTGAGAGTGGCAGGGCCAGAAACAGACCTCATCTGTACTCCCAGGCCAGCCCCAGAACGGTCATGCCCAGTTCAATATTGCAACATAAGCTGAAGGTACATTAGGGGGAAAAATGCCAGGGAAGATTTCCTAGTAAGCAGTCTTAAGAAGTCAGCGAGAACACTCAGGTGCCAAGTTCTTGAGAGATCAAAGCCTTGGTTATACTTCCATCCTCTTCTTACAACAAACCAACACAAAATACCTCTCAACACGAGAACACATGACTGTGAATCTAACTCCAAGCTGGCAAAGGCTTCAGAAGTTCAGATATGATCTTTAAGGTTAAGTACAATAGATCTGATTAGCAGAATTTTAACCTCACGTGTTTACAGATGCACTGCAAAGCTTTGCAAATACTACAACTGAACAACGCAGTAACTACAACCCCAATGTTAACCTCTTAGGAAGAAACCTGAATTATCTTATTAGAGAATTGCCTATTTGCATAGTTTACATTGCCTCTTAAATTTCATTTTAGGTAAGATTTTAATCTTTACATCAATTTCAAGAGTGTTAGAGAAACTTAGCTCCTTTAAGAAATCTACAACAGAGGTTGTCGTCTTCTGACCCAAGCTGGAATTTCTGAATAATCTTCTAATGATAATATAATATGCAGTTAAGTTGTGCTACCATGGGCTTTTCTTTGATAAGCACTGGAAAAACAGTGCAAAATTCTGCACAAGGATCTTGGAGAAAACATTTTGAAGTAACCCAGAAGGTAAAAAAAGCCAACAAAGCCCACAAACATACCTGCTTTTAGCTCTTAGAGCTGGAGCTTTGATTTATGCAGCTACTACTGCGTTGTCATACTCTCTGAAGGAGCTGCAACAATAAATTGTGACTTCCTATGGGCTGACAGTTTTTCTTTCATTTGGGATTTCAGACAATTGAGCACTGTTTGCTTTATTTCCTCACACCACCCACCCCTCCACGTCCTGCCCCAGCAGTACTTTCTTCTGTTCTGCTCTAGTGCGTCAGAGGGATGCTGCGTGATGCAAACAGGGAGAGCTGCTCTTGAGACAGGCCTAGCATCATATGTGCTTTAGAGGCACACACAGGTCCTCTCTGCATGGTCAATACACAAATCAATAGCGTCATGTAGTAAAGATCAGTGGAACTGAACAGATGTTTAAATAAGCACTGTGTTGACTTTTATGACGCATCAGCTGGCAGTGCGAGATACTGCAAGAAAGTCGTAGCATAACGGCAAAGCTGAAAGCAAGAGCAATGAGAGGACTTGGTGAGAGATTCAGGAAGGGAAAGGCTGAAAGGAGTTCAGCTTGGGATATGCTAACTATGGCAGTCATCAACTGCAGACATCCATTTGATCTATGCACGGACAGCTGAGATGGAAAATAGAATCTGCCAATCAGACATCAGAGATGGTCGCCCTCAAAGAAAACATCGATGAGTTTGATAGCATAAAAATACTACAACACTCTGCAAGTCTAACCATCTGGCCAAAGGGAATTTGCAGGGGGAAAAAAACAGAGTGAAAAATCTGTAGTTAGCCCTGGCACAGAGATATTTATTGAAGGTTGCTTTAATTTCCAGATGCTGCCAGTCTAACTTCTGCAGGTTTCACCCTTCCCTTTTGATCACTGGTTGTAGAGCTCAGTATATTGATTGAATGATCTAAGAGTAGTGATCTTGGTGAATGACCAGTTGCAAACTACCAAGTATGCTGTGCCTCGGCTGGATATATGCTGCTTCACTCCAATAATATGATTGGTGCTTTTTTTTTTTTGGCAGTTAGTGCAAAACAGGCACTAAGGTTATGAATCATTACTTGGGTGTCTCAGGAATCTAACACTGAATGAAATTCTCTCCCTGCCATTTGGAAATCAGACTATTAGAAGACTAGAAGAGGCAAAAAGGTTTGGTTTCAAAACCCATTTTCTACAGAAGCCTGCATATTCCATGGGGTGCTTTTCAAGGACAAGAACACCAAACAATCACCCAGGAATGCCTACATTCTAAAGCAGCACTTATTGTGCTATTAGCTACAGTTCCTCCTTATACCTTTCCTTACTGCCCCATATAAACACTCACACTGAGCTCTAACTCTCAGAAAAACACCACTTAGGTTTGAATATATTCTCAAAGCTTTCTGTTCTCACAGCCTTTATGGAGTAAGGAACTTTCCCCAGGGAAGAGGAGGTAAAACTGAACAACCTTCCTGACTTCACAAGCTGATCCCCCTTCAACCTACCTGTGCTTCTTTCCCACTCCAGAGATAGTACCTGGAGTTCATCTCTTCCTTCAGCTCTATCTCCACAGAAGGTGGCAAGCAGCAGGCACTGCAACCCCTGCTCAGTTCTGGGCACAGCTCCACCAGCACTGTCAGACAAGGCTCTGCCTGATTGATTCCAAACTCAAGCAAAGCAGTGAGTCCAAAGCCCTCTGTCCTCCTAGAGATTGGATCTTGTGCCAAAAGTGAAAACTTGCTGACTGGCTTAACTGAAAACCACATGTCAAATTCTACCCTAAGAAGGAAAAGAAATCGCTGGAAACAGTGGGATTGTTAGGGCTTGAGCATGAAAGCCTAATGCCAGAGTTGTTTTCCTCTTTAGCTTACAGTTCTTCTAAAAGTTAAAGCTCACAAACCAGGACTTGGACAGTGTAACCTGTAGGAGCCTCAAGAACTTGCTACTTTTTCTTTACATCTCTGCCATTCCTGAACTGTGGTCCAGGCACAGGTCTAACTACAGTCACCCCAATCCCAAAAATCACCTCTTTCCCAACCAACTGGGTCTAGTAACCCATAAGGCTTGTCTGAGCCAGATCTTGTGCCAACAAAGGAACGTGCCACTGTGGGACAGATTAAATGAGTAAGCATGCATCAGGTAGGCTGGGGAGATTCCCAGATTTCCAGCAGAGAGAAATCAAGCAGTAGTAGTGGATGACTGCACAAGCAAAGTCTCAAATAGATTCCACTTTGCACAAGCTGCTGCTTCCCCTCCTTTTCCAATACAGGACTGGATGGAGTCTGTCCCTCTTTTCAAGGATATTTCACTTCATCTTAATAAGAAAGCTACTGGGTTTTGTTTTCCTTTGTTGGTTTGGGGTTTTGATTTGGTTTTGTTTGGTTTTTGTTTTTGAGAGGTTGTTTGGGTTTTTTTCATTTGTTTGCTTGTTGGGGTTTGGTTGGGTGTTTGGGGGTTTTTTTGGTTGCTCATTTCTCCACTTGATATCTTAAGATTAAAACTTCACAGAAGAAGGAATGAATCACAGCAAAGGAAGCCTGTTAACCTGACAACAGACCAACCTTCAGTTTCATGCCAGCTACTCCAGAAACAACAAAAAACCCAACCAAACAAAAACTCCCCACCCCATTTTGAGGTCTCATCTTTAGAACTTCTGACGTTCATAAAAGCTTTTACAACTAGGAGGTCACTGAAGAGCCACCCCAGGAATTGTGTAACTAATTCATGTCACTTGGGAGAGGCATGGGGAAAACTCTTAGCCCAATCTTGTGGGAAAATGTAAAGAAGTAGCCATCATCTGCCATCTTCTTTAATCTACTGCCAATAGATTAAACCAATAATTGTCTACAGAGCCACTTGATGTTTGCCGTTTGCTACATTTCCTTCCTTTCCAAAATCTTTTAAGAAGTTTTGAAGCTGCTGGAATACATGCCTTGGCATGCAGGCATGCTTTAACTTGAGCACAGAAGGCCAAGTCAACACCACAAAGCACTGTTACCAGGCTAAGTTCACCCAGCTGCCCACAGTCCATGTACCACACACAGGGCAGTCTTTACAGGTTAGCCATGCAAAATTTCATGGTGACTCAGTTCACCTACAGCCATGGGAACCTCCCAGAAAATCAGAAGGCCTGAGTGTGAAGGGAAGTATGAGTTCAGTCACAGAGGAAGGCTTTGAAGCTGTTCAGGGTGCAGACTTTCACAGAACTGCTCACAGAGCCTCTGCCTTTTCAGGGTGCTTGTGGCTGTCCATCATGAACAAGGTTCAGCTGCACACAGATGTGTCTCTGAATGAAGTTCTGTCAAACAGAGCTGAAGGACACTGTCACTAAAAGAGGCAAGTATTCAGATTCTATGATTCTATCTTCTATTGTTTGATATAATTAGAGGATGGGGAAACAAAAAAGGCCTCTGCACATTTAATATATGCTGTTATGTCATCTAGTTGCACGTTTGCTAGAGGCTTACTTCATTTGGCCTGAATATAAACTTGGAAGAACTTCAGGTTCTTTTAATGGTAATGATCTAGTTCCTGTATAGTACAGTCAAGTGAAAAAGCTTGGCATGGGAAAACTTAAATAGCTACCAGAGCACACATTTCTCTTCAAGAATTCTTGTACTGAACTCAGCACAGCATACAGCACTTATAGACACCATTTTACTCTTCTTTTAGACTGCTCTGCTGGGTCTGTAACCCTCTTTGACCCACTTAGCTGCAGTACTGCAGGCTGCACACATCTTGGGTTTTGAAAGGAAGCTGGAGGTCTACTTGAGACCAGGTACTCCCTTTCCAAGTGCCCAACTCTGCTCTCAACTCATACGCAAACACCACGGCTGTCTGAAAGAACTGCTCTTCTTTTTCCTTGGTGGAAGCTTCCAGACCAGAACACTTTTCTACAAAACTGAAGAGCCACCCAGCTCTTCTTCAAAACAGCAACAACAGCTTGTAGAGACACTCAAGTATAAAGCAAGAATGAACCTACAGTGCCCTCGAGTGTGAGGGGATGTGAAGTGGGAGAAGTCTAGAGATCTACTTGGAGGAGGAAAGCTCTCAAGTCCTGGAAAAGGACATTGACTGAAGAAAAACATGCTTACTTGTAATGGGGGTGGAGAGCAGAACTGCCCTTGGTGTATTACGGACAGACTACCTATTACCAACAGGTGGAAAACGGCCAAGTGTCAACATTTCCTCACTGCCTGAATCTCTATGCAAAGATCCTGCTTCAGTCTACCACCAATGACCACAAAAGTTGTATTTCTTACTGTTATAGAAGAAAATGAGGAGGGTAATGCAAGTCGAGTTGCAAGCCTCTTAAATAAGCCAACAGGAAGCACCAAAGGCAAGAGTGCACCTTCAGTCTCACCTTTCACTGTGCCAGAGCTTTCTGCCTGTCACCAAAAGGCATCTGCACCCATTCCAGACCACAACCTCAAGCCCAGAACCTGCTTCTGTCACCTATATGCTCAGATCACTTAAAGATAGAGGCCAAGTTCAAGTCATTAATAAGCCCAAGGTGATTTCAGCTTCTCCTCCCTAAACAAAGTTAAGCTGTTTAATGATGGCAACACTGTCAGCACTTCCAACTGCATGAGTCCTGCTTTACATGCAACCCCTAAGGTGTTCACTGGCCCAGAAATGACAGCAAAAGCCAGTCCAATTTTCTCACCTTGGGAGCCTAGGCATGTAAGAGGCAAGACTCTGAATCACCTCAGGCAGAAAAGATGCTGAACCTGGACTCCTCATTCCTTGGGAATGCTCTAACCACTAAGCCATTACTTAGGAGTGGGAGGGGTGGCTCTGGTTTGTTTTGTGCAGAGCCCATCTGATAGGTCTTCAATAAACAGGCTGTGAGAACACCATGTTCTGCGAGTTCTGAGAGGAGATAGAGAGGGAAACATTTAATCTCTGGATCCAGGCTGAGCTTGAGCACAGGCGTGGAACCATTGCCCCCTTTCAACACTGAAAAACACTCACACATGGCTGAATAGCTGATGAGGCTCTGCCTAGCTGCTCACTGACTTCACCTACAGCGTTAGAAGGATCCTGAGTTTTGAAGCTGTGATTTGAGGCATAAACACAAACTTCCTGAACTCAACTACAGCATTTGGGCTGCAGAATTGTCTTTCAATGACTTGGTGAAAACCAGGACCTTTGTCCTGCTGAAAAATTACCATGCAGGACAGATCCATGCCCACCTTGCTGACCATAAGTGCCACAAATCTTGAGGGGTTTTAATTTAATGTTTGTTTGTTTGGAAGTTCTTTTTTGTTCATCTCCTTTGGCTTGGAGTTTTTGTTTGTTTGGGATTATATATATGAAACAAGCACACAAAACAGACACCAAAATCCAAACTAACAGCAGTAAAACCCACACAGACAAAACAAAAACAAAAAAAAACCTAAATGTGCTACAAGAACATCAAGTTTGAAAAGCAAACTTTGGATGCTTTGGAACTAACCAGAAGTTGAGGCATCAAGCCACACCGCAGAAGCTAAAATGCAACACCGAAGCCACAAGTTTCACCATGCAGGGTCCCTTTGAACATGCCAAAACAAGTCTTGTGTAACGGAGTGCAGACACAAAACAAATAATCCAGTTTCTTCTAGCAAGTATGGACTGCCAATGACAGAGGATTATTCTTTTCAGTCTCTTTCTTTATAGTACAGGATGATTAACAATATTTAAATAGATTTCCCCCCCCCCAAACTCAGTATGGACAATGCAGTAGGTTTACACTGCTGTTAAGACTAAGTAAATAAATGTAGGAAACACCATCACCACCACACAACACGTGGTTTTTACTATGCATGTAACAGAGTTCAGCAAGTAAAGGGCAAAAAGTTTCATTTTTCAGGAGTCTAAAGTAATAGGTCTCAATTCAGAGCCAGTTGCATGGAGCAAATCAGAAGCTCGAAGTGCAACACTAAACATGAAGTCTCCCCCAAGTGTCCCTTCAAATTCATTACATCCTTCCACAGCAGGTGCAGCAGCTCTGGCTCATTCAGGTTACCTCCACATGAAAGCCAACCTGTGCATAAGATGAAATAATATGGATGCTATCCAAGGGAAATAGTTTGCTGCAGTACAGCTAAGGATCTATAAGCTGATATTCCTGTCTCCAAGAAGTCTGGCAGTGCTGAACTCTAGCAGGTTATCACCTCCAGGCAGCTACCTGCTATCAAATCCAATTCATGTAAAATTCTGTGAAGCATTCTGGAGTGAAGGAGAGTTTGCTCACAGTAATTTAACTGTAAGCACTGGCATGAACTTTATCTATTTACCAGTATGGCAAGTGGCACACCTGGTAGCCCCCAGTCAGTGAGCCAGTTTGTTCCTGGAAACACTCAATGGCATTCATATGCCATTACATTTAAGCTCCTAGGCCCTGCTAAAAGGTACACATAGACAGGCTGTCAGGCTCAATGTGGCACATCCAAAACCTCCTTCCTACATTATCTACCCACAGTGTAAGTCCTCAGATTAAGGGGACAGCTGTGACAGTCAGCTTGGCACAGTGATCACAAACCTTAGGGCCACAAAATGTCCAGGAAACCTGAAACCTGCAAAAGGAAACACACAACTGTTCCTAATGAAAGGAAACGAATCGTGCAGCAGGGTACCAAGATGCTTTTGAACAGACCAACCCGCACAAAGCCTCCATCCTGCAAGCATGTGGATGCTCCCCTTTATCACACAGCAGCAGTGCTGTTAGTGCAGGGCTGCTCCCAATAATAACGTTAAGCAGTTGGGAATTTTTTTTAAGATAATGTCAAAATTGTCTTTTGTCTACAATGTTTTTTAATGAAGTACCTGCTGGTTTATTCTCCATCCATAATTCTTTGATCATCAGATGGGAATAATGTAACCACCCTCAGTAAACAGTCTCCAGTGCAAATGTGACAGTAGGTGGTCAAAACACTGCTGCTAAAACAACAAAACTCCAGTTCAAAATTAAAATCTTCAGGGAATAAAAAAACCCAGGCCATTTAAAACAATCCCCTAGTTCAACAGATTTGTTTAACATCATAGTAAGGGACACAGGAATACAAATTTGTCATCTTCACAAACTGCTCCAGCATGGGTCCCCCAGGGGGTCCATATCACTAATAGCCAATCTGATCCAGCATGGGCTTCTCTTTTCACAGGGCCACAAGTCCTGCCAGAAGCTTGCTTTAGCATAAGGTTTCCTCCTTCTGTAGCTCCCACGACCTTCCAAAGGAAGGTCACAGCCTCCTTCAAATCATGGTATCACAGAATGGTTTGAGTTGGAAGTGACCTCTAAAGGTCATCTAGTCCAACCAGTCCTGCAGTAAGCAGGGATATCCTCGACTAGAGCAGGTTGCCCAGAGCCCAGAGATGCATCCACCAGCATGGGGTTCTCCATGGGCTGCAGGTGGGTATCTGTTCCACCATGAACTTCCATGGGCTGCAGGGGGCAGCCTGCCTCACCGTGGTCTTCACCATGGACCAGAGACTGCAGGGGAATCTCTGCTCCAGTGCCTCCTCTAGCTCCTTGCTGTCTGCATAGTTGTTTCTCTCCCATTCTCAACTCCCCTCTCTGGTTCCATGAGACACAGGGGAAGCTTCTAGCAGCTTCTGACAGATGCCACCTCTGCTACCAAAAATCTTACCACCCTAACTGAATGAGAGAGAAAGCCAAAGAGGGAATTAAACAAAAAAAAACAAACAACAAATAAAATCCATACTTTCTCAAATAACACAAGTCACACATTCCCTAGATTTATTTCCACTATGGGAGATAATGTTTTAAAAAAAATTCTCTTAAGACATTTCTAGAGCTTTATAATTTGCTTTAATAATGACAGCATCCCCTTTAGGATACTCTCCAGCAGATGACTCTGCATTGCCAACTCAGGGCATACTCTGTGAAGAGTCATTATTCTATCTAATTAAGTGAAGGAAAACAACTGTCAGAAGAACATACCAGCTGTTTCTCTTACAGTAAGCTGTTTGCTTGTAATAATCAGATTGCTGCAGCAGAAGATTATACAGCATGCTGGTGCAATTCTTCACTTATTTAACCTTCAGGCTTCTTAAGAACTCTTCTAACTTCTTAGATCAAGCTCCCCTTTGCCACCCCTAAGTCTCAGGGTTCAATACTTCCCAAACAGAGCTCAATAATCTGCATGAGAAGTAACCCTTGTTTTGAAGAGGAGGCAGTTTACAGATTCTATTACCCTACATTAAAATTGGCTTAATCTCTAAGGGATGGAGTGCTTGATTTCAGTGAGCATCAGAATCTGCTGTTACACCAGATACAGGAAAGGTGTCTCAAAGGAGGTTGTTAAATTCACAGAATCAGAGAGGCATCCAGGTTGGCAAAGCCCCTTAGGATCACCAAATCCAACCTAGAACTCTACTCTACAAGATTCACCTCAAACCATAGCCCCAAGCACCACATCCAAACCACCCTTAGGCACATCCAGGGTGGGTGACTCAAGCACCTCCCTGGGCAGCTCATTCCAGTGCCTGACCACTTTTTCCTAATGTCCAACCTAAACCTTCCCAGTCTCAGCTTGAGGCCATTCCCCCTTGTTCTGTCTCCAATTACCTGTGAAAAGAGCCCCGCATCAGCCTCTCCACAATGTCCCTTCAGATAGTTGTAGACAGCAATGATGTCTCTCCTCAGCCTCCTCTTCCTCAAACTAACCATCCCCAGCTCCCTCAGTTGTTCCTCATAAGATTTATTCTCTATGCCCTTCACCCGAATTTATTGTATTATCCCTGGCTTCTGGTACTTACAGGGTAAAATATTTCATGTCCCGAGTGAAATCCTTCTATGCCATTTTAAAGTTAAATAAATAATGGTTGGCTTAGGAATTCAGAGTTATTTCTTTGTCAGATTGCTTGCCTCTTACCATCTTTTATATGCTTAATTTTTAAAGCACATTTTCACTTCCCAGTTTTATTTGCATTTCTGTTTCTTGGAAGTTTTGAACCAAGGAACTCAATGTTTTACATTACGATGCTTTACTCAATGCTTTACTAGGTACAAATCCTACCTAGTCAGCTTCTCTACTGTTATTTGTAAACAACCATTCAAGTGTTGTACAGAGGAAATATTTAAATCTCAGCATTCATTTTTCTGCTTAAGTTATGAAAACACTCCTATGGTACTGATTTGTATGCCTGTTTCTGTTATAGAATCAAGAAAGTATCTCGCAGCTGCCCAAGAAAATGCATTCAGAACTACCTCCAGCAACAGCAAATGACAGAGGCTCTGTCTCAGCACCAAGATTGCCCAGTTCTAAGGCACAGCAAAGGTGCTCAACCCTAGACAGCTTCATTCAGCTCAGCACAGGTGCAACCAAGGTGAGACCAGGACTTTCAGCTCACAGCATCTTTACTTGTAAAATCTAGAAAAAAGTGGCTTAATGTCCTAAGGTGAACAGAAAATGTCACCTGCATGGTAGCTGTCAATTATTTAGTCCTGTCAAAGGGACATAAGTTTGCACTCGGCACTGATTTGAAATTCAGAGAAACTGAAAAGAGGAAATGGAAAAGATTTTTCTGCTCTTCAGTATTTTTTTACATGGAAATCAGTGCAAATTTACATTAGACCTAAAATTAAATAAGTGGAAAAATCCAAACAAACAGCTGAAATCTAAGTGGAATTTGCTGCTGGCAAACAGGCTGCATTTTTAAACTTTAAAAGTTTAGCTGCACTGCAACACCAGAGACAGTGGAGGCTCTACAACAGGCTGCAATAGGTATCTTTCAGAAAAGAGGTTCCTCTCCTCCTTACATAAATTAAACAGCACGCAGGAAAGGCTTTAGAGTTTTAACTAAGTTTCCATTTTCAAGTGTGTTCCTCCTTTGAACAAATCATTCCATGTTTACTCTCTAGGAATTAAGGAATCCTTCAGTAAAATAGCTATTTTGGAAGAACAACTGTTTAAAAAACAATGGAATAGCAAGCAGGAATATCCCAGGGAAGAAAATATCACTAGGAGGTTTACTACACCCTCATTCTCAAAACTTAATCTCACAGAGCCAGTCAGATATTTAGGTAGGGAATGAACTTGTCAGAAGGAACCTGCGATGGAGGAAAGCTTATCACTGACACCAGAAAGCACAGAAGAGTGAGGTTACCATTTCAATTAATTTACAGTACAGTCACATGCTGTGCCTTTAGCACAATGCCTGGACTGAAAGCAAGTTTTTGTAGTTGGAGAGGAGGCAGAATGTGTATCAGGTTGCATGACATCAGCAGCAGTAGGTGTCCTAGCATCAGCTCTATTTTTACCAGCCCGGTGTTATTTGGGGCATTAGTACCCAACACTGAGATAGTCTCTTGATTCAAAATGACTTGAAACAGTAAGTTTGGTTTCTACATAAAGCGGGAGTAAAGAAAATGGTGAACTGTTTACTTGGCTTAAACACAACTAAACCAAGTTCCCCTTCCCGACCCCAGCTTCTGGCAGCGATCTAGGCTAAGTGCTCCAGAAGAAAACACAAAGTCAGAGTTGCTGGAAACATCAAGAAACTGGTGAAAAAGAGAAAAAAACATCACTTCACTTTCATTGAAGTCATGTATATAGGTCCAAGTGAACCTACACTTTTCACTTGAGTTCCGGAGAGAAAGCTAACCTTCCCTCCCTCCTCCCCTTAAAGCGTAAACAACTTACTGGAATAGAAAACCATACTGACAGCAAGCCATATTTTTGGAACTCTAAACACTCAGTATCCACAGGAAAATATACTCAAGCTTTCAAAACCATTTTTTTTCTGTCCCACAATGGTATAGTCAGTACTTTTCCACTATGTTTATTTTCAAAGGAGAAACCCCGACCTGAAAAAAAAGTCAGGAGTGAGATGACAAACCAGGGAGCGTTTCTTCAGTGCTCCCTTTGCACCTCTGACAGTGAGACAATATCATTTTCTTATAAACAGTGTACTTTGGGGGTCAAGCTAATGGAAGATGGATTATTTTACAGAACCTGAAAGTCCAAACATCTGTTTGTTAATACTTCACATATCGTACGCTGATTTCTAAGCCTTCCAAATTCTTTGTGCTTTTCACTTTGTTTGGAATTTCCTCAAGAGGCATAAAATTTCTTCTTCTGTGAGCAAAAAAAAAAACCCCAACATCCAAATGCATGCCAACAGCCCAAAATACNTTGGCCACTTAAAGCAGATCTAAACTTCAAAAAATCAATTCAGAGAGGGCCAGGATCAGTGCTACCCACACACCGTTAGGATAAGAGTGATAAAAAGTAAGACAATAGGACTAAGTTGACAATAGAATACATGAGTGTAGACCGGAAAGGCTCATCTAGAGATAGGAATATAAAATAGCATTCAGCTTCTAGGATTACCTCTAGAAAAAGCAGCAGAAGCAAGAAAGAAAACAAATAAATCATCTAAACCAGAAAAAAAA
>VWZI01017528.1:1332421-1398161 GCA_013396835.1 Psilopogon haemacephalus | reverse complement strand
CCAGCCGAATGGAGCTCAGCCGAGCCTAGCCGAGTCTACCCAGCCCTTGCGCACAATTTTTTGCTTTCCCGTGAGGCCGCGTTTGTTTTTTTACTTCCCTTCCGACGAGCAGGTTAACAAAAGCAGATAACTTGTCTCCAATCGCGCAATTGCATCCAATTAGATTAGATATTAGGGAAAATGTCTTTACAGAAAGAGCGGTCAGGCATTGGAACAGGCTGCCCAGGGAGGTGGTGGAGTCACCATCCCTTGGATGCGTTCGAAGAATGTGTGGACACGGCATTTTGGGACATAGTTTAGCGACCCTGGTGGAGTTGATGATCTCAGAGGTGTTCTCTGAACAAAATGATTCTGTAAGGGCTAGGAGTAAAGAAGCTCTGGCTTGCTTTAGAAATTTGCATGGGCAGAAAGTGAAGCACAGACATTTAAAGCAACTGTAAAAGCTTGTCAGACACAAGTTTCGACAGAAACTTTTGATGTAGCTAAGCAAACACATCAGCAGGAAGGAAAAAGAGTTGATGCAAGCAAAACACAGCAACTTCGACACTTGAAAGGAAAGGCGGAGGAAAATCCCCAGAATATTCAAATTGTGCAACAGTTCTGCAATCTCTTTATCAAAGTTAGACCAAAGGTGGTTTTTTAAAATTCAAATTATGCTGGGGTTGATAAGGCTGGATAGGAGAAGGCTGGGGGGATGTTACCCACGTATGTAAATTCCTGACGGGAGAATGCAGCCAAGGTGGATCTGCTGGAGAGCAGCCCTGTGAAGAGGGACCTGGGAGTGCTGGTGGAGAACATCCATGGCACAGCCAAGAGGGCCAATGGGATCCTGGGGTGTGTTAAGAAGAGTGTGACCAGCACATCAAGGGAGGTTTTCCTCCCCCTCTACTCTGCTCTAGTGAGACCTCATCTTGACTACTGCCTTCAGTTTTGGATTCCCCAGTTTAAGAGGAACAGGGATCTGCTGGAGAGTCCAGTGAAGAGCTATGAGGATGATAAAGGGACTGGAGCACTGCATGATGAGGAGAGGCTGAGGGAACTGGGGATACTTAGTCTGGAGAAGAGAGGACTGAGAGGGGATTTAATCAATGTTTATAAATATCTGAGGGCTGGGGGTTAGGAGGGGGGGACAGGCTCTGCTCACTTGCTCCCTGGGACAGGGCAATGAGCAATGGATGGAAGCTTCAGCACAGGAGGTTCTACCTCAACACAAGGGGAAACTTCTTTTCTGTAAGGGTCCCAGAGTACTGGCACAGGCTCCCCAGAGAGGTTGTGGAGTCTCCTTCTCTGGAGCCTTTCAAGGCCTGTCTGGATGTGTTGCTGTGTGACCTGAGCTAGATTGTCTGGTCTTGCTCTGGCAGGGGTTTGGACTCAATGATTTCTTTGGGTCCCTTCCAACCCCTGACATCCTGTGAGCCTGTGGAGCCAGGGTCTGTGCAGCATTGCCCAGTGGCAGGATCTAAAGCAATGGGCACAAACAGAAACACAAAAAAAGTGCTCAGAAAGCATTTTTTCACTGTGAGGGTTACCAAGCACAGGCACAGGCTGTCCACTGAGGTTGTGGAGGCTCCATCCTTGGACATGCTGAAAAGATCTTTGGTCATGTCCTAGGCAACCGACTCAAGGTGGTCCTATTTGAGCTGGGTAACTGGACCAGATGACCTGCAGAGCTTCCTTCCAGCACCAGCTGTTCTGTGTTTAAGTGCAGTCTTCCACCAAATGCACTAGTATTGCTGGTTCCCTTGCCTTTCCAGCAGGGCTAAAAAAGCACTTTTTAAATAAAGTTGATTTTCAGCCAAGTCAGTTTCTCAATCCAGTTCCTATCATGGCAGAGAAGAGGGAAACAAGGGCAGGACCACCCGTTTGCAGCTGTCACATTATAGCAATCATAAACCTACTATTTTGAGTGTACCAGAAGACAAAAGAATGCTTACAAGTAAATCAGAGTCTCACAGAATTATATCTCTCATCTACATGTGCCCCACTCTAAAATTCAGACTTCAAATCTGAAGTTAGGTGCAGAACAAACTATTTTCATGCCACAGACAAACACATAAACTGCTTCTGAGTCTGGGAGCAGGGTTTGGGCTGGCTCATCATCACCAGCCATCACCAGCTCTTTTATTGGTGAGGAATCTGGTTTCTTCATCTGGCATTCCTCTTCTTTTCTGGCACTGTTTCTCTCAAGCTTGCAAAATCAGTGTCGTTCTCTTATTGCCTCTACCTTTCAAGGAAGACCAATCTCTTCTTCCCATAAAGTACTTTCTGCTAGGAGCCTGCGTTGCCATTGTTTGGCAGGGTGGACAAGCTTGGACTGCTTTGTGCAGCTGCTTCCTCTAGGCCTTTGGCACCCTCCTGAACAATGTATCTACTGAGATCATCACTACCTGTAATAAATGTGAGTCTTGCCTTCTCCAAGGCCTCCACCCATCGTAACTGATGGGTTCAAAGACATTAATTCTGCCAGTGCCTTTCATCTTTTCATTTCTTTTTTTTTCTTTTTTTTTTTTTTTCATTAGCTACAACTTCAACTTCCTGCCCTGTTCTGTCGTCACTCATTCTGGATAAGCCATGGCACGAATGCTTGCTCTATTTCTAGCTAAATTTTGATCTTCAGAAGGTGGAGAGGTCTCATTTTCCCCATTACCAGTCTGTGCTTCTTGGGTTCTGGGAGTTGCATTATGAATTCACCCAGACTAGACTCAGCCAGCTGGAAGTTAAGGACTGAAGCTTTATAGTCACAGCTTAGCACAATATACAAGCACTTCTGCTATGAGGACAGGCTGAGAGAGTTGGGGCTCTGCAGCCTGGAGGAGAGAAGGCTTCCAGAAGACCTTATAGTAGCCTTCCAATATCTGAAAGTAGCCTACAGGAAGGCTGGGGAGGGAGTATTGATAAGGTCTTGTAATGACAGTACGAGGAGGAATGGGTTTAAACTTGAAGAGGGGAGATTGAAACTGGATGTTAGGAGGAAGTTCTTTCCAGTGAGGGTGGTGAGACACTGGCACAGGTTGCCCAGGGAGGTTGTGGCTGCTCCCTCCCTGGCGGTGTTCAAGGCCAGGTTGGATGAGGCCTTGAGCAACCTGTTCTAGTGGGAAATGTCCCTGCTTATGGCACAGGGAGGTTGGAATTAGATGAGCTTTGAGGTTCCTTCCAACCTAAACCATTGTATGATTCTATTACTCTATGTTTACAATATATTACAGATATTTACAGCTATATACAGAAATATAGAAGTTGAAAGTAATAAAGAAACACAATAAAGTTGGAAGTAAAAGAAATTGAAAGTAATAAAGAAACCCCTGCCAACAATCAGAGTGCCTAGGAGGGGCTCCCAAACACTCTTCCACCTTCTTTTCACTCCGTCTCCCTTATCCCAGAATCTGCCTTATGTGCAAGGCAAGCTGGAAGAATTGGCAAAGGGGGTTAACAGCAGAATTAATTAGTTGGGTTACACAGAGCCAGGCAGAAGCAGTTAATACAGCAGAAGGCAGGGAGCGACACCGACACTGCCTTATCTATGTTTATGTCCTTGCTTTTTTATGTCTCAGCAAACTTATGAGTAGATTAGACATCATTGTATTTATTTTCACATCCTATAATCTAATTTTTCTCCTTAAAATATTCCAGTTAGTCTCAAACCAGCACAGGTATCTCCAGCCATGGCTGCCTACATCTGAGGTCAATGAAGTGAAGCACAATCAGAGCTTAAGCCTTAGTGTTAGGCTGCAGTATGGGCAGGTTCCCACACCACATGCAAAGATTGATTGGAAGTCACAGCTCTGCCTTTTAGAAGCTGGGTATTTTTTTTCCACTGGCTGCAAATGAACTCTGGCTACAGGAAACAGATTGTGAAACTGGCTCCAAGGCCTAAACCTCACATTTCAGCCCTTTGTTTTATGGATTTTTAATGTAGCCCTTTGGTAAGGGAGATGAGGGTGGCTTTATTGTTTTTTTCCAAACGGAATCTCTGCAGTTTTCCAACAGCAGGTCAAGCTGCTGTGTGTACTGCAAGACATTGTGGAAGTCAAGGTCAGAGGCTAGCGGTGGAATTAATCAGACCCTGAAGTGAAGGGAATGTGTTTGTTTGATTTGTGTGTCCGCTGACTGAAGTTAATATGCCTGTGTTTGATCCCTAAAGAATGGAACAGAGAAAGGCAGAATTATGGAGGAAACAATCTGGCAACTCATCCAGAATTACAGCATTTGAGTTTTTTAAATGATAAGCTGCAGAAAAAACAAATTTGTGGCTGTTTTAAACCTCAGTATTTCCTTCCTTGATGATTTATCAACTTCCTTCTTTTCTACACTAGATAAGGACTTCTATAGCCATATGCAAACGATAGCCGATGGCAGAATTAATTTTTGAAAATACAATATATAGTAGCTGTACTCACATCCTTTCTAAGAGATGAGATCTAAATTATATTATATTTACTTCTTTAAAGACTTTTCCCCTTTCTGTTTGTCACGAAAGAGCACTTGACAACAGGATACCCTTGGTCAGTTTCTGGAGAACTAGTAATAACACAGTAAAACTTGTGCAACTTAGAAGGGACTGCTTGGATTCCTTCAGCTGCTTTTATTTACACCTGCTTTGGTTGGGCTTTATTTCATTCCAGTTGGTAAATACCTGGGATGGGATTGTTGCCTTCTAAAAGTTCATCCTCCCCTTTGAGGTCTGAGCTTTGCCATGTTGCCTCAATAAATGGTAACTCCACAGTGTTTAATGTAGCTCTCTGAGGAAGCAAAGCTCTGCGACTCCTGTTTTGCAGAGAGACACCAGAATGCCAGAGGCTACTCCTCTTCTGTCTTTGAACCCAGGCCCAAGCTTGATGTCAAGCACAGACTCGTCTATCATCTCAACAGCCTGGCCTCCTTGAGCAAGCAAGCTGCAGCATAAGATGAGGGAGAAAATGTGGCCTTGTTTAACTTCTGAGGACATGTTTGCACATCTGCCACATGTCCTGGCCGACTGCAAGTTGCATGTGTGTGCGCCAGCCTCTGCCACTCTGTCTCCTTAGAGGTTACAGCTGCAGTAGGGATGAATGAGCTGGCCACCAACTTCTTTTTAGGAGACCAAAACTTTCTCACAGAAAGACTATGGAAAAGTTCTGTGCTGAAACGTGAGTTGGTCTGAGGGGAGCTGGGCAGAACTGCAGCCCACTTAAAGTCCTGATGTACTTTGCCAGCTCTCTGACTGCACTCCACTTAGCTGTACAAAGGTAGCCTGGAAGAGTGAAAGCTAAGCACCAGAAAAGCATATGGCCAAACTAAAAATTCAGATCAAAAAATCTCCACTGAACAGCTACCCAAACTATGCTCTTCTATTTCTGGATACAAGTGTCCAGAATTGCCCTAAAATGGACATCTTGGCACATCTTTTTGTGCCCACTTGAGGTCTAGTAGGTGGGTAGAGCAGCTCCAAGAGAAGTCTAGCTGAGAGGAACTTAGCCAAGCCCAAGTCACATTCTTCTGCTACAGCCACAGCTGGCTTCAGTGCCCAACTGCAGTTAGTTTAGTGCTCGCCTTCAGTGGCTTAACTCAGGGATGAGCAAATCAGTTTTTAACTCAAAGGGATTGGCATCAGCATCTCATCTCCTCCAGGAGAATGTCCCAGGTTCTCAGAAGGACCTCATCTCACCTGTTGAAGTTGTGACCTTATTGGAAAGAATGGCAAACATGTGGCACTGGAAGACACTAGGAGAGAGACCCAGGGAGCTGCAGGCACTTCTGGTTTCTGGTAGCTATTCCTAGCCCAATGCTGGGAGCTATTTACCACCAAAATGCATGCATGAAATCTAGGACTGTCTTCTGACAATGAAACTAGATGAGAGAGACACATCTTTGTTTTCCTCTGCCCTTTGTCTCAGCTGCCTTTTCCTTGCCCTAGATTCTTACATGCCTTTCTGAACAGGGTCAGAACTTCAAACGAAAAGGTGGTGACTCTATGCTTCCTTCCTGCTCTTCCTCCTCCCGGACTCCCATGGTGGCCAGGGATGCAGTATGAATGCTTCCCAGGAATTCCTGCTTCCCAGGCAATGTTCTAACCACTGGGTAACCAGCACAGAGAAGGTGAACGTTACTTCCTCCAGCCATACTTGAAAAGAAAATGAATATTACTTCTTGGGAATGTTTTATCTGCTGAGAGCCCTATAGGCCTTTTAAACACCTTTGGTAAGCTGTCTTAACACAGACCTTGGTGTTTTCCAGTAATAACACAAAGAAAAATGCTGTGGCCAGCAGCCACATGGAACGAAGTCACAGATGAGAGAAGCTGCAGGGACTCTTTATTCATTGTTATAAAGAACAGATTTTTGGCACTGGCCATCAGAAGAGGACTCCAGATTCTGCGTCCCAGGAGGAAAAAGGTGCCAAGCATCAGGGTGGGACTTCACACCCATCGATGTTCATGAAGTTTCCCTGCCTACAGCTTTTCTTAGCTCTCCACTGAGTGCTGCTTGTTTTGGCCTTATACCTGGCACTTCTTCTACATGCAGGGAATGTAAGCCTATCATCAGCAGACTTGTGATTCAGCCCTGAGGCTGGAAGGCTCATGTATCCTGGATCATCAGCCCCTTATCAGTCCCATCCGTCTGGGATGTATTAAGGTCACACAGAACAGCAGGAACGTAAGTCAAGTCCCTAGAGATCCACTAAACAACCTGGCAGGCAGAAACTGTGCATCCAGTTCATAGGAGGGGAAATGTCTCTTAAATTATTTATAAGCAACTGAAGTTAGGCAAACTATGTATAGAAGGCAGTGTTTTGGCAGCACCAGAAAAAAATAACAGTGAGGATTAAAAAAAAAAGCAGCTTTTTATGTTCTTCACATAGAGTACTAAGGAGAGCACCTTCAATTTCCACACCAGTCAGTGTATTAAGAAATTTAAGCCATTTGTTCTAAAGTCATTTCAAGTGGGATTCAGACCTTAAAAATATGTTGAAATGTCTCATTGGTTCAGTGAGGTTTCACTTCCTCCCAGTTCTGCAGCTGCCACCACTTCGTTTCTAACCCACTTAAGATAAAGAAGCAGGTAAATAGTAGCTCACTTGATAAGTCCTGAGCAAAGCCACATGATCAAAGCAGTCATAGGCCAGCAATGTGCTCTTGTGGCCAAGAGAAGCAATGGCATCCGCGGCTGCATCAGAAAAAGTGTAGCAAGCAGGTCTAGGGAGGTTCTTCTCCCCTTCTGCTCTGCCCTGGTGAGACCACACCTGCAATACTGTGTCCAGTTTGGGGCTCCCCAGTTCAAGAGAGACAGGGGTCTGCTGGAGAAAGTCCAGCAGAGAGCCAGGAGGATGATTGGGAACTTGAGCATCTCCCCTATGGAGAGATACTGAGAGTCCTGAGGCTGTTTAGCCTGGAGAAGAGAAGGCTGAGAGAGGATCTGATCAATGTGTACAAATATCTGAGGGGTGGGTGTCAAGTGGATGGGGCCAGGTTATTCTTGGTGGTCAGCAGCAATAAGCCAAGGAGCAATGGATACAAACTGGAACATAGAAGGTTTCACCTCAACATGAGGAGAAATTACTTTACAGTGAGGGTGATAGAGCCCTGGAACAGGCTGCCCAGAGAGGTTGTGGAGTCTCCTTCTCTGGAGACTTTCAAAACCTGCCTAGATGCATTCCTGTGTGAACTACCCTGAGTGGTCCTGCTTTGGCAAGGGCCTTGGATTCAACGATCTCTGGAGGTCCCTTTCAACATCCGAAGTTGTGTGATGCAATTGTGCCAGAATTCTGGAGGCTGGGTGTTCCCAAAACAACAATACAGTTGGCCTACAGCATTATTTACTTGTCTTTGTCAGTGGAAAGGCTGTTCTTTGTCTGAGAGCACAGTACAGCTGACAAAGCTTTTTCCTCTGATTCTCAAAGGAAAGTGAAAGGGGGGGAAAAATAGAGCCATTTGGATTGTGTCACCAAAGTGGCCTCTCACATAACCTTTCGCCAGCAAGGCTTGGCCTTAAGAGGCAAGACAGCAGCCAGCACTTTGGGAGTTTCTTGGTATAGCCTCTGTTGGGACAATTCTTCAACATTTCTCTTATAGTATGTCAGATAAACAGTGAATCATTCCTTAATTCAGCCGAGACTGTGTCCTCACTTAGGAAAAATAAAGCGCTATAAATTATTCATGCCCAGTAGGTCAGGTCAGAAGGTGGATGTCTGTGGTTCTGTCTGAGATTGGTCTTTTCTGTTTCCTCTCTGAAGGTGCTTTGGCAGCACCTCAGCAGGAATGAAGCAGGATCTCTGTCAGGTGACAAAGTGAGCTCAGTGGAAGCATGGCTTATGTTAGCACAGCATTGTTCCTCTAGTGTCTGTCTGCCACAGTTCACATGTGGAAAGAGCTTTTCCATCTGCTGCTTTTTACAGCATGAGGCATAGTTGTATATATGGCAAAACATTTTTGGACTTTCACCTTCTAGCAGCCTTCCAGTACCTGATGGGGACCTACAAGGAAGCTGGGAAAGGACTCTTTATGAGGGCTTGTAGTGATAGGATGAGAGGGAACAGAATGAAGGCAGATACAGACTGGATTTTGTAGTGAGGATGCTGACATATTGGAACACGTTGCCCAGGGAGGCTGTGGATGCCCCTCCCTGGAGGTGCTCAAGGCTGCTGGGGTAGGAGTGTGACTTTTCTTCTTTCTGCCTCTACCCTCCCCTTACCATGAAGCAATTTGCCAGCCTCCCTTCAACGTGCATACTTCTCCCTTGGCTGTTCCCCAGCCTCAAGCCAATTTACTAATTTCCTCAACCAAGGGCTTGTCTAAACAACTGTGTTTTGGCTGCATTCACAAGTGTTGTTCAACTGCTAAATCCCCCTAAGCCTTGTGCAGTTATGTTAGTACAAACATTGCCATTCAGGATGCATATATATCTGCTTTAAAGCACCTCTCTAGGGCTGTGTCCCAGCATCAAGAAGAGCATGGGATTAGAGAGTGGCGAGTTAAGCTTGCAGAGACTGTGGGACTTGTGTTGAAAAGCAAACCTGGCTGTGATGGGTTTACAGCAACTTAAATATTTGTAGGAGAAAAAGTTGATGATAGAACAGTTGATGTCCAAGGTATGTCAAGCTGCTTAATTATTTCCTGATAGTTTTCTTGACCTAGTGAGCTGAACAGTGGTCAAGGTGTTTGGTGATGTCTTACAAGGTGGTGACTTTGTGCTTTTCCTGGCCTGTGTCCTTGCCTGAGGCATGCAGTGTTGTGGAGATTACTCCTGGTGCAGGATGGTTGTTATAAATTACATTTACTTGCTAAGGTCCTCAAGGACTTGTCCACAGCAGAGCATTTCGGCTGGAGGAATTCTGTTGGCAGAGCCTCCAGGCGCTATAGCAACCATTCCCACAGCCTCTGTGTCTGAGGGAGCTGTGGCAGAGCAAGGAGTCTGTAACTGTGGCCACAGCAGCAGTTGTGCAAACACAGGTGCCTTGGTCCCGTGGTGATCTATTCTTTCACACCCCTTGCTGAGCTGTGCTCTTAGGAGTAGCTTGGGGAGCTGCCCCCTCCAGCTGTAGGGTGCATGGTACTCTCTGCCATGCTGGCAAAACTGGATCTGCAAAAGTTTTCTGCTGCTTTATTCCCTCCCTCTCCTAATCACTTATTTGCTTCTGATCACCACCCTCCTTACAACTGTCCAGTAACCTGTCTCCTTGGAAACAGCAAAGCTTGTTTGTGTGACAGCAGTGAGGAAACTCTTTGATGCATAGCAGCAGTAGCAGAAGGCATGCGAGGGAGCCTTCTTCCACCAGAGGACACTGGAAAAGCAAATCCCCACTCATGATGACAGACAGGAGGTTAGATGCTGTGAGCAAAATCCACCTTTCTCCTCTGGAGTTCCCCGAGTTGTCTTCCTGTGATCACAGCAGAGGTAGGAAGCTTGTTGCCTGCTCACATGTGTATTTTTATGGGCTTTGTTAGCCTGATTCATCACCAGTGTGTAGGGGTTGAGAAGCAATGGGGAACTGCTATGTCTGGTTTACTTCTTACTTTGCGGAATACTGTGCTGATCCACTGTGCCAGCTCCTCTCCTGCCTTGGTGCTGACCCTGCCTATGGCCACAGGATTGTCTCATCCATATACTGAGACTTCTTGTTCCCTTCACTGCCACTGCCCCTTGTGCTGGTGGAAGTGGCCAATGCACCTGTCTGGCCTAGCTGGATGGGTGTTGGAGCTGCTTGGGTGTCCCTGCACAGTGTTTCCTGGTCCTCCAGGGAGGTACCTGTGAAGGGCCATAAATGGTTTGTGTGGCAGTGTCATCAGGTGGCACCTCTGGGCAAATGGTGGCACGTCTGGCTGCCTGCAGCTGCCAGCCCAACAACTGAGAGCCTGTGGCCTGGGCTCAGGCAGGATGGCAGTGGTGCTTCAGAGGGAGCTTTGCAGAGAAGGCCAATGGTGCAAAGGTAGCCTGGGCAGCTCCCTTTTTGGTGGCCTGGGTGTTGGTGATAGTGCTGGGCTGCCCAGGCTGCTGCCAGGGGGAGCCACCTTGAGGTGTGGGATCTGCCCTGGGGGTGGTAGCACACAAAAGCAGCTCTGTCTTGGAAGCCCCAAGTCAAGCCAGCCCTGGCAAAGAGATACTCATGTTGATGTCTCTGTGATGACAACTCAGTGGAGGAAGGAAGCGTTTCCATGTACCTTTGGTTTAGTGCATATCTTGAAGAGAGAGTGAGGATGGATGGTGAGGTTTCTGTTTTAAATGGCCTCTGGAACAGTGCTCGAAGAGATGTTCCTGGAAACTTTTTCCAGTACTGAAAACTTTCTTCTCCACCCACCCAGTATGAATGGCTTCCCTTGGGGGGTGCTTCATCAGCAGGTTGCAGTCTTGGGTTGAGTTTCCTCCTCCATGTCTAGACACCTTCTTTGGGTGACTTCTTGGGAACTAGTGGCTGTAAATAGCCTTGCCCAGGTAGGAGACCTTTTCCCATTGCATGCCCTGTGTTTTAAACTGGAGTGATACCATAACTGAACCATCAAATAAGCTGTTTCTCCTAGCAGCTGAAGCCGTCTATACTCTCCCTTTCTTACACTGTTCCAAGTTAAATGCTTGGTGTCACTTTGCTAGGCAGCTGAGGGGTGATTTAAAACTTGCTGTAGTTTCCTAGATATTGTATTGGACTGAAGCACTATCTGCAAGTTTCAGTGTCCATGTCTTGACTATTACAGGCTGTGGATTCTGAATCAAAGAGCAGTTACATAGGAAGCTTTCTTCAGCCACCAAGTAAGATACTTCCTGCAGCCTTTGCTTCTACAGAACCAAAGAAGTTGGCAGTTGTTGGTGGCAACAGGCCTCCTATGCCAAATCACCAAAGTAGAGTCAAAATATATCCTTAAAGTGGTCTTTTAAATTGTTCTATGAGAAATCTCTTGAGCAAACTCCTTGTGGTTTACTTAGTTCAATGACTTGCTGTGCTTACCAGAATGCCATTAAGGCAGGATGTGCATCTGTCCTGAGGGAGTAGGCTCCCTGAAGTCAGATGTCTTGAAATGGAAACTGCTGCAAGTCTTCTAACATCCTTGTAAACTCTGTCTTTGAAAATTGTTTACCTTACAATCGTCAGACTTCCTCTAAAACACTTTCAAACTCGGCAGAAGCAGTTCATGGCTTTAAATACAGCAAAAAAACCCTCAAAAAAACTAAAAAGAAGAAATTATTAATGTGATACACTGGCTTAAAACTGGCTTTCTGTAGTGCTAGTTGATGCTGTCTAGTTTAAAATCACTTTGAAGTGATCTCCTCTTTTCTAATTTAAAAGTTAAACTGTTGCATTGTTTTCTAGCTGTGCTGGCAGCCCTGAAAACTCTCCAAGGAAAGATCTACCAACTAGAGCTGGAGAAGTCCCAGGCTGAAGACAATCTGTGCAGCCTCTCCATAGCAGCTGCTCAGCATGAGAAGGCTTTAGAGTGTGAATCCCACAAAAAGAACCTAGCACATCAAAGACTGATGCAACACAGGGAAGGTATTTCTCTTGAGTGATAAGGTGTAGTCACAGCAACTCCAGGGCTGCATAATCCAGGGAGTGTTTGTTTATTTTGACAAACTGCTAATTAATGCAGCCTGTCTTGTTGGTCTTTGGGGTTGGTTTTTGTTGTTGTTGGGTTTTTTTCCTTCAGAACTGGGGAGGGGCAGGAGCCTGGTAATGGTGAATAAAGTTGAGATCTTGTTTCTACAATAGCAACCCAGTATTGTGCAACTCATAAAGCTATTGGAAAGAAGAAGCAGATTTCAGGTGGTTATGTTTAGCTCCTACAATAAACAAGCAGAGACGTTGGAACTAGATGATCCTTGAGGTCACTTCCAGCCCAGACAATTCTATGATTCTATAATGCTGCTAACTGGAGGTGTTTAAAAGGAGACTGGATGAGGCACTTAGTGCTGTGGTTTAGTTAATTAGAAAGTATTAGGTGATAAGTTGGACTCGATGATCTCAAAGGTCTTTTCCAACCTAGTTAATTGTGATTCTGCAATTCAAGACAAAGTGAAGAGAAGGCAAGAAACCAGATTCTGTGTATGTATCTGCTGATCTAAATCAAAGTGAGTACAGTGCTCACACATTTGGAATACGTATTAAGGACTATGCTATGAGGACAGGCTGAGAGAGTTGGGGCTCTGCAGCCTGGAGAAGAGAAGGCTTCCAGAAGACCATGGAGTGGCCTTCCAGTATCTGAAGAGAGCCTACAGGAGGGCTGGGGAGGGACTATTGACAGGTCTTGTAATGACAGGACGAGGAGGAATGGGTTTAAACTGGCAGAGGGGAGACTGAAACTGGATGTTAGGAGGAAGTTCTTTCCAGTGAGGGTGGTGAGACACTGGCACAGGTTACCCAGGGAGGTTGTGGAGCACAGAAGCACAGAATGTGATCAAAGATCAGGACCAGCTTGGATGAGGCCTTGAGTGACCTGTTCTAGTGAGAGGTGTCCCTGCCTATGGCGGGGGGTTGGAACTGCATGAGTTTTGAAGTCACTTCTAACCTAAACCATTCTATGATTCTATGACTAGCTCTGGAAAAACATCTCGATTCTCATGTCCTTCATATGAAATATATTTTAACCACATGACTTGTCCAGGGTAACAAAACGTTCCTTGCATGTTTTCAAGGGAGACAGTTTCTCAGTGAGATGACAGAGGCTAAATGTGGTCTCCCACTGCTGTACTGAATGTCTTTGTTTCTCTCTGTAGACGTAAAAGTGCAGCTAAATGCAGCTCAGTCTCGCTGTTCCCTGCTGGAGAAGCAGCTGGATTACATGAGGAAAATGGTTCACAGCGCTGAACTGGAAAGGAAAAGGGGCTTGGAACAACAGGTGAAGGCTTTTTAAGCCTGCTAACAAAGTCGTGATTTGGTTTAAAAGCATAGAAATATCTAAGAGCTGAACAATTTGTGGGCATTTTTTGCCTCAGCCGAGCTCAGGGCGGCAGCAAGCTGAAGCAATTTACTGTCTGCCTGGCTGATGACAACCACTCAATGAGTTGCATGAAAAGGCTCCCTAGGTGGAACTTCTAATGAGCAGAACCATGCTAATACTTGCACAAAAGGGCTGCTGGAATCTTAAGTCTTCTTTGTCTGCCTGGTATTTTTCATCACTTTGCAATTTAAAAAAAAAAAAAAAGGAAATTTAATCTAGTTCAACACCTTTACCATACTGTGTTTGGGAATTCTTCTGTCTGAAACAATTTAAGTCAGCTGCCAACTCCAATCTTACTTACTTTATTTTTTTTTTTCCAGGCCAAGCTTCAGAAAGAGGAAGATCAGAAGTGGTTGGAACTGCATGCAAAACTTGAAAAGCTTGACATGCTGGAGAAAGAGTGTCTCAAGCTTACTGCTGCTCAGAGAATTGCAGAAGTAAGCATGCACAGAATGACAATTTGAAAGCCATCTGAGTCAAGCACCCTCTCAGAGCTGTGGGATGTGGTGTGAAGCCAATGATTCTCCTTTATTTCTTAGTTTTAGGAAGTGCTGTGAGGAGCAGGGAGTTGGACTCAAGGATCCTTTCTGGGTCCCTTCCAACTTGGGATATTTTGTGATATAATTGGTCTGGCACACACTGTTGTGCTAAGATTTGCAAAAGTTTCCTCTGTTAAAGCTAAGATCATAAAGCAGACTTGACTGAATGCCACCTTGGCTTCCCTTGGATGAGCCTTTTGTTCACTCTGGGCTTTAGAAACTCCTACAGTCTCCTTTGATTCCACATGAAAACTGCAGGCTGCTTCAGACTTCTGATTCAACATGACAAACGGAAGAGTGACTAATCATTCTTGCCTTCAAATTCAGGAGAAAATCAAATGCTTGGAAGAAAAGGTTTGGAAAGGAAAGCATCAGCGTGAGCTAATACAAGACAAAACTGCTCAGGTAGACTGAAAAAAAAGTTGATTTTATCTTATTTTTGATGACCAAAGAAGGCAATTCTCTCTTTCCAAAATACCCTTCTGTTTTAAATTAAATTTCAACTCCACATGTTTAGTACTCAGCGAGAACTCCTGGGAAATGACTTAGACGAGTTAGAAACTACATAGTAGAAAACTTGCCAGTTGCATATCTCAGTCAAAGGCAGATCCTGTCTGGTTGGTGCTTCACTTCCTTCTGATGCCAGAGAAGTCAGAATAATCTCACTTTTGTGATGGACCTCCAGCATTGTCTAGCAATAACACAGTCCTTCTCCCGTGTGTAACTGGGCATGGCTACTATCCTGTTTACCATGGGCCTCTATGGCAACTTGTAGCTACAGAGCAGTCTGAGTTTTGGCCAGCAGATCTGACCTCACTGCTACACAAGATGGACTCAGTTCTCTCTGCTCCCAGACTGTCAGACCCAAATCTTCATACTGTTAGGATTTTCTGATCAGATCCCCAGCAGGATTGCCTTTTCTCCGTTGCTCCTTGGTACAGCAGAAAAATGCAAGTGCTGCAACTAGATAGGAAAATGAGGATTCTGAGGCAGAGCTGCAAGGTCTGCTGGTCCCCTGCCAGCCTCATAATCTGTTCAGTTTTTAAGTGTAGCTTATGCCTTCCAAGCAGGACAGTTAAGAGTGTCCTTAATTGGGTCTCTTCCCTGTGTGAAAGAAGGAATAAGTTAACCAGGTGTAATATTACATTGAAACGTTAATTTCTTTCTTATTTTGTTTATTCCCACAGCCTCAAAGAGGATTTGAAAGAAGCAGAATTTTAGTGTCTTCAGCAACATCTCAAAATGAACCTAGAAAGGGAAATGGGAAGAAGAAAAAAATTAAGAAGGTAAGATGAAGGTGTTTGTTAGTGTGCTGCTGCTGCTAGCATCTGACTCGCATAGAGGGGAAAATGGTGATGTAAGAGGCACCTAAAGTGTCTGCTGCACTTGATTCCAGTTCCAAGGTGATGAACAGTGCTGAATACCTCCTTCCTTTCTCTCTTTCTTTCTTTCTCTCTTTCTTTCTTTCTTTCTTTTCTTCTTTCCTTCCTTCCTTCCTTCCTTCCTTCCTTCCTTCCTTCCTTCCTTCCTTCCTTCCTTGCTTCCTTCCTTCCTTCCTTCTTTCTCCATTTTCTTTCTTTCTCTCTTTCTCTTTCATTCTCTCTCTTTTTTTAATTTCTCTGTAATGTCACTTAGTCATCTTTAATTTGGTGTTTGACAGAAGTCAGGTAAGCTCTGCAGCTCTAGGTCTTCTGAGTATGCAATATTAATTAATAATTAATTAATAATCTTTCTCCCTAGGTGCAGAAATTAAAGAGAGAAATTCCGGAACTGAAGCAAGGGGCAGCTCATGTCAAACTAAAGTGCAATGATGAAAAGGAAGCAAAGGAGGTTGTAAGGGCAAGTGTGCCCAAGTCTTGGCCTGGGCAGAAAAGCAGAAGCTCTCTTCAGCTGCTGAAAACCGTGCAGAAACTTCAGGCAACACTGAAACATGACAGCACCTGAGAGCAGTACTTCTGAAATTTACTGCCTTAGAAGTTTGTGAAGCTGGCTGACAGCCAGGACATTTTAATTTCACAAAATACCTTTTAAAAAGAAAATAGACATAGCAGAGACAGGTCCATTCTAAACTACCTACTCAGTAGTAAGTCAGTTTGTTCCCCTCAGAATTACCTTTCATTTAGGGTAGCTATAACTCGACTATGCTGACTTGTAATGGAGTGGTTCAATGGCTCAATGAAATGCTTACTTGAGAACTTATCAAATAAAAACTTTATACATTTCTTTACACTTAAAATAGTCTGTGATCTTTGGTATTCTGTTCCTCCTGCTGCCACGGGGATACTCAGAGCTTGCTTTTCCAGAGTGAGTTCTCTTCAAGTAAGAGCAGTGAGAGAGCAAGTCAGAAGGACATCCCCAAGCCCTAAGACGCTTAGGGCTTGGCATTTTGTTTTGTCCAGCCCATGACAAAAACCATCAGGCACTGAACTGAGAGAGAAACCTCGTCAGCAATTTGCCCCAGAGGCATAAAAATGGGTGGAATGAGCAGTGGACATGGTAGGACTAAGAGCAAGACGTACCCCAGGAGGCCATCACAGCTCTTATAGCTTGGAGTTGGTATAGGAACAGCTGGACCTGTCTGGGCAGGGAGCTGGCACATCAATCCCCTGCTCCTTCTGTGCCTTGACCTAGCATTTTTGTTGAGTATAGAATTCCAGGGAGAGGGACCAGTTTGGAGCTGCAGAAGCCAGGCTCCTCTCTTGGACAAGAGGCTGTGGTGGAGAGCAGCAGCTTTGGGCTGGTCAAACAGATATTGGATGAGGAAGTGCTTAAACGATGGAAGCACTGACCAGTCAACCTTTGAAATGCATGTGCTGACAGGGTCTGTCCAGAACAAAAGTGCTCTGATTGCCCTTCTGTGGGGTGAGCGGCTGCAGAAAAGGGAAAGGGCTGGAGCTGGTCCTTTTGTTGGCAGATGGGCATTTTGCATCTCTGCCTGCTCTGGAGGGGGTAGGGAGCTGAAAAAGCTGAGCTGCTCAGAGCCAGGAGCTGGCATGTGAGAGAGGACAACAGGAATGGTTGCCCAGGGAGGTTGTGGCTGCTCCCTCCCTGGAGGTGTTCAGGACCAGGTTGGATGAGGCCTTGAGTGACCTGTTCTAGTGGGAGGTGTCCCTGCCTGTGGCACAGGAGGGTTGGAACTGGATGAGCTTTGAGGTCCCTTCCAACCTAAACCATTCTATGATTCTGTGATTCTATATGCAAGTTGACATTAGCAAGCAGGGAGATAATCATTGGTATCTTGCTTGGCAGACTTTACTTATTTTAGTAGTTGTTTTATGCTGCTTTTTTTCCTGTAGCTTTTCTTTCTCTGGTGAGTGTGTCTCCACACACTAAAGCAAAGCAGATGTGCTTCAGCATGGGCTGAGAGAGTCCAACTGGACACAAAGGAAGTACATCTCAAGCTCTCTCGCTTGAAGAAACACAGAAAAATTGTTTTCAGATTCTGTCTTGGGGTGGGGGAAGAGCAGGAGATCAGCTTATGTGTTTGTTTATTAGCATAGTCACAGTTTGAGGCAGTTGCCAACCCCTAAAATGATTCTTCATAGGAATGCACGGCAATGAAGAATTCTGCAGTCAAGAGAAGCTTGTGCACAAGTGTTGGTAAGGTTCAGCTCTGCAAGAATCAGGCAGGCAGACCTGCAGAGTTTTACTGGGGCTTTGTGTCTTCTGCTCCAAAAAAACAACTTCTGGCCTGGAACTCCATAAGTGGCCCATTGGGGGAAAGCAGAATGGTCAGAGCAGGCTTCTGCACAAGAACAGTATGTATTGGCTTTATAAGTGCTTGCTCCACTCTTTTACAGATTCTGCTTTTGATTTATAGCCTACGTGGTTTTGTTTTATTCCTAATTTTCATGAGTGTTTTGAACCTAGCTCTACAGGATAGCAGATAAAAACAACGATCTCAAACCAGCCCCGGTTGGTTTATTTACTCCAGGTTCTTTTATGCTGAGTTATGCACAACTGCCACAAGAAGTTTTGCTAGGATTTGAATCTAGGGGCACATTTTGTGGCTAGACGTTAAGAGAATTAGACAAAAGATGTAGGTCAAACAGCATAATTAAAAATAACAGACCAGCAAATTGTGCCCAACAATAGTTCACTTTTCCTGCTGCTAATGAAATATGCTAGCACAAATTAATGGCTTGTCACTTTAGCCTGCTGGAAAGACTTTGTCCTAGCACAAAAAAGCATTCAGTTTGAGCATGGGTGTTACAACCTTCTAACCAGCAAGGCTGGAGGTTGGACATAGCTATAAATCCAGGGTGTTCTGGGAATAGAAGCTGGCAAAAACACTCCCAGCAAAATAATCAGGGCAGGATCTTGCTGGGATTTGGATACTGACTAATGTAACTAAGTGCAGATGTTTTTTTTTTTTGTGGACAGACAGACATTCCCAGAATATGAATACTGTACAAACACAGGAAGATCTTTATAGCAGAAAAAAACAAGGAAATGGGGATAATAAAACATAAGCTCTTCTTTCTGATGAAGCTTTGTCTATTTTCCTCGACCTGCCTGTGCTAAACAGGGCAAGGCTGCCTCTGTCTGCTGGGGCTTGTTCAAGCTTCTGCAGTTTCCTTGGGCTACAGCTCTGGTGCTTACCTGAAGGTCTTCACAAGCTCCCCGAGTGGGTCCCAATAGTCTCTTTTCTATCAGCAAAGAGAAGTAATCTTTTCTGACAGTGTTAGCTTAAGGTAATGGCTGAAGCACATCAGATGAACCTTATCTCCAGTGCCTGGTTCTCTCTGCTGGCTACAAAGGCTGTCTGGAGTGATTGATGAACTTAAGTGGAGATAATTACACTGAACAAAGAGTTTGGCCAGATACATTCTGATGAAATGCGGAGCTCTGATTTCTAGGGGCTCTGGGTTAGCTCTTCAAACTCTTCAGAAGCACTGAGTAAATCCTGGTCTGCCTACAGCTTGTGCATTGCCCTATAGACAAGCACTTTCCCTCCTCTGCTTATGTCAGCCTCCTGTGCACTGTTTTAAATATCCCATGGGCAAGGACACCTCACACTAGATCTGGTTGCTCAGAGCCACATTCAGGCTGGTCTTAAAAACTTCCACCCCCTCCCTGGGCAACCTGTGCCAGTGTTTCACCACTGTCATTGTGAAGAGCTTCTTCCTAACATCCAATCTGAATCTGCCCACATCTAGTTTTGCTCCATTCCCCCTAGTCCTATCACTACCCAACACACTAAAAAGTCTATCAGCAGCTTTCTTGTAGCCCACTTCAGATACTGGAAAGCCACAATAAGGTCTCCTCAGAGCCTTCTCCTCTCCAGACTGAACAACCCCAACTCTCTTAGTCTGCCTCCATAGCTGAGGAGCTCCAGCCCTCTGATCATCCTCCTGGCCCTTCTCTGGACTCACTCCACCATATCCCATTCCTGGAGGCATTCAAGAAAAGATTTGATGTGGCCTTGGGCAGCCTGATCTAGTTGGAGGTGTCCCTGCTCACTGCAGCGGGATCGGACAAGATGACCTTTGAGGGTCCCTTCCAACCAAATGCAATCTGTGACTCTGTAACTCCGAGTCTAGTCTGGTGAATTCGTGAGGGGGGTGGAGGGTTAACTCGCAAACCATCACATCCCTTCAAGACGTGCAGCCGGCAGGAGCAGAGGCTCTTGCTGTTCAGGCTGGTGTCGTGCAGAGGGAGGCAGAGAGCCGCGGGAGAAGGGAGCACACAGCGGCGAAGCTGCCCTTGCAGCCGCACCGCGCACTGCTGCTGCGGGCTGGGGGCATCCAGCAGCCAATTTCCTACGCCCCAGCAGGATGCACTTCGAGAAACAAAACCAGTATGAAACTCCTTCCCGAAACCGAGCACGGAAATGTTGTGCTCGCAGTTTCCTTGTGCGACCCGAAAACTTCCTCTTCTTTCTTCAAAGGTCAGGAATTTAAACCAGTTTGGATCAGAACCGGTTTAGGAATCTAAACCTGATCAGTTCGGTCCCAGGTTCCCCTTTCCTGGTGGTCTGGTGCTCTTTCTAGTATAGCCGTGTTGTAGGTTGGTTTTCACTTTCATTTTCAAAGTGGAGTTCAAATTTCTAGGTCCAGTGAACCGAATTCTGCTGTTCTCCTTGCACTAGCTGCTTTTTTCTTTGCCTGGAAAGCCTTTTCCCCTGTGTTACTACTCTGATGATGTTTTAACAGAGTAAGACACTGTCAAAGGTCTGAGTCATTTCAGTGACTAACCTGTAGGCTTGAGGAGTAATTGTTTATTTAAGCATCACTTTTCAAAGCCAGTTTGAATACTTCCTTATTTATATCTGGGTTTTTTGGGAAATTGTTTCATTATAATGACTGCTACAAGTCACTGACAGTAAATAAACTTCTCCAATTGCAAGGCATAGCTATAGATTGTTGTTTTTTTTTTCTCGTTTGTGTTCTTTTACTGCTAGATTTGCAACTGACTAGTTCCTGTGCCTTCTAATGGTCTGAGAATAACAACAGATACCTTCTTAACTCCAGCTGCTCCAGCATCTGCCTGTTTCTCACAGAGTGAATGCAGCTGTTGAGGAATGTCCTAATGTGGTCCAAGACAAGTGGGACACATTAAGCAGTGCTTTTGACAAGAATTCAAAGCTTTTAAGCATATATGGCGAGGAATTACCAGCTTTCCTTTTAATCCACAAGTCCCACAGGTAGTGCATTTGGTGAAGTCTATTCTTGGAGAAAGGCCAACAGTGCAAATGTTGCCATCCTGGGTTTGTATGCTTGAGAAACTCAGAGTGTGGCAGCACTGCACTGGAGTACAGCATTATCAGTGTGAGGGTGCAGGGAGAGGAGGCTTAAACTTCACTTTGGATGAAGCTGTTTCTTTTATATGAGCAAGGTAGGGTAGAAAGATGATCCTTGATCTCATATGGTGGGCTAATGTATAGGGAAAGGTTCAAGACCTTGCAGAATTCACTTGAGCCATCTATTTTGCCTTGTAGTAGACCCTTACTGGTATTAAAAAGCAATTTAGAAGTGCTGTGGCTTGTTTTGATCTTCATTATCTAGTTAGCTAATGTTTGAGGAACAGTAGCATATTACCATCCTGAGCTTCATTCATCCGCTACCTGGATCTGAGCTTCACAGATGAAACAGCAGAATGATTAAACAAAGACACTAAAACCAAAGCTGAAGTATGGGATAGAAATGTAGATGGCCCTTTACTAATGAAACAAAGAGATAATAAATTAGATTAGATGAGTTCCACTGAACCCCAAGGGTTTTGCTGAGCTTTAGGAAATGGTAACTTGCCTATTAGCATCTTCACTTGTATTAGCAGTACCCACCAGTACTGGGTAAAGGAGGATGGGTTCACACTTACTTGGACTTACAAAAACCTTTGCAAAAAGAGTAGCAGAAGAAGAGCTGCTGCTTGTTATGGCTTGGCCTAAGACAAAACCCAACCAAACCAACTAAGCAACCCCCCACCCAGTGTTAACTATACCTGCCAAAGATCTCAGAAAAGGGAAGAAAATCTGGCAACACTCACAAGAACACAGTAGTTTTGGCTCTTCAAGGATGAAGGAATCCTGATAATCTTCCAAGCATTCAGCAAGCCTGAGATGAGGTAAAGAAGGAGAAAATACTTTGGTTCTTCTACAAATGGATGCTAGGTTGCCACCAGACTCTTCAACACTGATAAAGGGCCAAACTCAGCCATCCCCAGTACAAACTCAATTCAGAAGTTTGTGACAGCAGCGTCGTGCCAGAATCAGATACCAGAGGAGTGATAACCCTGAAATAGTAACATACTTGAAGTTCCTGTGGCATGTGAAGATATGGGAGGGGTGTGTGTGTGAGAAGAATGTTGTACACCCCTGAGCCAGGACTCTCTTCAGGCAGTTGCATGCATTAGCTGGCATCCTTCCCATGCTAGAAGACAGGCACTCTTCCAAGGACAGTGCAAGTGCCCTGCTCTGCCACAGCTCTTAGTCTTGCAGGCTCTGGTGGAAGGCCCTTTCTTAAAGGAGAAATTAAAATAATAAAAACCCATTCAACGTGGGTTCAACCCTACCACCACATCCCATTCTCTGACCTATTTCTGCTTCGGAACACACACACCAAAAAAAAAAAAAAGAGAGAATTACATGCTCAAATGGACACAAAGCAAAGGGCACTGACAGTACTGCTTGCAGTCATCTTACAGTTGTGTTGCTCAAACTGTTGATGTTCTCCAGCTGGTCTGATTGTGTTATTTGTTTGGGGTTTTTTGCAGGACACTTGATTCACTCTGCCCCAGCACAGCACTGAAACTGAGGAGCGGAAACTGCAGCTCTAGCTTCTGCTTTCTCACTTTGGTATTGACCACAGTGTTAAGGACCTCAAGGACTCAGCTCAAAAACTTCAGTTTCCTCTGGCAACTGAAATGTTCTTCTCAATATGAAAAGAATAATAATTTAAAAAGGTCTTTAAAAGTATGGAAGGAAGTTGCATTGCTTACAAGTCGGCGTTTTGCGTCATGGAAAGAGGAGGCTGTGGGCATTTTCACTTTGCACAGGAAGCAGCAGCACAGCCCAGCTGGCTCCCACTGAGCTACAGTAACTGCTGACGTTGGTACTTCCAGCATCCCGGCTTTGACTCCACCATACCTTTGTTTTCCCAGCTCTCACTCGTGATTTTTTCTGCTTTTCTCGAGTTTTCCTGCCCTGGTTTAGTGTCTCTCCGAGCCGCGCTGCCTCCACTAGAGGGCGGCTGCGGCACACTATTGCCCAGAGCCTCACTAAGCCTCGGCAGCTTGGGGCTTGCCAGCAGGAAAACGCTGGGTTTCATCTTTCCTGGCATCCGAAAGGCAAAACCAACCCAAAAACCTCCGGCGTGTCTCCAGGGTCCAAAAGAGCTGCGTGACTGTTGAATAGAAATAACATTTGTACTGCTTTTAAATGCCTGCCTTGTCTTAAAAAGCACAGCTTGGATGAAAACTGGAGGTACAGCTGAAAAGGACCAAGCTTGAGCTGCATCCACTGCTCTGGAAGCCTCTCATCACACTAACCTTTGACTGGTCCAGCTGAGCTAACTCAACCATCTGAGATAAGCACAGGTGGGCATCCAAATGACCTTCATTGTAGAATTTTTAAATGTGATTTCCAGTAGAGCTACTCCTACTGAAGATGGGGATAACCAATTTGCCATTGACTTTGGCTGAAAGAGTGATTTTTAAAAATCCTGGTCTTCTTTGTGGAGGTCCCAGAGGTTCATTGTGTCTGCTGGAAAGAAGCCACAGAACCAGAATGTCTCCTTTGTCACTTTAATCACTCCATTCAGTTATTTATTTATTTTTCAGCTGATAATATGCGGCCTTAATTTGCTCTGGGATTTAATATCCGGCTGGGGAAATTTCTAGCAGTGCCTTCTCCTTTCATGCTTTAGCTTGTCCAAGAAGCATCTTCTGCAAGCAGTAGACAGTGAATGCATTTCCAGTTTGTGATGCAGAGGTTTCTCAGTCAAAGGAGTGGGGCATGCCAGAGCTTTTCCTGGAAGTGTAACATTATCACGGTAGAGATGTCATATCATGCCATGCCATGATTGCTGAAGGTTGCCCAGCAGCTGAGCACCTACAAACCTGACAGTAGATGTCTGCTTTGAGCAGGGACGGGTGTGTAGCCAGTTCCTCCTCTCAAGAAGGAAGTGGCATTTGTGGGCATGGCCTCAGGCAGTTCAGTAGCTGTGAGAGATCTTCAAGTTCTGAAGAAGGGGACAAAAAGTAAAAGCAGAAATGGGCTGTCAGGGTGGTGAGCGAGAAGTAAGATCTACCTCTGGTGTCTGGGGAATCTGTAGCAACTGACATGCCTTAGGAAGTGAGTTCTGGGACTAATCCTCTGAATTTGAAGGCATCTTTTTGGTGAAGGAGGACTTTGATTACCTGCTTCTTTATTGTCCTTGTGGCTCAGACGTTGTTCACAGCTGCTGCTTTTATCAGTATAAAAACATTACAAGCAGGATTGCTAAGCCTCAGAAGTTCCTGTCTCTGCAGCCCTTTGGCTCACTGTACCCATGCCCTCCTGCCTGCACCAGTGGACATTGGTGGGAAGCTGAGAAAGGACTGAAACAATCTCCTTGCTCTGCTTTTGTTTTAAAGAGAAAATATCTCAGCTGCTGGGGCTGGCTGCAGCCCCAATGTGAATGATAAGGTCTTACTGCCCTGCTCTTGGCTGAGATCAGGCAGGGCAATGAGCAATGCAAGAGCAAGGGAGAGGGAACAGAGAGAGAAAGCCAGTATTTAGTCTCCCTGTTCCCTTCTCCCTGCTGATTAGATGGCCTCAAGCCTGACACCGTATCTGTGTTCAAAAATAAACCTGCATTTCTTTGTCAGGAAAAGTTCCCACATGTGAAAACACACAGGTCTTACCTCAGGCTGACCTTGACCAGGAAATATTTGAGTACATAATGAAAACTTCAGGGAGGAAAAAAAAAAAAACCCCAACAAAAACACCATTAGGCTGACTCATGCAACCTACAAGATAATTAATTGAAAACCAGAAGGAAAACCAGGATTGCATTTTACGTCTTCTGTCAAGTGCACTGAGTCTCCAGCTGAGTTGGGCAACAGTGTCTGTTTGGGGACAATGCAAGGGACAGGGCTGACCTTGGTTTTGAAACAGTCTGGTCGTGATGATGACTGAAAAGCTAGCATTAGATCCTCCACCAAAACAAAAGTGCTGTCCAGATCTCAGCATTTCCAAGATAAAATTTGAGCCATCTCAAAACAGGCATTTTTCAGCCAGCCTTTGATGTGCCTTTTTAAAGGAGGAGTTTGGAGTGGGAATGTTTAATCTGTATCCTTCTTGTGATATTTAATAGAGATGTTCCATAAATGCTGTTGATCCAAGGAAATATAATTTGGATTTTATTATTTTAAATAATAGAGATCAAACACCCTAATTTTTCTGAAATGTAAGAAATTTTGGGGTCAAAGAGAACGGAAGGGGTGATGATGGTCATAATAATAAGGGAATAAGGTAAGGATAGGAAAACAAACTAAGGGACAATCAATCCTCACAAGGATTATGTAAAGGATGTACTCTTTGTCAGTTTATCAAGGGGTGTTTTACTGGAGGGACCATTTGAAGGAAATATGCTCATGTCAACTTGCAAATCTGCAAAACAGACAACACAGTCCTGAGTCTATCTGTGCCACTTCTTTGTTTCAGTGAGCCTGTCTGGGAATCCTTAACTGCTTCAGGTCCATGGAGAGAATCACAGAGTCACAGAACATCAGGGGCTGGAAGAGACCTTGAAAGCTCATCCAGTCCAACCCCACTGCCAGAGCAGGATCTCCTATACCGGATCACACAGGAACATATCCAGGCAGGTTTTTTGTATCTCCAGAGAGGGAGACTCCACAACCACGCTGGGCAGTCTGTTCCTGTGTTGTGTCACCCTCACAGTGAAAAATTCCTCTTCATGTTTACATGAAGCTTCCTGAAACCTGAGCATCACTGCCAACAGCCTCTCCTTCAAGGCTGGGCTCCTAATTCCCACTGCAGAGGACACCTCCTGGGTGCCAAAGGTGGCACTGATGGTTTTGGTGGCCTGAGTTCACAGCTGTATGTTCACTACACACCAGCTGGCTACAAGGCGAGATACCACCCAGCCTCTAGCCTCCCAAAATGTGTGCTTCAGCAACCTAATCCAGCTTTCTCTTCCATCCAAGAAATGTTGTGATCAATTTCTGAATCACCTGAGGGATTCGGCTTAGCTTGTTCCTCAGAACCACACAGCTCACTCTGGATGCCTGTGTTTACCAAGGGTCTGCAGCAAGCCTCTGGGAAACTTCAGGCACACAGAAGTACAGTGCCTGCTAGATAAACATTTACTTAGACCAGTACTGTTGGCTGTACTTACAGGAGGACCGTTGTAAGTGTAGGATTGTCACACAGAGTAGGTGTTCCTGAGTAACCTAAGGCATATTGCCATGTGTAGAAATGCTTAAGGAACTCCTAACACCTTCTAAAATGTAATGTTTAGGGCTGCTTGGGTTTGAACCTTGGATGAGGGCATGTGGCTGAAGTGACAGAGTTAAGCTTCACAGATTAGCCAAATAATTATTATAATAATTATCATAATTAGCAAAATAATAATTTAAATTAAATTCCCATGGCTTATCACACTTTGGCTTCCCCAGATTTTTTGTTCTTTTTTGTCCAATGCACTGAACAGAACCAATTTATCATGCTGACATTAGTGATTTCTTGTGATACAGAGTCAAAGAATGGCTTAGGTTGGAAAGGACCCTAGGGATCATCTACTCCACACTCCCTGTCATGGGCAGGGACACTTCTCAACTAGATTTGGTTGTTCAAGGTTTCATCCACCCTGACCTTGAGCACCTCCAGGGAGGAGGCATCCACAGCCTCTCTAGGCAGCCTGTTCCAGGGTACAGTATTTTATTTTTTAAGCTTATTAAAATCTCCTTGCAGCTCTGCTGCCTAACACTTACCATAAAATTTCTCATGCAGAAAGCCTGAAGAAACACGAGAACATTTTAAAGGAAGATTTTTTTTCAGCATTTTTAGGTCACATTGATTTCTCATTTACTGAAAACTTGTTTGCTTGGCTTTTCCCCCACCCTTTTCTGTAGAAGCACACAGAACCAAACACAGAAGCCACTTCATAGAAGAATTGTGGCCAGAACCAAAAAGGAAGTGGGCTTCCTGCCCCCATTTGTTGTTTGTGTTAAGACTTCAAAATCCCACTCTCAAAAAAANAAAAAAAAAAAAAAAAAAAAAAAAAAAAATCTAAATCTCTTTAAAATATAACTTCCAAACCAAACATGAGAGGGGGAAAGTCTTCCTTTCTTTTTGTTTTGTAAGAATGCTCCAGCTTTGTAGCCTCTTGCTCCTTTTACAGAATGCAGCAGTCTTGACTGAGATTTTTGCAGTGAGACAGAGCAGGAATCACCAGGGGAAAAAATAAATCAAGAGCTTGAAAGTGGAGGTATTTCAGTGAGGATCTTTAAAAACACAACTAAAAACCCCTTCTACCTGCTGTGGAGAAGCCAGCCTAGTATTTACTCAGTCACTTACCTAAATCATGTTGAATTTAGTTCTGTAAAGTGCTTTGCTTTAACCTTTAGCAAATTCTGCAGCCCATCCCTAAGGGCAGTGAAACAGTCTGCTCAGAAGAATCAGGAAAGAGCAGAGGGTTTAGAACACAGCATCAAAAATAAAAAAAGAAAGAAAGAAAGGAAAGGAATCTGCCCAGGCTGATCCAAGATTATGTTCAAATCTACTGTGTTCAAAATAGATCTTGTGACTTCTTCAATTGTTGCTGTATTTTTGTAGGATCAAGTTCTACCTGGATTTTTGGTACCTTACTTCATCCTCCTCGTTAGCCAAGTGATGAATGTGTCGCAAGATGCTAACTGAGCATGCAGAAGTGCTTGTCACACCTTGTTACTCTCACAGCTTTGCACTTGGACATCAAAGTCATCCTGGAGGGGAAAAAAAACCACAGGAGGGACATTACTGATGTAGTTAAGTAGTATAATGAGCAAGCACACCTTCAAGGCACAGAGAGTCAGCAAAGAATAATGTTAATTGCTTCTGAATATCTTTTAGTTAATGTATCCAAGTGTGCTTCTGCAGGACTAAATTTATCTCCCATTGCTTCTAAACTTTTCTCATCTGTAAATAAGAAGCTGGAAAATATTTCAGGTTCCANTTTTTTTTTTTTTTTTTTTTTTTTTGTATTATAGTAGGAACTAAGTTGAGACAGATTTGTACAAAGAGCAGCTGTATTTCTTGAAGAGCCAGGAGGAAGAAGCTTGTAATTGTACAAAGTCTGAGGAAGGCCATTAGAAAAGTGAATAAAGGACACAAACAGATATGATAGTCAGAGAACTGCACAAAACATCTCCTGAGTCACTGGAATTAGTTTCTATATTGATAGTAGAATGTTTTTGATGGTTCAGCCTGCTTCCTGAAAATCAAATGCACTGACAGAGAATACAGGGCATAACTGGGGGTTAAGATGACCAAAGACCTGTACAAACCTGTGAATTCCCAAATGCCTGCTAGGACCTTCTTTAAAGTCACCTTAAAATACTTCTGGAGTGTGAAGAGAGGCTGAGAGAACTGGGAGTGTTCTGCCCAGAGAAGGCTCAGGAGGGATCTAATCAGTATATAAATATATATATACATGTGGTGGGAGGGAATGAAGAAATGGATCAAGGAGGAAGACTTCATCCTTGAAAGAAGACGATTAGACAAGTTCAGAGGAAGGGACCCAGAGGAGCTTGGCACAATGCTTCTGTCTGTGGAACTCACCAATCCCAAGGAGAATGCTGTGGAATGTCAGGAAGCAGAGAAGAGCAGACAAGTCCACTTCAGAAGCAGGGAGAAATGGCACTAATTGAGGTTGTGTTCAGACACTTGAAATGCTCTGTTCGCAGTCCTAGAGTAACACATGGCAGATCTTGAAATAGGAATGCTGGAGCGTGTTAGGGAATCTCCTGGGTACCACTGAAGAGGCTTTAAATAGAAAACCTTTTAAACTAAAATAGTTGTATGTAGCATAGGAAATCTCCTAAGGGCACTCTCCTGTTTTCATACAGGAGCTTTGTGTGATGGAGCTACAGAAAATGCTGTCTAATTGCCTGGTTCACCAAGTTTCTGCTCTCATCCCAACAGAATTTGCTTTCCATTGCTTTATGATCCTGCTACCTCTGTCAATCTACCTTTTATTTTTATCATGGCCCTTCCCTATATGGAAACTTGCTTTTTTTTCTGGAAGAAAAGCTCCCAGTAGAGAAAAATGAAACTTCTGCAGCAGCAATGCTCTAACTATCTTTAGAAAAAAAACATAAGAGAGTACATTCTGGAACTGCTCTCATAACGCAGCTCTCTAGGCAGGATTAAAGGTGCAGATGTACTGTTGCTGGAGGTCTTTTGCTTTTAGCTGAAGTGAAATGGAAATGGGTCTTGCTAGTTTTGTCTCCAGCTGGGATAGAGTTTTTCCTGAGGAACTAACAGCTCCTCGTCAGCAGCTGAAACAGTTTAGCTCAGCCAGTATAAAACTTACTCATGGCCTGTAGCTCAAACACTGCCTCTAGAGCAGCTCAGGTCAGGCAGGTCTAAATCAGAGAACTTGACTGTTTCTATTGAAGCCTCAGTTCTCAGGTACCAAGGTACCTTATAAATCCTCCTACATCCTTCTCTTATTGTAATGGAACTCAGAAAGATCTCATGCCAGCATAGAGTAAAATCAGATTAGTGAGAAGGAAAAGACACACACTTAAACTGACAGGAGATTATGGGAAGTCTTCAGGTTCTGCATTGGGGGGGTGGTGGTGGTGGTGTGTGTACAGCATGAAAAATAAAATAGGCTGGACGCTAAAGCAAATATTGTTATAGATGGAGCCAGTTATTACTGTAATGTCCACCATTTCCTGCTGCAGAACTCTGAATTTGCTTGGTTATAAGGTTGATGAATGCTAATTATTGCGAATGAAATTATCAATGCTGGATGTCTCCATCAGGTTGTTCTGTTTTGTAGGGGGTTTTGGTTTGTGTTCTGCTTTGGGGGTTTTTTGTTTGTTTTTGGTTTTAATTAGTCAGCTTAGTTGTTGCTGGGACCAAGAAATAGAAATCACTTCTTTCTGTTTTCTCTACAAGATTGTGCTTTGGAGCATACTGTTCAAGTTTGGGACCTGCCAGTCAAAGAACTCTGTATGAAAATGCCAAGTTTAAGGTATGGACACAGAACTGGTGAGATTAAGAAATTGTGAAGACAGTGCTGGAAGGCAAAAGAACACAACCCCCTAGGATCCCTCCCTCTCTGGCTTAGAGCAAAACCCAGGAATTACTTATCCAGCAGCTCTGTGCTGCCAAGATAATACACTGCTAGTGCCCCACGACTCTTTTGTCCACATTAGATCACAAACAATCCCTTGCTTCTTGAGTTTTAAATCCTAAAAGCGAGTGGCAGAATTCTGTGATGAATCTTACAGTTACCACACTGCTGTTCCCAAGGGGAAAAGGAAAGGATTTTGTTGTGTTTACTTCTTGCATGTTGCTTTTCCTGCAAGAGAGGCTGCAGATGAAAGGAACTCACGCAAGCAGGCAATGTTTAGAAGACACTCAGGTTGTAAAAGTCAAGCATTTAAGTTTTAGGAAATTTACCTTTGCTGGAGGAGATTTAATGTGGTTTACTTTTGCATAGGCCTGATGATGCAGTCTTTTACACTATCACATTGTTTTTTCTTTATGGCTTGGTATGTTAAAATCAACATTTCTGTCCTCCCTGGTCTCTTCCTTTTGTGACCCTGGACCTCATTCTTTCATATTATTCCAACCCCCTGACAAGGATGGTTTTACAAGATCCAGTTTTAACTCCAACCTCAATAAGGATGGTTTTACACCATCCAGTTTTAACTCCAACCCCTTGATAAGGATGGTTTTACATGATCCAGCTTTTACGCCAACCCCTTGATAAGGATGGTTTTACAAGATCTAGTTTTAATTCCAACCCCTTAATAAGGATAGTTTTACATGATCCAATTTTTACTCCAACCCTTGATAAGGATGGTTTTACAAGATCTAGTTTTAACTCCAACCCCTTGATAAGGATGGTTTTAAAAGATCCAGTTTTTATTCACCATCTGACTCTCTAAACATTGTTTAATATCATAATAAAGAAATTACCCAGGGCTGAGGTACAGATGCTGCCAGCCTGGGAGCAGGGACTTGTCCTGTNCCAAAAAAAAAAAAAAAAAAAAAAAAAATCTGGAATTGCAAGGCTAAGTAATCTCTGGGAGGCTGTGAGGTCTTTCAGACTCACCTCAAGCCAGGATTAGCTGTGGTTGTTATTGCCATGAGATAAATAGCTGTGCTGTGAAAATACCAACACTTTGTCAAAAGGAGGAGCAGGAGGGCTTCACTGACTGATGTCTCCTCCTGCAGAGCTCTGCACAGATGATTATTTTAACTGGTTCCTTAGGAAGAGTAGTGCAATATAAAAGAACAGGAGCACAAGAAGTGCAAGCTTTGTTCACTACTAGAGGCAGAAAAACATAAAAAATGTCCTGGCTATGCTGATCCTGACACTGATAATGAAATAACCTACACAAGGGAAATCCAAGTCATGCATTTCTGGGGTTATCAGCTGGAGGAGATGACAATTCGTGCCAGAAGACAAAGAAGGTAAAGACTAAGCTAATGGAGAGACTACAAAGGGTAGTGTTGCACTGCTGGCTTTGAGACAGGTCACTGGTGAAACTCCTATTGTTCAGCTCCATGTTACTTGACATTTTTATTAATGATCTCAGCGGAGAAGAGGAGAGGGTGTTATTAAATTCAGGCCATTGTCGTGCTGGCAGATAAAACTGATACGGAAAATCAATGGAATCTCTTACAGGAAGAACTCAGGGTTCTGTGGACTGGAATAGCAGAATGGAGATAAGCATCAATAACACAAAGCTTGAGGTTAGGCATGGTAATAGGAAATACTCCTGTGAACTTGGAGCTCATTAGCTGGAAGCAGCAGAGGAGGAGAAATATCTGGGTGTAGAGCTGACCAGGGGACTATTGTAAACCATCAGCATATTGCAGCCACAGTGGGAACAAAGCTATTACATCTGCCTGGGAATCAGGCAATGAGTTTTGTAACCAGTGGAGAGAGGGAGGATTAATGGCATGGAGGTGATTCTGCTGAGGCCTCACCTAGATTATTCAATATAATTTGGATATTTGTGTTCAGGCAGGATAAATTTGGATTTGAATAGCAGCGAAGATGATCTAATAGCACACTGAGGGGAAAGAGAAAATACATTTTACAAGAGCAGATGAAATATCTTGGCTTGTTTATCCCAGCAAAATGAAGACTCAGAGAAGATAAGATTGTTTTCTACAAATACAGCAGCAAGATAAGCACTGTGAACGAAGAGCAGCTCTTTAAGCTAAGGGCCAATTCTGGCAGCAAAACAAATGGATTTAATCACCGTGAATAAAATTAAATTGGGAATTAAAAGAGGATCTCTAAGAATTAGATGGCAAAGTTCTGGAAGGGAAGGAGTTCTGGAAGGGTCAGACTATGAGGAATTTTGAAATGGGGCTTCATTTATGAAAAGGATTTGTGGGATGTGGTTGCTCACAATAGCAAAATTAGTTGCATAGGACGAGTGACATTCAAGCCATGACTTTTCTTTGGCTTACCCCTTCTCTAGATCTCTTGAAATTTAGAGTTTGTATCCAAAAACACCCAGCATCATTTATTTTCAGCAGCTGAAAACTTAGACATCTTTAAGATAGGTGAGCCAAGCCCCCTCATCTTTGTTTGGTGGAAGCACTGATTTTCTGTCATAGCTCTTCTCCCTTAAAATAAGAACTTCTTCAACAGCTGTGATTTAGTACCTGGAACCTTCCTGGGCAAACTTACAAACAAGTCAGTTTGCTTAAACCCAGGCAGTTCCATGAAGCAAGATCTCCTTCCATGGCAATTTGTGGGTTTTGTCTGGTTACTCAGCTTTCTAATAAAATACAGGTTCTAGTTAAGACAGCAGTGGAAAGTTATGATTAAAAGCAAGACTCTGTTCCTCAGCATTCCTCAGTATTTGTCTTCCACCATCTGATGAGACGGGATCTCCTTTGGCAGAACAGTAGAGCTCAGCACCACAGCTTTAGTCTGAATTTTGCTTCTCTCTGGTTTTGTTTGACACAAAACCAAACCTTGACCTTTTGATCTATTCCTTTTTTCCCCTCCTTCTCTTTGCACGGAATTAATAAGCTGATCTGTGTGCTGAGGATTGTCCTGTGCAAGCTATCTACACATCTGTGCTGGTCAAACAAGAGACCAACATTTATAATAACAACAGAGAGCTCTTTGTTCTAAGACCTTTAGAGTTGATATTGGCTGTGCTCCATATGATTACTGATTGATGCTCATGATTTATTTCATATAGCATTTTGCCTCCTTTTCTTTTCTTTCTCTTACTGTACAGGCAGGGAATGCTATCTGATTTTAGTGGACAAAGCTGTTTCCTAGGTCCTATTTGTGTCTTTACCACATTCTCACAACAGAGCTTCTGATTTTTCACCTTGGCTTAGATGTTAGGAGGAAGAAAGAGAGAATCTTATTCCTTTGCTGTCTGTATCAAAAAGGTAAATTCTTTCTTTTTACCACCTTCTTCCACTATGTCCACCCCCCTCAGGCCCTTCATGCATCCCTCATGCTCCCCATGTTCAATCCTTTGCCACCAGTGTCTTCAGCTCATTCCTGTGCATGGGAAGTGCCCGTCATTTGCTATCTGGGCAAGAAGCAGCACTGTGTTCACAGTCCTGCCTGTGCTGACTCTGCCTGGCTGTGGTGCTGGGAGCCCAGGTGGCTGCTGCCTCCTGGGAGCTGAGCAAAACAAACAAAACAGCTGGAGAGCAAGCTCCCCTTGCCTTTTCCCTGAGCAGGGGGCTCTATTCACTAGCTGGATGCTGACTGTGCAGAACTGGAAAGATCTTTGTACCCTTGAGACCTCTGCTCTTATGTCAAATGTATCCAAAATTAGTGTTCAAAAGTTGTTAGAGATGGGTTTAGACAGCTAAGGGAACAAGGCTAAAAGACTACTGTGTGACAGCAGTTTTCTTCTGAGTTTAAAAATCCCAGCACTACACGTAAGGGGAAAACAAACAGATAATCTGTTCAGGATGTGAATCCTCTGCTTTAGTGGTTTAGCCTAGGCAGGGAGGGTTGCATTACATTTTAAACAAAACCTGTTAATAAGTGACAGGCATGTGGTTTCTCAGAAGTTAGGAAAGGAGAGGAAGAGCACAAAACAGATGAGGAGATGACCCTGTATCATCTGCTCCTTCCAGAAGGGATGGGGTTTTTTGGCTGTGTCACAAGGATCTCCTTCCTCAAAACTTGTGGTTAGCCAGGCAAGTCCTTCTACTGACCCTCTGTAAGCTTCTGGGTTTTCCATGTGAAAGCTGTCTCTCAGCATGTTGGTTTTGCTCTTGGTCATCTTGTTCCCCAATATGGAAAAAAATCCTTGAGAAAGTGATGGTTCCCCCTCCCCTGTCATCTAGCTGCATGCCAGCTGCAGGCTTGTGGAGCTGCACTGCATCACCTAGCCAGGTAAGAGCTCTTGCCCTTTAAGCTTCTCTGCCCCCTTTTTTTGTCCTCTCTTTATTAGTTATTAGTAGTTAATGTTTCATTTTCTGTTGTTGTTTAGCTGAAGCTAAGAAGCACCTTGTAGACAGCAACTGTCAATTAGTCATGATGAAAGCAGAATTTAGCTTTCCTCTTGCCTGCATTGAGAGGGTTACAGCAGGGCATTGATTCAATTGCTTTCTTATCTTCTGAACTAACCTTGTTGACTGCATCTGTGGCTGCCAGGCATTTGAGGGGTAAGCAGGTCCTGCCTCCCCTCTGCCTCTCTCTGAAAGGACCTGCAGCTGAGTGGAAGATAGAGTATGTGGTGGGGGAAGTGGCTAGATGCAGATGAGAAAACAGAGGGAGGAAAAAAAGGTAAGTAGGGAGTGAAGAGCAGGAAAAAGAGGAAAAAATAACATGGAATAAAGAAAAAAAAATAATGGAAAGAAGAGACTCAGAGGGAGGAGCAGAACAAATGACAGTGGGAATAGTTATGGTGAAAAGCCTTCTGCACATAGAATCACTAAGCTTGGACAAGACCTCCAAGACCATCCAGTTCAACCATCAACAGCACCATGCCCACTAAACCATGTCCCAGAGTGCCATGTCCACATATTTTTTGGACACCTCCAGGGATGGTGACACCACCACCTCCCTTGGCAGCCTATTCTAGTGCCTGACTAAAGAAATGTTTCCTCATATCCAACCTAAATCTCCCCTGGCACAGTTTGTGGCTGATTCCTCTTGTCCTGTTGCTGGTTACTGGGGAGCAATGGCTGACCCCCACCTCACCACAGCCTCATTTCAAGATGTTACATAAGCTTAAGATGAATTAAGATCAGTAGAAAATACTCGTGCCTGGCACACCTAACTTTAGCTGCCTCTGTCTGAGTAGGGTTCCAGTAATAACCAAGAGGTTATCCAAAGGGATGACTTGTTTCAGTCATCACAGGAACAACTGTGCTTTTGGATGAGCTGTGTTGTGCCCTGGAAGTGCATCTCCCCAGAAACTCCAGGGAGGTGCCTATGCTGTCAGCATCTTTCTTGTATTGGTTTAACCCCCTCTCCTTCCTGATTTTGCCATCTTTGTGTTACAAAGGGAGTCCAGCTGCAGCAGTGTGAAGAGAAGGCTGTGGATATGTACCTGCTGCCCACATAATCTTGGCAGCATCTCTTAGAAAAAGGCAGAAGAACTCAGGTGCAGCAGAAATGTTGTCTTATATAAGACAGTCAAAGGTATTTTCTTAACAGGTAATGTTAGAAGCAGGAAGAAAGAGGAAACTGTAGAGTTGTGGGTTTGTTCCTCCCTTCCCCACACCTATTTCTTTGTTCCCAGCTCTGGCTTGTGAAACTAGGTCAGAGCCTTTAGCCATACATATTTTAAAGGACCAGTCACTCTGCCAGCAAAACATAGCATCTCTGGGGGGCTTGGGAGGGGCTTAGAGGGTTTTACATAGAATCATATAGTTGTTTCAGCTGGGAAAGACCACTAAGATCCAGTCCAACCATCAACCTAACACCACCACGGCCATTAAACCATGTCCCCAAGTGCCATGGCTACACTTTTTGTGTACACCTGCAGGGAGGGTGAGTCCACAATCTCCCTGGGCAGCCTATTCCATGATGTAGAATCATATAATTGTCAGGGCTCTATGGAAGGGACCTCAAGGATCATCTAGTTCCAACTCCCCCTGCCATGGGCAAGGACACCTCAGACTAGATCAGTAGTAGTTTATTTGAGATGAAACTATGGCTAAGCTGCTGCTTGGGAAATGGCACTGCAAATCACTGCTGGGTTGCTGAGGCTGGCAGCACCTGGAGTCTATCTGGATGTCAGAGGCTGTCCTTATTTTCTCTATGGAGAAGTTAAGTGCCACATCATAGCAGGGTAACACAGCCTTGGAACTCAGTTGTAAGCACCCAGAAACCACCCTGAACATCCTGTGGTGAGGTGGGGAAGCACCACAGCTGTGCCAGGCTGCCCAGAGTCCTTGCCACAGGAGCCTGCAAAGACAAAGCATATCTGGACTGCCTTTGGAGGAAACCCTGGCTGCTTTGTTTGCCCTGCTGGTTTCGTTTATGGGCTGTGATGTAAAGCAGAGGAAGTGGAGAGTGTGAGCCCTAATCTCACCCTGAAGACCGTCACTTGTCTGGTTTCCTCGGGTACAATTTCTGCTTATCTTTCTAGCGCAAAAGTTAGTAGGGTACAGCTGGTTAAACAAACCCTGCCCAAACATAACTGCCTTGCTTAAAACCTTTTCTTACTCCATCCCACCCAACCCAAAGACCTAATTTNTGTTTGTTTATTTGTTCGTTTTGGACAAAAGGAAACAAAGAAAATATTAAAACCCCTGTAAAACTTACTTTAGAAAACAGCTGACTTAAATCTCCAAGCTGAATTGGTATCTCTTCCCCTGGAATGTACTAGCTGCATATTGTGTTTCATCTTCATGGGATTAAAGAGAATGGCTTAGGCTGGAAAAGGCCTTTAAGATCAAATCCAACCATTAACCCAGCATGTATGTGAAGGCAAAAAATGGCATATTGTACCTAAACCCAGGAAGACGTATTGTTATTAATGGAATAAATGTTTTCTTTTCATATAGAAAAAAAATGTGGGCTATCCACTAGTAATTGCACATCATATTTTATAATAATGATGCTGGGTTTTAATGCCTGTCTGCTGCTTTGCCTGTCTCCTGTCCCTGGAGGAAGAAAGCCTGAACACCCCCAGCACAGCAGCTCCTGTCCTTGCTTTGTAAGTTGGATGCTTAAGAAAGTTTCTTTCAAATTCCACTTGAAATTCAAGAGGTTTTGGAGGTCAAACCTTTGCCTTGTGTCCTCCCCTTCAAAGCTAAACAAGGCTGTGTTTAAAATACCCTGGCTCCAAATCTTAGAGGCAAATTCTATGTTGAAGTAACAGTTCTGCCAAACTTTTAAGATGTCATTCAGGAAAAGAAGACTCAAAATGCTCAGCACCTCCTACTTCTTGCAGTAACTCAGATCCTCTTTGCTGTCTCCACATGAATGCATCTTCCTTAACTTGTGGTTCATCTTAACGAAGTGCTGATCATGTTCAAAGTACTTCCAGAGAAGGTCAGCATCTGCGGTGCGCAGAGGTATATTTGGTTCCAGGCACTAAGCCGCACACATCTTTCTGCATGCATCACCATTTAGATTGGCACTGGAGATGGGGAAACAACCTTCAGTGTTTTAATCTGGATGCAGCTAGCCAGTGCCACCGGTGAAAGGTGTTGGTGAAAGAGTTTCAGCCCTCTTAGTTGAGAGGTAGAAACAAAAGGAAAAGGAGAGGAAGGCTCTTTTAGCTTAAAGATCAAAGGTAATTCAATCAAAGCCCTGCCATGCTGCACTGCCTTCTGCTTCTGAAAGTATTCCCCATTCCACCAACCTCTAAGAATTGCTCAGACAAAACTCAGAAGTGAAAACTTCACCTGCACAGCTTCCCTTCTACCCTGCTGACTTTAAAAAAAAATGAAAAATTGATTATTATAACTGAGTGAAAGTATTAAATTCTGCAAGAATGGGGGAAGATCTATCAAAGGCTAGCTCTGTCTTTTGATGTCTCCAGATTTCATTCTCTATGTATTTATCTTTTTCATGTAAGCAAGAGTTTTTATTAGCAGCTCTGAATTTCTTGAAATTTCATTTCGGGAGGGAAGAAAGGACTCCGTGAATCATAAATACTTGTTACAGCTTTCCATTTAACACTGTACTTGTGCAGGTTTGATTTTGAAGTGGGTTTATTTCCTCTAACAGCAAGCACTGCCTGTTCTGTGGTGTGTGCTCATTGTACCATCAAGTGCATATTAGCAGCTTCATTTTATATGGCTGAAAAGCTCACATAAATTAGTGCATTTAATGAGCTCTGAAAGAATCAAGGAGCCTGAGCTCAGGGATCAGTGAGAAACCACACAACCAGGGGTAGGAGGAATATTATGTGCAGTGTATTTCAACTTCAGATGTATCTGATGTGCCTGCTTCTGGAAGAGCAAAGAGAAAGTGATGGAGTCCTTAGCACTGTCTATGTGACACAGACTGAGCAGACATTTTAACCCCATTGCCTGTGATCTTTTTTGTTGCTGCTGAGGAATTCTTTCCCTCTCTCCCAGATCAGACTATTTAACTTTCTTAAAGGCCGGCAGCTGCTGCAGCCCAGCAGAGAGCTCTGGGTTTCTAGAACAGGTGCTTCCAAGTTCACAGAACATCAGGGGTTGGAAAGGACCCAAAGAAATCATTGAGTCCAAACCCCTGCCAGAGCAGGACCAGACAATCTAGCTCAGGTCACACAGCAACACATCCAGACAGGCCTTGAAAGGCTCCAGAGAAGGAGACTCCACAGCCTCTCTGGGGAGCCTGTTCCAGTGTTCTATGAGCTTTACAGTCAAGAAGTTTCCCCTTGTGTTCTGGTGAAACCTCCTGTGCTACAGCTTTCATCCATTGCTCCTTGTCCTATCCCAGGGAGCAAGTGAGCAGAGCCTGTCCCCCAACCCTGACCCCCAGTCCTCAGATATTTGTAAACATTTATTAAATCCCCTCTCAGTCTTCTCTTCTCCAGACTAAGTAGCCCCAGATCCCTCAGCTTCCCATCATCAGGCAGTGCTCCACTCCCCTAATCATCCTTGTAGCCCTCTGCTGGGTCTTCTCCAGCAGTTCCCTGTCCCTCTTAAACTGGATTCAGGTCTTTGGAGTAAGTAAAATGAGCTGCCCAGGGAAGTGGTTGTCACCAACCCTGGATGTGTTTAAGGGCTTAGGGCTATGGTTTAAGGTGAATCTTGTAGAGTAGGGTTCTAGGTTGGACTTGGTGATGCTGAGGGGCTTTGCCCACCTGGATGTGTCTGTGATTCTGTGTGAAAATGAAAAGGAAGGCAGTCCTGAATTACAAAACTCCTGGAGGGAAAACAAGTTTATGTAGTTGAGATATTTTTATGTGCTTTCCTGATAAATGTACTCTTCTTGAGACTCCAGGAACCGAATTTCAAAACATACAAAAAAAGATTGACAGCCTCCAGAATCCACTGGATGCCAGAGAAGCAGCCCAGCTGCTGACTGCACACAGAGTTTGATCCAGCAACCAGGCACCGACCACGGTAGGAATTACAGCCTGTTGGGGATGGGACTGGCAGTGGTTTTGTACAAAGGGTTGTGTTTGGTGTTTATAAAGAAAGGATATCAAGGACAATGGCTGTCTGGAGAAGGACTTCACAGAAGAGAGTGACTGCAAAATGAAACAGCAGCTGAAGTTCAGTGTGTTAGTAAAATGATGCATCAATACCAGTGTATAAAATGACAACCTCTAGCTTGATCACTACCAGGCAGTAATGAAAGCATAGAATCACAGAAAAATTCTTAGTATTATGACAGAAAAGTCTGTCAAAGTTTCGGCTTGGTAGTGAAAACAAAAAAAAAGCAAACAAGAAGGGCAAATTGATTCCCTCTAGGAGAGCAAAACCACAAACACCACTAAAGTGCTGACCAAATCTGTGCTGAGCAGCCTGTGCAGTTCTGGTCCCTACCTGAGGAAAGACAGAGAACTTGGAAAGGTTCCCAAAGGAGCCACATGGATGATGAAATGTTGCTGGGTGGAACAAGCAGTGCAGCTGCAGGAGAGCTCAGTAAAACCGTCAGTCAAAGGCAGGAGGTAAACAAGGAGTCTTTGCTCATGGGCTTGTTCCTGAGTAAGGGCATCCCAGGCCAGCAGCAGGTAGCTGGTGCTGAACAACAACAACAAAGGTGGTTCTTGCACAAAGTTTGTAGTTAGGCTGTGGGATCTCTTGTTGCAGGATGTGGTGGTTGGTGAGCATCCAGAGCACTCTGGTGGACATTGCATGGGTTTGTGGAAGACAAATTTGATAAGGGTTTTAAACATTCAGCAGTCAGCTCCAGCTGAGGAAGTGCCTAAGCTACAAATTCTGAGAGGCCATGAGAATATTTGTGGGAAATATCAGCAGATGCTTGTTCTGAACCTTCCCATGAGTCCACTTCTGATCACTGTGGGAGGCAGGACTCTGACCTTTGCTCTGACTCAGTGTGACCGCTCTTGTGCTATGCTGTGGAGCTGTGAGTGCATTTCTCTGTAGACTAAAGATTTTTCTGGAGACTTGCAAGAAGGCAAGAACTACCTCGTGCCTGAATTTCTAATTTCCTGATGAAAATACTGCAAAGGCAATTGGTGAGGGCAATGTTTTCCTGGGATCAGCAACTGTGTGCTAACAGGAAATAAGAAATGCAGACTATCAGATGCTTCATCTTTCTTGTTCCTTGTTGCCACTGCCATTAGTTTCCATTTTCTCCATACCAGGGCTTAAAGTGTGGCACTAAATCAGATTTAATCTCTTCTGAACTTCGCTGCCAAGTTCGATCCTGGAAGCTGTTATTTGTCCCTGTAATTCCTTTGTCAGTGCTGCAGCTGATACAAACTCCACATCATTTTTAAAGGCCCTTGTGTGTGTGCTTGACAGAACCCCAAAAGAACAAGATCCTTGTCCTGCAGCTGCCATTCAAAAGAAGATGTGCAGCTGCAGAAAGATTTGCAGCTTAGGTTGCTGCTTATATCACAAGAACTGTCTGAACAGGGGCACTTTGTTTTAAAAGCATGGGAATGAAGTGCAGGAGAATTGAGGGTGACAAAGAAGCTGCAGTGAAATGACAACCTTTCTAAGCTTGCTTGAGTAATGATGCATATAGAGTGTTGTAAAAAGCAGTTAAATACAATACTTGGATAAATGGAAATTTTGGAAGCCTGTTAGATGAATTGCAGCAGGATTCTTCCTAAACCTCCTAACTTGGCTCAACTTTGAGCAATCGAGTAGAGAAAATTGGAAGTTTTCCATTAGATAGGCCCTTGTGAAAGCAGAAGATGGAACATGGGTTTTTAAAAAGCCTTGGCCCTGGAACCCACAAGAAAGGAAGTGAAAGAGCAAGCCGACACAGTGAGGCTGAAATCCGTGCCCCAGGGCACCAGCAAACATCGCTGCTATGCAGCAGAGCACACAGGAAACAGAGCTCAGTGGGGCTGGCCCTGCAGGGCCAAGGCATTTTAGACTTGCAAGCCTGAATCTGTCACAGGAAATGTGTGAGTGTAGCCAGGTGCTGCCACATCTGCTCCTTTGGTCACCACCTAGCCATATCCCAATGCCACCTCCCATGCAGTACCACCAGGTGAAAGTGGGCACAGCCCAAAGCTGGCCTCCACATGCTCTTTGCCTCTAATTTATAAGCTCTGCTGAGGGAGCAGCTCTGGGGCAGAGCAGAACTGGGTAGCAGGTGTGCTAGGAGTCAGAAACACTTCCCCATGCTGAGCAACCAACAGCTTGTGCTCCCACCATGGGGCCAGACAGCTGCAGGAGACTCTTGGCCTCGCATCTCCTAGCCCCTCCCCACCTACACCTCTCTCCTCACCCACATCAATGTCTGATGCTTGGCAGTTTTTGTTTCCTGGGAAGAGAAATGAGCTTCCTTCCAACCCTGACTAATTCTATGATTCTTGCCCCCAGTTTTGCTTTCAGTGGCCTTTGAGCAGAAGGAGATTCTGTAGTGGCAGCTGAACAGCTGTTTGTAACAGGAGATCCGCCTTCAGCTGGGATGAGACTGTTCTAAAGCGCCTGGGACATACTATTGCTCTCCTCCAGGTCCCCACCAACCCCTTCCACAGATATAGAGCTCCCTACTTGCCTCTCCAAGCTCCTTGCCAACTTCTGTGCCGTGCAATCAGGGGTTTAAAAGGCAGCATGATGAAAGCAATAAAAGGTCAGGAGGTGTGCATGCCTTGTTAATGACTCCTCTGCTCCTAAGAGCAAAGTGCCTCTCTGCCTTGGCACCTGGCACTCAGAAGCACTTAGCAAAGCCCTGATCAGATACCAAGGAGAACAGCAGGAGGAAGTGGAGAGAGTTTCTTGCTCTGTTTGAATGACAGTGACCAGATTTCCATGCTTTATCCTGCTGACCCTTTGTTCCTTCCCCTTGGTTTTAGCTTTGTACTATTATAAACTTGCTGAAGTATGTAGAAAGGCAGGACCAGTGAAGGAGAGACTGTCCCGTCCCACTTGGAGGTCATGTGGGGCTAATGCAGTGAGCTAAGACTTAATCATAGTCTGCATGAGGCAGGGGAGGTAAACGTTAGTACAAACAGTGCAATCTGAGAGAGAATCAGAGAAGTACAGAAGCAGTAAGTTTGGAAAATACCTCTAAGATCATCCAGTCCAGCCATCAGCCCAGCACCACCATGGCCACTAAGCTGTGTCCCAGAGTGCCATGACTACACAGTTCTTGAGCACCTCCAGGGATGGGGACTCCACCACCTTCCTGCATAGCCTGCTCCAGCGCCTGACCACTCCCAAGTCTCACTCCAGTCTCAAGGCTGGACTGGATGATCTTTGAGTCTCTTCCAGCCAGATAATTTTGTGATTCTTTCTGTAAAGACATTTTTCCTAACATCCAACCTAAACCTCCCCTGGCACAATGTTAGGCCATTTCCTCTTGTCCTGTTGCTGGTTACCTGGCAAAAGAGTCTGACCCCCACCTCATTACAACTTCCTTTCAGGCAGCAGCAGAGGGCAAACACGTTAAAGAGGAGATGTGATCTTGGTGATTTTAGCACAGATGCCCTGTACCCATCCACAAAAGCCAAAGGGGCACAGAGGAGGAGTTTGAAGAGCCCACCATAATCCTTCGGCACCAGAAATCAAAACGAAGCTGTAGCAGGTAAGGGGAGGGTTGTTACTCTGTCTGTTGAACAACTCCAAATTCTCCAAAGCTCAGAGTTGGCTTTCTCTTTACAAAGCGACCCTTTGGCCAAAATCATTGCAAAGACAATTGTGCAAACGAGGCTGGGCGCTAATTACGCTGCAGTTTGCAGGCAGCTTGAAACAGATTGATAGATTACTTCTGTATGTTGGAGCTTTAATACTTTAGGCCTAGCAATGCAATTTAACTGCCAGAGTTTTTAGCGTGTTAGGTGTTTGCTGGGTACAGCTGCTGCGTGGGTGTGGGCAATTTTGGAGGTTCACAGGCGCAAGCAGTAAAAGAAAGAAAGAGAAAACAAAAAGGAGGAAAACTGTGCCCTGCTGTTACAGGTTGTAGTGGGAGGCAGCAGTAATGAGCAGCCAGAAGTGTTCAATTTCACACAAAAGCCCCATTTTTTTTCTCAGTATTTACAGAAAGCTCCAATGCACAGCCCTGTGCCAGGTCATTATCGGCAGAACCGGTCCGTAATGAAACTGCATTTTGGCTTTGCTGCCAGAGTGACTTTGATACTGCTGCTCAACACAGGCTCTGCAATCTGTTTACAATGACATTTGCTTTCCCTTGTAAACATTTTAGGCAAAACTGAGAAACCCTGAGCTATAAAACACACACAATGTCAAATCCCAGGGATTACTGAAGGATCAATATTTTGTGACAGTGATACCCAGCGATGTGTGGTGGGGTTGGGGCTTCTCCTTCTGTTCCTGCAAAGCTCTGGAAACACATATTAAGGCAAGAAAATGCCTCCGTTATGCAGCCACAGAGCTGAAACATCTCTTCAAAGGCTGATGGAAAGCTACCAAGAATCTGATCTAGAGCTACATGCTCTGCATTTCTATCTAAGCAGCAGCTAAATCATCTTTACAGCTTTACTTACTAAAGCTCTTGTCAATCGGTGACCCAAAAGAGAAACCCATTTCTTAAGCTTGTGGAGCTTACATTCAGATTATGTTGGTTTGTACCAGCAGCACTGGCAGCAAACTTGTGTATTGCCCTGCTGCCTCCTGACAGGTTTATTTAAGCTCTCAAGACCGCAATAGTGCGAAGATGAGTTAGGGCCAATTCAGGATTGCAGGGCTTCATCGAGGAGTGGCAAATCTGCTTCCCGAGTCACTGCAAAATCCAGCACGATGTTAGGAAGCAGTTTTAGGAGGCTTTCTTCACTGGAATTTGAAGCATTTTCTGAAAGTATGACCACAAAACAGGTGGGATGTTGGGGCCTAACCTCAATGTAGGCAGGTTCTGAGCTGATAATTTAATTTCTTAACTGAAAAGTCTCTTAGCTTCAGATGGGGGAGCAAAAAGTACAGGATCATAGAATCGGTCAGGGTTGAAAGGGACCACAAGAATCATCTAGTTCCAACACCCCTGCTGTGGGCAAGGACACCTCACACTAGATCAGGCTGTCTAGAGCCTCATTCAGCCTAGCCTTAAATGCCTCCAGGCATGGGGCTTCCACCACCTCCCTGGGCAACCTATTCCAGGGTCTCATTACCCTTGTGGTGAAGAACTTCTTCTGAATATCCAGTCTGAATCTACCCATTTCTAGCTTTGTTCCACTCCATCCCCAGTCCCATCGCTACCCAACATCCTAAAATGTCCCTCTTCAGCTTTCTTGCAGCCCCCTTAAGATACTGAAAGGCTACAATAAGGTCACCTGGGAGCCTTTTCCACTCCAGACTGAACATCATCCATGACTATGATCATGGGCAGGGAGCGTGGCAGCGTTGAGACCTACTCCATGTTTTTTTCCAGAAGGATCATCACTGACTTTAGCGGAAAAAAATAAGTATGCTCAGAGCATTGATTCTGCTCCTTGAGAAGAGGGCAAGCTGGTTTCTCTGGGTGGGAGGCAGTTGCTAGGTAGGAAACTAAAGTCAAGCTGTTAGGCTGGGAAGTTGTTGAAGTGGAGCTGGGCTGCACTGAACTTGGTTCTAAACTCAGGAAGTCTGCTTTCAGTGTGATCTCAGGGAAACTAGCATCAAGCTTTTCTACACAGGTGAACATCAGAGAGGTTGAACTTGGATCTGAAGAAGCTTGAATGTGAACTGACACCCAATTATATGTTAGCATTATCATGTACTGTCATTGTCCCTTTTTTGGGGGGTGAGGGAAAGAGATTGTGATGTTTCAGAGCCCCTGATAAATGTGTTGGATCTTCTTGTCGTGCAAGCTTGGGACATAAAAGAACAGAGAATCTTTTGTTCCACTTGAGGTTACTTAGAATCAACAATTTATTCAGCTTTATGTTGTGCCCCTCAAACAACTCATGTTCTGGGAGTTATAAACTAAAGCCTGGAAAGTCATTTCCAGGCTACAACTTCCAAATCAATCCCTTTTATAGTCAAATATATTCCTCCTCAGCAAAGTTCAATTTGTCCTGAAATGATGGCAGTCAGTGGGTGAATACAAATGAGATCAAATGGATAATGGCTAAATACTTCTGCCTAAAGGAAATGTGCCTGCAGATCTCTCAAACAGAGGAGCCTGCAAAACAGGACAGAAATTCAATGCCAATAGAGTGAGAACCAGCAACAGAACATGGGGACACAGCCTCAAGTTGTGCTAGGGGAGGTATAGGCTAAATATTAGGAAGAAGTTCTTCAGAAAGAGAGAGTGACTGCCACTGGAATGGGCTGCCACCCCTGGAGGTGTTCAAGAAAAACCTGGATGGAGCACTTAGTGCCACTGGACAGGGCTGGGTGGTAGGTTGGACTTGATGATCTTAGAGGTCTCTTCCAACTGAAACAATTCTCTGATTCTATGTATGAAAAAGGCAGGCATGAAGTGAAAGTGAGCTAGTGTTGACTTGGGAGGTGACTGAGTTGTGGGTTTTTTTTTTTTTCTTTTAAATTGGTATCTGCTTAAACAAAGCAGAACACAGCATGAGGCTTGTAAATTTAATTACAGAAATGCAAGATGAAGCACGAAAGTTACTAAATTAAACTAAAGTGAAGATGGATGGAAGGAAAAGTGCCTTGCTACTTTAAATGAGGCTGATTAGAATGGAACAAATAGGTTATTGATTGTTATATAGGTCAATTAGCAAAGGAAAGGCAGAATGTATCTTATTTGTCAACTTTAAAAGAGTGAAAATAATATGGGGTTTGTGTGCTTGTTAATTTAAAACCCAAATAAAACTGGATGTGCTTCCATTTAGTTCAGCTGTATCAGGGAGATGCTAAACCATTAGAATATTTTATTAAGCAGATCAGTCACCTGGAGTACTGTGTGCAGTTCTAGAACCTCCAACACAAGAAGGACATGGAACTGTTTGAGCCAGTCCAGAGGAGGCCACCAAGATGCTCAGAGGGCTGCAGCAGCTCTACTATGAGGACAGGCTGAGAGAGTTGGGGCTCTGCACCCTGGAGAAGAGAAGGCTTCCAAGAGACCTTGGAGTGGCCTTCCAATATCTGAAGGGGACTATAGGAAGGCTGGGGAGGGACTATTGACAAGGTCTTATAATGACAGGACAAGGAGAAATGGCTTTAAACTGGATGTTAGGAGGAAGTTCTTTGCAGTGAGGGTGGTGAGACACTGGCACAGATTGCCCAGGGGGTTGTGGCTACTCCCTCCCTGGAGGTGTTGAAGGCCAGGTTGGATGAGGCCTTGAGGGACCTGGTCTAGTGGGAGGTGTCCCTGCCTATGGCAGAGGGCTGGAACTGGATGAGCTTTGAGGTCCCTTCCAACCTAAACCATTCTATGATTCAATGATTCTGTTTTTTACCTTTCTTGTGCAGTCTGTTCCCCACCCAGCCCATTATTAGAAAATAGAAATGATTCCACCCCACTTATACTAAAAATTTCGGAGGGATTTACCTTTCAAGAAACTCACTGATGTATAAAAGACAGAAAATCAGTGCTCTCACCGTTGTTTCTGTTATGTACTTTCTGGTTACAGCTTTCCAAAACACAAAAACTGTCATCTGCATGCTAAGCTGATGGCAGAACTAGATGTGACATTGTTCCAGAGGCAGCTCCTGTCTGTGAGGAAATCTCTTGCGAGATGTCCAGCAGACAATGGACAGGTACACAAACAGGCATCTAAATTCAGCAGCTTTTCATTCTCTCGTGCAACAAACTGTACTTTCCTCGCCAGCTCACCTGCTTTAATCAGGACTTTGGCTACTGGTATTCTAGAAGAGCAACCTGCTTTGGTAGCAGGTTTAGACTAGATGATGTCCAGAGGTCCCTTCCAATCCTTAGCATTCTGTGATGCTGTGAGGGAAATGGATTCAAAACTAGCTGCATAATAGAGTTACTGGAGCTGGATGTGTATTTTATGCCCCAAAACAGTGCATTTGCCTGAGTGTTTGCACCACTACAGGAAGAGAGAAGTGAAGAGAAAAATGTAGCACCCTGGATAAAGTTTGAGTCATGTACGAAGATGACAACTTGCAGGAGCTACATTTATGTCTATCCTCAACAGTGCTGGCTGAATGTTTTAGTAGAGGCAAGGACACTTGGAATACTTTATTCCACACACTAAAACCAAATGAAATTACAGGTCTTGAAGGTTATTAGTCTTCTACCCAATCACTGAGTTTCAGGGAAATGTTCAGGGATGTTGCCATCAAACCCTGAAATAAATCCAGTAATGAATTACTTTATTTATTTTTTTTCCTACCTGAAGACCTTCATGGGTGCATCACTGCCACAGCAAGCTGCCTTTTTCTTCTCCTGGGTGAAATGGCTCTTTCCTCAAAGGTAAGCTGAAGAGCACACCCCGCATGTGCAGTATATCTAATGCCAAGCAACCTGATGGTATGCAAAATAAACCCTGTCAGACCAACCTCATTCCATTCTGCTGCTAAGGTTACCAGTTAGATAAACATAATGCTAGAAATTTCATACAGATTTGGAAGGGCCTTGGGTTAGCAGCACGTTCCTTTTTTTTTAACTTTTTCTATTATTTTTTATTTCAAATGGTAGTGTTTCACAATAAAAATGCTAAATGAGTTGAGAGCTGGTGCTTTTGACATATAAAAATGTGTTATTTTCATAAAATGAAGATGGTTTCTGATGGATTGCTACAGGAGCTGGCAGCAGAATTATCAGTATTGAGTGTTCTTGTCAGTGGCTTGGAAATAAATACAAAATTATAGACCATACAATTTACCAATGAATATTTGGGGAGGAATATCAGAGATGAGACTGGTGAGGGGGCTGGAGGGAAAGTTGTATGAGGAAAGGCAGAGGGAGCTGGGAATATTCAGAAGAGGCTTAGAGGGGACCTTCTCACTCTCTACAACTACCTAAAAAGAAGTTGTAGCCAGGTGGGGGTCAGGCTTTTCTCCCAGGCAACTTGTGACAGGACATGAGGGCATGGCCTGAAGCTGTGCCAGGGGAGATTTAGGTTGGATATCAGGAAGCACTTCCTCATGGAAAGATGAGTAGGCGCTGGAATGGACTGCCCATGGAGGTGGTGGAGTTACCATCCCTGGAGGTCTTTAAGAAAAGACTGGATGTGGCACTTGGTGGTATGGTTTAGCTGATGTGGTGGTATCAAGTTACAGGCTGGACTGGATGATCTCGGAGGTCTTTTCCAGCCTCAGTGATTCTGTGATAAGGCAGAGTTAGTGAGCAAATATGCAGGAAGAGTAGGCATACAGAATTATACAGACAGCTTGCTAACTTGGTTATCTCTTTGAGAAGTATTTCAGTGCCTGAGCAGATGAAGAATGAGAAGCAAGCAGGATTCGTGTAGAACAGCGACTGTATACCCGGGCAGGACAGGGGCCATGTCAGACCCAGGACTGGCAGTGCAGTGTGGTAACAAATGCTGCACTGCTGATCATTGACTTAGAGTAACTGAGTAACCAGCTCCACTCTGAAGATCACCTCCCTGTAAAAAGGGCTGCGGAACTTTTAACTGCTTCAATTTTAAAACTGATTTGGACATGTAAATACAATCTCTGTGTTTAGCACAGCTGGCGGAGCAGGCTCTTGGCTGTGAAATGTGCAATGCTTCTCTTGCAGTTTAGCCTGCAGAACAAATATGGTTTGGCAACCACTTGATTAGATTTTAACTAGATGAATCCATCTACTAACTGACAACTCTGCTGCCACTAGAGTCTCCTTGCTCTTCCTTTTTGGTCTAGAGAGAGGTGGTGGTGGGGAAGAGCTTTATAAATGTATTTAAATGCCTGTCGTCTAATCCAAGCAAAGCATATTTTGCCTTCAGCATCAAGGTGAAAGCAGGGGCTGATTGCTGTTCCAGAGTCGGGATGACAAATGCCATTCTGCTGGGAACAATTCCTCAGCCTGCTGGCAGCTTTTCTCACCAATTTCATGAGACTTTTACACAGCCAAAGCAGTTGGTGCAGACAGCAGATTGCTGACCTCACCCGTGCCTGTCTTACAGGGGACTCTGAACCGTTTTGCTGTGTTTACAAACTAACCCTTCAAAAGATCAGAGATCAACAGCTGGGTCAAGCCTTGGAGGAGAGCAGAAAGGAAGGTGGCAATGGCAGTGTGCAAGCTTTTATTGCCACCCGGCAGTCCCAGCTGCAGCTGGCACCTATGTGGTCATTAACACCCAACATACCCTATATTTAAACTCGGTTAGCAAATTAGTCTGTGAGAGAGATGTGGAAAGAGTTGCTGTGTTCCTCACATCACCTCTGCCCTGAAAATGAAGACAGGGTCTTGTCTAATTAGGCTTACATGGAGAGAACAGTGCGAGAAGAGGCCTCTATGTGGTTTTTATCTTTCTTCAGCTCCCTATTAACCAATAATGAGAGTATCAATTTGCACGAGTTGGGCTGCATTTTGCATTCAGAGAGATTATGCACGTTTAGCAAAGCTGTAATTAAGGATTATTTCAACCAGCAAGAAGTGATGGCCTCTCATTCACCGAAGTGCACAGGGCAGCAACCTCTTGTCCTGCTTTCAGGCAGGGCTCCTAGATGATGAATTTCTGTTGCTGCCATTAGTCCTTTCACCACCTTCTAAACCAGAAGCCAGTTAGCCCAGGAGAGCAGCTTGAAATGGGAGGCCTTCCAGCTGCCCGATGAACTGCACTGCCAAGTTTATGACCTGGAAGCTGCAGTTTGCCAGAGGAATGCAACCGCAGGTTAAGGGTCGTTAGCGTGTTCTGACAGGCTGCTGGGGTGGGGGGGCTGCCTCCGTGGCTCCGAATCCCTCCTCAACTCCTGAGGTAACAGGAAGCTTTAAGCCAAATATGAGAGCGATGACCCCCTCCGGAATGAAAACATTTAGAGCATAAAGACCTACAACCACCTCGAGGAAAAAAATCAGGCCGACTGCTTGTGGTCGTTTGTGTGGGGGGTGGGGGGGCGGGCAGGTTCCCTTAAGGCCACAAAGTCCCACCCCGGGGGACAGACGTGGTCGTCCCAGGATATTGTAGCATTGTTATTCTATTCCCCTTCCCAGGATCACAGCTATAAGGCAGTGCCTGGCGCATACCTCTCTTCTCCTCCGTTCCCGCCTCTCCTGCGTTCCCGCCTCAGCGCGGGCAGAGCGAGTCCCTGCTCGCCTCAGTGCCGGTGTGGGGCTGAGGCCTCCTCTCAGGGAATTCTCTGCTGCCTCATGAGGCCTGCAGGGGCCTGGCAGGCCTGAGGTGGGGAGGGCAGCTCCGGACTGCTCTCAGGCCTGCCCGGGGTGCAGGGGATGGAGGATTCCAGCAGGGCCTCGTTTGCGAATTTGTTCATTTTACCTGACTGCCTTTCGTATATATGCACCTGTAAATAGAATCTCCTTTTAAACTTCCCATCAGTGTGCAGTATCTTCATTTTTACTCCCCAAAAGGAGTCCTCCAGGCCCGGGTAGCTCTTGGCCCTAAACCGGGACGCTGCTTTTCCTCTATTCTTCCTCCTCCATCTTCACATCATTCTGGGCTGCATCAGCAGAAGTGTGGGCAGCAAGGCCAGGGAGGTGATTCTCCCCCTCTATTCTGCTCTGCTTAGAGCCTCACCTGGAGTAGTGCATCCAGTTCTGAAGCCCCTGGGACAAGAGGGATGTGGACATGCTGGAAGTGTCCAGAGAAGGGCCATGAGGATGCTCAGAGGGCTGCAGCACCTCTGCTATGAGCACAGACAAAGAGTTTGGGCTGTGCAGGCTGGAGGAGACTCCCAGGTGACCTTATTGAGGCCTTTCAGTATCTGAAGGGAGCCTACAAAAAAGCTGGGGAGGGACTTTTGAGGCTATCAGGGAGTGACAGGACTAGAAGGAATGGAGCAAAGCTGGAGGTGGGGAGATTCAGACTGGCCAAGTTCTCTCACCCTAAGAGCAGTGAGAGCCTGGAATAGGTTGCCCAGGGAGGTGGCTGAGGCCCAATCCCTGGAGGTGTTTGCAGCCAGGCTGGATGAGGCTGTGGGCAGCCTGATCTAGGGTAGGGGGTCCCTGGCCATGGAACTAGATGATCCTTGTGGTCCCTTCCAACCCTGACTGATTCTACGATTGGTCTGGGTTGGAAGGGACCTCCAAAGGTCATCCAGTCCCACCTCCCCTGCAGTCAGCAGACATCCTCAACTAGGTCAGTCGCCCAGAACCCTGTTGATCCTCACCTTGAATATCTCCAGGGACAGGGCCCCAACTGATTCTATGATCATCTTCTTTCCTCTCAAATGCAGCTGAGCTAGGGCCTGTCTCAGTGATGTGGAACGGCTGCTGCACTTCCTTCTGGGTTCAGCTATTGCCACACCTAAATGAAAAAGCTACAAAAACAAAGGCTGCTCCAGAAGAAAACCTAAATATATTTTTTATCAGTCCAGAGCATTTTAGAAAATGCTGCTGCACTGTCAGCCCAGATGTCTACACCAGAGAGGCAGTGAAACCAGTGCTGGGTACGATGCAAGCCAACATATCTGGATGAAGTGTTCAGTATCAGCCCGAGTCAGTTCATCTCCTGCTCCATTTAGGTTGAGCAATGCAGATTCTCCTTCCCAGCAAGAGCAACACTGCAGGTCCTTCCTTCACAGACAGCAAACCACAGTACAGAAGGGCAGGGAGAACAGTCAGATCTAAGCCTTCCTTTTGTTGTGGTAACCCTAGATCATGGGGCTGCAAAGCACAGCCTCATACTCAGAGCAAAAAGCACAGGGTCTACTGTTTGGCTTTGTTCTTTTTAAACTGCTTTCCTACTGCAACCAACCCCTGACTATATCCTGCCCAGTGCCATGCTCTAAAGCCTAGAGGTTGTTGTCTACACTGAACCTTTCACACACATTTAAAGATGACTCATGAAAAGTGCATCTCCACCTTCTCTATCTTCTCTCCCCTCCCCCTAGAAAGAGGAAGAGGGCAGCTTCTTACACAATGTTACACTAACTAGAACACACACGTACACAAAACTCAACATCAATTTATCTATACTTGTCTTGCATGGAAAAACAGCAATACTGCTTTTATAGCCCAGCCAATTAGACACTCAGAGCAGTCTTTCAGAGAAGCATCAAACTGTACCACAGCTCTTGGAGCTAGAATACCACCCTGTGTGCTTTTGCAGCATCATCCACATCCCTGGGTGCCTGTGAACATGACTAATCAAATAGCTCAGACCTAGAATTAAATTCAGGCAACCCTTAACAGCATTGCATTGGTTAAACAGTGAGTGAAGGAACTCTTCTGTCAGAACTGCTGCAGCGATTAAAGACAAAGGATTCCTAGAGTAAGACTGATGTCCTTCCCCACTACTGAAGCAAGCCCTCCTTCATCCAAGCTTGCTGCTACACCAAAACAAATCACAGTATACCCAGAATGCCACGGAATCAGTTACCAAGTAACATGAGGTCTTTTAAAGGTACACTTTAAATGAATGACAAGGTGACGGCTATCAAAGGTCAGCTGCCACTGGAGAAGCTGTCAAACGTGACTCTAGCACATTCCAGGAACCAGATACCAATTTGGAAGTAGAACAATGGCAGCACTTATGTGGCAGTACAGCAGTAAAAAACGGTTGTCTCAGGCTAACTACAACTTCTTGGTAAAATAATTCTTCAAATCTTATTCAAGGAAGCAAAATTGCAAGATGTTTTTTGAATGAATGCTGTACATACAGGAGACCACCTTCAAAGGGCAGCAGTTACACAAGGCTGCTACTGTAGGGGATAAACAACTGTGCTCAGGCTTTCAGCACTGCATTGCAACCAACATTTAATTCAGTTTTGGACTGTGTGCAGTAAATGGATGCTCTTCTGGAAGGCACACCAATTTTAAGATCATCAGGAAGCTTTAGCTTTCCTCCACTGCTATACTACAGCCTTTCCAGAAGTGTTACTCAAGGTATTGCATTTTCCTGTAATGAGGCTGAATTATGCCAATGCAGTCTAGTGACACATTGACACATCACTCACTGCCAGGTCATGTTATTTTAGTCAGCCACTACTGAACCACACCCCCTCCCTTCTTGGGTTCAAGCACAGACAGTTACTGCCTAGCAAATAACCCTCCTGTGTCTCATGCAGAAAGCCTCTGAGTAATACCTTTGACGAAAAAGGTCTTAGTGTGAAAAGACACTACAATGTGGGGGTTATTGACAGCCTTCCTGGAACCACAGGCTGCAGTCCCTCTTCCCCCTCACAGGCTACCATCAGCGTTGCAAGCTTTACTACCAGGAAGAGGAGCAATAAAACCTTACAGGTTGTTAGCATTGCAACACTCAGCAAATGCCTTCCTGTTCTTTGGCTTTAAGGGGAGAAGAGGGTTAAACTAAGATGGAAAACATGATCTAAACAAGAATTCTTCTGGAGGTGATTCAAACCCTGATCAATACTGTTGCACATATCACATGCAAAGTTAATACTGTGGTTAGGAGAGTTACCTGAACTCAGCTCTTCACCTTTCATTCTCCTTTTTCCCTGGGTATTTCAGTTCCTGGAGAAAACAGCTCTTACCTTCACAAAGTCAGCAGAAAAATCCCTGCTGGGATTGCTCAAAGGAAGTTTATAAGCAAAATCCCATCCAACATATTTTATTTATCATTTGGTTTTGCAATTACAACTGTTTCAGTTTTCTTTCATTGAAGACAAAATACAAACTTTTACAGCAACACTTGCAGAGAACATTCAGAAGATAACAGCTCCATATTTGCACAAACTGGCTTCAAGAAAAAGCCAGGTAACTGTGAGTCACTACAGTCCAGTGCCTAAAATTGATTTTGGGGCAAATACACACTACAGACCTAAGAGCTACCCTTCACTTCAAAACACAAAGCCAAGAAAAAACTGCAAGTTGTTATTTCAGGTTTGTTTTGTTTTTTTTTTTTTTTGTTTAGCTAGTACACAGCACAGATCATCTGAAACTGCCATTTCAAAGGAGTAATTAATTTCTATAGTGAGGCAGCCAAGCACATGGTGAAGATGTATAACCCAGCCTCCCCCTCCTCCCAAATGACTGAAAGGGAAACAACCCAAACCACGACTCTGTAAACTGTGGACTGTACCTTTTTGGCAGGGCTAACGAGCAAGCAGTGCATAGTGCAGGCCTTCCAGGACAGAACTGAACTGACAGAGTTCGAGCTTGAGTTCTTCAGACTAGCATCTGTATGTGTCAGAGATCCTGGGTTTCCTGGAGTCTTGGAAAGTAGCAATTGCTGGCACCAAGAAAAATTTAGTAACTAAGGCAAGGTATCCCTTCTACCCTTTTAAACAAAATCTGAGGCAAAAGATTAAGCAACTTTAAGGCACTTTAAACATTTTTTTTTTTTAGTTTGCTTTACCAGCATACTTCATCAGCAACCTAAACGAGGATCAGCACAGCTCATGAATAAGCATTTTAGCAACATTTTACAGAGCAACGACATTTCTGTGGCAAGGTCTTCCATGCCGTGAAGGGTTCTGTAGCACTTGTCTGTGAGTTTCCCAAAAGATAGCCCTTGGAGGCCAAGAAAATTATATACTAGGCATACAGTTTGCTTTGCTGAGTCACACTTTAGGAGAGTATTCTGCTCACTTGAAAGCACAGAATGCAAGCTCATGGATATCTTTTTAAACGAATTTAAGAAAATAGCTCTGAGGGAAAGGACAGATTGAAGTGATTACACAGTAAGGCCAAGGATATAGCATCTAACCCACACATGCTTTTGCTGGAAACTGGCTGCTCACTCTGCTGTTGTAATAAACCTGAGCTGATTGTCTTAAGTTCTGTTTAGAAAACCAAAAGCTAACAAACTGAAAGATACAGTACTGGTAACTCCTCTGTTTTGCAGCAATTCGAGTTTCCTATGCAGTACAATAGAAACAATGCCATTAAAACTAGAGGAACACCAGAAAGCAACACAGAGCTTTAAGTCTCCAACTGAAGTGCACTTAAATTTGCTTCCTACCCAAGTTCCACCACTGTGACTGCCTCTGCCTTAACACTATCATTTGGTATGGGGTGCCAAATTCCAGTTCAGTCAGAGCTAACAAGACAGCAAGACAGATTACCCTGAAATGGATGACCAAGGAATAGCATCCAAAGCTATTGACTATGTGCTACACCCACCACTTGATTTTATCTTGACTTCCATTTTCCCTGTGGGTTTGTTTCTACAGTCTGCATGGGATATGACGTACCTTTGATGCTCAGACCACATGGCTGACCCAGCCAAGGGAAAAACAACAAAATCACTGCAGGGTGTCATGCATCTGATGTCAGGAAGCAAGAAGGGGAAAGAAAAAAGGGTGTAGCCCTGGCAGCCCCAGAACTACAGCAATTCTGACTAGATCAAATCAGCAGATCATCTGAACCATCCTTAACTGCTCCTTCCCCCAGCAGACACACCAGAGGATAAGAAAACAACCCCAACAACGAAGACCCTGAAATTAATGGCAATGCGTTTAAAAACCATTTAAGAACGACTTCAGGCTTTCCTAAACACCAGTATTTCAAGTATAAGTTGTTGCCTTTTCAGACAGGGAGCAACTGAATTTTATCACTATTTTTATGATCGGTCTCTGTAGGTCAGAGCAAAGAGGTAAACAACTTAAAGCTTCTCTTTGTAGCTCAGCATTACTGTACCATGCTCCCTCACCCTCAAGCAAGTTCAATAAGGGACAATTACCTAGAGTAAAAAGTTTTTAAACCGGAATGCTCAAGTCACATTATTCCATTCTCCTACATAAAGCTTGTAGTTAATGGTCTTAGTGATCTGAGATGGGGAGGACACACTTCTGCAGCCTACTGAATTTCAGTCTTTTTAAGGCACTGATCTTCACTTCCCCTTTAAGAGGATAATCCTTACATATCCCCTCTCCATCTTCAGCATTAATTGGAAAGGGTATAGGATTTCTGTTTGGAATGCAGTATTTTATCAGGCAACCTTTATTCTCGTGTAAAAAATAAAATTAAAAAAAAAGGGTTATGTTATTCTGTGAAGATGCTACCTACTACAATTCTGTTCACCTTTCTAGCAGAGCCATAAGCTAGTACAAATGGTATTTCACTCCCTGAAGTCAGTCGCCAATAATTCACATCTTGATAAAACCAAAGGGATACTGTATCAAATGTTGATTAAATTAGCCATCACAACAAGTCATCAAGAGATTGTCTACTCAAGACAGTGTTGCTACTGAATCATCTCTGAACATCTACATTTGGCATATCAAAAAAAAAAAAAAAAGGTCCCACAGCAGCAGCCACTAAAGGAAAATAAGACAGCCATTAGAACCCATGCAGCGTATTGCAAGTAATCCTGTTGAAGAAATTCGTATCACCTCTTGCCAAGTATAATGTTGCAAAAATATTCTTTTGAAGTCTTCTTTTAGAGATTTAAAGGATATTACCAACTGCTGTCTTCCGTGAGCAACAGAAAATATTTTGGTTCAGTGAACTACAGGTGTTGAGCTACCAGTCCCTGGGAAAGCGGCAAGTCCTAAAGCGTGTGGTAGTTTCGGTCTTTCGACTTGCAGAATTTGTACAGGAAGAAAACAACAGCTTGCAGACCCAGCACAAGGACAATTCCACCTATGAAACTTGCAGCATCAAATGTAGACTTGCGTGAAGAAGGTGCAGGAGTCACAGTAGTATTTGTACCTGTTAAACACCGCATCAGTTTGAGTGCACTATGATTACGACAGTTTTACTGATGTTACTGTTAGCTTCTATTAATTTTACTGAAAACATCCAAACACCAATAACAAAAAAAAAACCCAACCAAAATTAAAGACATGTCACCAGCTGTGTTTAGATTACTGGTATAAAATTTGATTAAATACTGTTTGTACAAGGCTAGAGCTAGTTGCAGCCAAACTGCTCTGGACCTCAATACTGAGCAAGTCGGAGCTGGACTTTATTTGTACTTCAAAAAGCCAAAGCTTTCCCAATTTACATAGAAGTATCTTATTGACATGCTCACATTCAAAACATTTTCTATTCCTGCTGCTTGCTCCATTTTTTTGCTTAAATTCAATTTAAATTATCTTCCATCTACTGTATTTTACCCCAAATGTTACATTTTAAAAAATCAGCTGAAGCCACAGGACGTGAATCTGGAAGAAGCAGCCAGCTGCTGATGGCTAGTTGTAAAGAGCTTTACTTCATGAGAGCTTTCCATGAAACAGCAGAGTCAGGACTGATGCTGACATAAAATAATTCAGCTTATTCCCACCACTGCAACTCAATTTATTTAAAAATAGGTATCCCATTTTCACTGCAAATGAAAACCAGAAATACCACCCCCCAAAACAAGTGACTTTCAGCCACAATGTTAAAGACAGCCAACTGATTTCATGTCACCAACATGTTTCTCGCTTTTACTGTCTCACCAATTAGCTGTTTCTCAGGGCATTAACTTGCTACATACAAACAACACCTCAGTAAAATTAGATGTGCCATAAAGTTGGAAGTGACAGCAGCAGGTATAGCAATACCACTTTAATGTTGTCACTTGCTAATAAGTCTTTTGAAGTAACGCTTTTAAAAGCAACACTAATTTCTAAGTATGTAATGCTTTCATTATGCTAGTAGTAAGAGTTATTACCTGGAATAGTGGGTGTTGTGGTAGCTGAAGGAATGGCAGTTGAAGGTAGAGGAGCATGTGTGGTCGCATTGGTGACATTAGCTGTTTGAAAGAAGACAGTAAGTGCATACCATAAACTTCAAGAGCAATGTCTGCAACCACTGAAGTTCTTACTTAAATGATTTGTCTTGTTTTGCTTGAATGAGGCTAAGCTTTGACCTCAGGCTGCATCCCATAGAATATAGATGTTCAGCTGCATGGCATTCAGCCAAGTTTCTACAATAAGGATTTTTTTTTTTTCTCTCAAACTTGCTTATCATTGTTACCTAAATATTTCAAGTTTCTCCACAGATCAGACAGTGATTCTTTGTTCAGACAAAACCACTTTTCTTTCAAGCACTGATATAAATGCTAGTATTGAACAAGAATGAAGACACCTGCTTCTAGATAATTGAGAATTTCCATCAAGGCAAAGGACTTTCATTAACAGCCCTTAGAATCCGTTAACATTCGGTGTATTGAAAAAGTACTTGATGGAATTTCTCTACAGGATAGCAAAACTTCCTCTCTTCCCCCACTCCCAAAACAGTAACTGTGAATGGCATCATTGAAATAGGCAAATAGTTGCCTGTAGCTCTTCCATTATCAAGCCAAAACACTGGGTCTCTGACCACCCCCACCCTCTTCCCTGATCAGTATTCCACTATGTGCCTGGGACAAATGCCAACCTTTGTAGGTTTACTCAAAGCTAAACACCACCTTACTGGACATCAGGCTGTTCTGAGCCTAATTAGTACCAAGTCATTACCTCCCAGCTCCCCTAAGCAGCAGATGCTTTTAAAGATGAGTTTGCTTTTTTTTTTTCCCCCCCTTAATTATCTTGGAAAGAAGCATTTTCTCTGTTAAGAGTTTTATACCATCCACTTCTTCCAAACCTTGGGACTATTTATTCTTCCCTACATCAGATGCTTAGTAATTGTGCTACTAGTGACCTGTGGAAAAAGCCCCATGGCCTTTATTTTATTCACCACTTCCTAATCTACTGCCATTCTATGCTCAACGTTACTGTATTACCTATAGTAGTAGGGGCTGTGGTAACAGTAGCAGCTGTGGTGGTATTGGAAGACGGGGTGGTGGTGCTATTGGCAGGTGGTGTAGTAGTATTGGAAGGTGGCGTAGTAACATTGGTAACAGGAGCAGTTGTAGAAGCTAAGAAAGAATAAAGATTTATGTTAAATAAATTAGTGACAGTACTGAGCTAAAAACCCACAGCAGCAGCTGTTTGAGTTTCAGGGAATTCACATAGCAGCAAGTTCTGTTGTGGTTTTGGTTTGAAATGATAAAGCAGTTGACTGTTCAATCCACCACACCAGCAGCAAAACTTGCACCAGTGAACATGTGAAAACTGCTCACAGGCAGCCCAACCAAGGCAGTGTCCAACTGGCAATTCAAGATTGCTCAAAGTGAACAGAAGGGAAAGAGGCCCATTGTCCAAGCATAAACTGGGCATGCTTTACATAGTAGGAAACCAGGGACTCAGTACTCTTCACAGCCTCACTGCCACCTAGATTGAACCTGACCTATCAAGCTCAACTGGAAATCATAGTGGTCAGACAGTGGCAGCAGTCTGGGGAGAAAACCAAGACACAGTCATTGGAAAGCTCAGCTGAGGCTTTCTGAGATCCACTGCTGGTTGTTGGCACTCTAAAAAACCACAACTGTGAAGCCTTTTGCAACTTACTGCATTCCCTGAGTTAGTTAATCACACGTGGACAGCTTATCTAAACTGCTGCTTAATCATACACCAATATACATCAGCAAACCTCCTCCTGAAATACCATTATGTCCAGAAGCCTTTAAGGCTCAGACCCATTTAAATGTGATTATTTAAATCCTGAAACAATTCTGCATGGCAGGAAAGCAGAGCCAACTGTTTCTACAGATAGGATGGATAAATCAGAATCTACATTCTCTCAGACTCCCCTTGCATCGAGTTAATTTTAGACCGTATTAATGTTTGTTTTTTTTCACATCAACCTCTGAACATGGCACTATTACACTTTAAGTGCTGCTAAGATCTTCAGGTTCCTCTTGCATCAACAGAACTCCTCTATTAAAGATGACAATTAAGTGTCCTTGAACATACAGAATCCAAAACTACAACCTGGTAAAGTCTCTACAAGTTTATCAGAAAGAGACTGCAGAAATTCTGCTCTTTGATATAGAGCAAAGGTCTGTAACAGCATGCTCTTCTTGGAAAGCACTGAAAAACAGTACTTTTAACACTCCTGATTAAAAGGTGACTGCTACAATTTTACAACAGAAGTCCAAGTCAAGTGGCATTACTTCTGCCTGGCTGCCACCACCACAACACAGGCCTTTCCAGCACGGAAGCTTCATCTCTGTTGGTGTGAGCCAGAATTTTCATTTGCTGTTCTAGATCTTTAATCCAGAAAATACCATTTTGAAGTCCCATTTCTTGTCAGCTTTCAGAAAAACATGGAAATATAAAACTTCAACTTTGTACAAAACCAAAGGAGAAGATGAATTCTAAATAGTTCACATCCTACAAATCTGCTTTGCAGAGCAAGCACAAATCAATGAAAAGACTCTAGCAGACATGCAACTGAGCACGTTCCTAGCATGAGAGATTTACCTGATGCAGTTCTACAACTCAAACCCTGCGCTTTAGGACTGCATGAAGAGCTGTGCTAGTTAATTAAAACTGGAAGGGTCCTATTTTGTGCATCTCAGATGAAGCAATGGACACAGCAGGTGACACTTTTATGCTGAATATGAAGTTTACTGTATTAACGATGCTGATGAGTTTCTTAGTATAGACTGTATATAGTGGGAAATATCCATTTTAGAAACTGAGGCAGTAGCCAGAGAAATATGTGTAGTAAAATATGTCAGGCTTCTTGGAACAGCAACAGTAAGCAGTTAACTGAATGCACAATGAAATAGTGTATTTTAGTATCACAGGTTTAAGCTGGAAGCAAAGGGCTTATTTATGTACTTGTACATACTCATGTAAATGGCAGAAGGTGTATTAGTGATGGTAAACAGGCAACTCCTTCACATCAAACAACAGGAGAGCTGAGGATCAAAATACTTACAGGAACACTGTTCTATAACTGTACAGTTATGATCATCAGTTGCATTTACACACATCCCATGAGTGCCATCTGTCAGAAAAGAGATGAAAAAAAATTTACGGCAGCAGAACTAAGTTTTTGAGGCATTCTTAAATGCTAATAAACTGATCATAGGACAAACTAATCATCTTCTTGCATTAAATCCACTTCAATAAGCAGGACTCCAGTATTATTTTAATAATTAGATAAGCTTTAATTTAGTATTTTCTTTCACTACAGTTATTCTGCCACGCATATCAATGCTTAGACAACACATATATGGTTATGCATTAATTTTGCAGTAACAGTGTAGCTTGAGATTTTTTTCCCTCATATCCTGTCAAATTAGACAGTGTTTATGCTATTTGTGGCATTTTTCAAAGGAAACATTTTGTGTCTCTATGGCAGCATCATAAAAAAAATTGTACTGTCTTAAACTCTACATGCAAGCGAAATATAGTTCTATTTTTTTAAACAGATCCTTGACCTTGAAATTGTTGAAGACATCAGTTTCTCATTATTTCCCTGCACACTTTTTCCCCCCCTTCCTTTGACTCAAGATTTCAGCCTCTCCCTCAAAGAAGTAATATAGCTCTCTTGGGTGTTTGCAGTATGTGCCTGCTGGTCAGACAATGCATTCAGAATTCAGAACAAGAGGGTCTTGAAAGACACTCTTGCATTGGATAAGTTACATCCCAAATCATTTTCATCAAGTTCTGAAGCATCTTAGCTTATATAACCCTTCCCATCTTCTATAACCTTCCTTGGTCATCTACAATCAAGTGCTACAACAGCCAAGCTCTTTCTTTTGTTTCCACCTCACATAAGAAGTGTAAATAATCCACCTATTTATGTAGTCTTTGCATGACCTTGTCAAGAGCAACTTCAGTTTGTCCAGGACTGAGTAATCAGCTAAATAATAAACCAGTGATCAGCTAAATGTAATTACATCTACCTCTCCTGCACTGGGAAGGACAAGGCTCCGAATGAGACCAGCTAATGTTCCCTTAGCTCTGTTATGTCTCCTTCAGTGGACTCCAATTCCTAGTTTTAGGAATGCTACTCTTATTTAATGGACTTCTTTTCTGCACTTCAGGAGTAGCAGTTGTGACCACCACATCTATGACAAAACCTCAAAAGGACTGAAGCATGGGGATGTGCCTGCAAGTCAGAATCCACTCATGACTCCTTGACTGCAAATGCAAGTGACTACTCTGTAATAAAAACACTGCACCATCTGGAAAACATTAGCTTCCCAACAGCACAGATTTAAATCAGAAACCTTAAAAATCTGGGATTATTCTGAAGACTTTCAGCTGTCTCCACACAAGAACTTGAAACACTTAAGAATGGACACAACTTATGAGTCAATGCTCCATTAGGTTATCAAGCAGAACAGTGAATTAGGGTAATGAACATTAATGCAGATAAAGTAGATCTAACTAGGTTTAAGGTTCTGCATAGCTCAGCAAAGATCTGCACTGTAAAGTCTTCCTTACTTTCACATGTGATCCACTGGCAGCCTGTTCCACCTTTGTCCTTTGAGACACATGAATTGCAGTCAGTAAAGTTTCCACAGGTGCCTAAAAAAAGCGAAATGCATTTAATTAGGACAAAACCACTACTGCAGAAAGAACAGCCTCACCCACAGAAACAACTCTTAGATCCATACCTTCCCATGTGTACATCTCCTGGCTTAAGGCACAATCCTTCTCGCTGCACTAACTGTGACTGAAAGCTACAACTTAGGGATGCGTTTGACGAGGTAAATACATTTCCCTCCAGACACTACTGATGCTCCAAACCCAGAGCAGGATTTTGCCTCATGCAATTTCTAACTATTATAACTGCAGATAACAGGGGTTATATTACTCTAGTAAAGCTACCTTAGTCCACCAAACAAATTTTGCAGAAGTTAATTGAAAGTTCAGGTGGCAATAACCTTTTTTTTCTTTTGGGTAATACAGCCAGCTAGAAATAACCCTACAGCAAAAGCAAACAAAGTATGAAAAATAAAGACAAGAACGTAGAAGGCTCCACATACAAGTGTATATGAAGGAGAGCAGAAAGGACATTAATCTACTTCTATCATCATCACAACAGAAGCCAGGGACCTAGCTAGTCCACCTGCCTTTTTAATGCCTATCTCGCTCAAACGCTGTGGCCTTAAAACCACAGCAACAATACATCCACTGCCTGGATCATATAGCATCTCCACCCAATCCACAGTTCTACTGCATCAGTTTTAATTAAGACTTACTCATACAGACATCACACTCTGAAAACCCACATACAACCCACAAGTCCTTATGCCACACTCTCCAGCTCATTCCACATCATATCCACCTCCTCCAGGCATCTTTGGGTGACCTTTGACTTTTCTTTGCTCTGCTCCCCGGTGAAGGGAATGCTCCTTTCCACAGATCGCTGTCAATCAACGTGGTAATTTGCATTATCACGGTAACAAAACCAAACATCTGAATTAAGCCCTAATCCACCTTAGCTTTTCTCTTTGTTACAGTAAGATCAAGCTAGAAATACTGGCATTATTTTTTCACTTTCACGAAATGGAACTAGATACGAAAGACCTTTGTAGCTCTACATCATAAGGCAGAAAAAAGGCACTTAAATCACTTAAAAAACTGTATCACAGCTTCCAGATAACAGATTCCAGAAAAGTAGCTATTATTCTGAGTATACATCTGAAGAACGATTGCAGCATGCACCTTCACTTCTAACAAACAAGAACATTCCCTTTTGTGAATTTCTCACCGGTAAACAGAAATTTCAGTAGGTGGAGGTAAGACAGTCAGTGCTGGCAGCCGGTACCAGGTGCACTAGGATTTTTAGTTTACTTTCAAAACAAGCTTGCCCAGCCCAGCCTGGGGGAGGAACAGATTTGCAAGAATAAAGGATCAGGAGATATTTTAAATCACAGTAAAAGGCTTCACGAATGAGCTGTTAACTCCAGAAATCAGCAGCGGGGTGTCAGATGTTCTCTCAATGCTACTCCTGCTGTGAAAGGCTCTCTTTCTGTATCTGAACCAAAGAACCACCACGGTTGGAAAAGACTCTTAAGATCACCAAGTCCAACCATTATCTAACTCTCCCAGGGCCACTGCTACAACACATCCTTGAACATCATATCTAGACAGCTTTTAAATATAACCAGGGATGGTGCTTCAAGCACTTCCAAGGACAGCCTGTTCCAGTCTTCGATAACCGTTTCGGTAAATAAGTTTTTTCTAACGCCTAACCTGAACGTCCCGTGGTGTAACTTAATGCCATTTCATGGCGTAACAGCGAGGCTCATCACCTTCCTGTTCAGATGTCTGCTTCAGTTAAACAAAACAACCCCGACTCTGGTAGCATGAAATCAGCTCTCAAGCGAAGGCAAGTTCTTCTTTGCTCCCAAGATAAACCCGTCCGCTGTACTGGCACCCACACAGGGTAAATTCAGGTTTTCCTCTTGCACTTGAGGAAACCTGGAGAGACTAAGAGAAGTCTGTCCTGCCGGACCAACACTGCCCTCTCCCGCTGCACCGCAAAGGTTCTTCGCCTCTGACTCCTAACAATCCTCAGGCAATTCTTGGGGTTTTTTTCACAGGGTGCCCAGCACTGGCCTATCGCCGGGGGTAGGTCTTTAGAGTAACTCTGGAAGGTCTGAAGCAGAGGTTACCAGACAGCTTCACACTTAGTTGCAAGCAGCTTCATTATACAACGCGGCCAAGGAACTGGCACTCGCGGAAAAACTTCCTTTAGCTTTTCGGGGCATATAGCGCTTTTTCTGGTCCTTGGCCGTGTAAACGCTCTAGCGAACGGCTGATAGAGCCAGAAAGATCAGACAAACCCGAAGGACGAAAAAGGAGCAACGTGCAGCAGTGCCCGCACACCGCTCTTACCGGCGACCTCCCCCGTGCCGAGGTCGCCCCAAAGCAGCGTGCCGTGCTGCGTTTCGGCGGGCACAAAGCGGCCGCCCGCCAACTGCCCTTCGCTGCACGCGAAGGGGGCACTGCAGCCGGCGTTTTAAGTTGTGCCAACGGATCTCACGCCCTAAAACCCAACAACCCACAGCGAGGGGAAAGACGAAAGCGAGACGCAGCCAGGGAGAAGCGGGCGAAAAGCCGCCGGCGGGCTGCGGCCAAGGCGCTAAGGGTAGCAAACGCTGCCGCCGCACGGAAGCGGTCGAGCTGCGAGGAAAAGCAGCGCCGCTTCCCACGGCAGGCAGCCGGCGCCCCCCACCCCAAACACACTTCTCTCCCCGCCGGGTGCGGCAGAAGGGCTAGCGCGGAGGGCCAGCCACCCGGTCCGGCTCGCAGACCGCCTCGCTCCCCTCCACACCGAACAACGGGCGGGGCGCGGGCGGGGGGAGGGGCTGCCCCGTCAGCAACCGTCGGTGCGGGCACTCACCAGCGGTCGCGACGTCGTTAGCCCCCGTGGCCAGCCCGCAGAGGCAGGACAGGTAGAGAGCGGCGAGGGAGAGCGCAAATACCCGGCCCATGGCGGCGGCGGCGGTACGGTAACTGCTCCTGCTCCTCGGCGTCCCCTTCTCCCCGCTCCGCTCCCGCTGTGCGCGCGCCCCCCTCGGCGCCGCTNCCGGCTCAGGCCTGCCGGAGCGACGGTGCAGTGGTTCCACCCAGCCTCCTGCTTCTCCCCCCTCCCCGCTCGGCGGGTAATGGAACAGTCCCCACTGCGTCACTTCCTCACGTGATCCGCGCCCCACGGGACAGTTTCCCGCTCACCACGCGCCGTGCCACCGCCTTCCCCCTGCGGCGGCCGCTCATTGGCTCTGGGGGCCGCGGGGGCGGAGCGGGGAGCGTGCTGCGGCCCTGGCGCTCCGCCGGTGCGAGCGGTGCCGTGCCGGGCGGAGCGGGGAGCGTGGCTGCGGCCCTGGCGCTCCGCCGGTGGGAGCGGTGCCGTGC